>BSBK01004479.1:215000-815000 GCA_027943335.1 Chamaecyparis obtusa
CATGCATACACCGATTGTCCATAGTGTAACACTTTTTGTAGGTTGTATCAACCCATAGTTCTAATTCTTTCATTCTAAAGGCATAATATTAATGGCTTCTCTAGAATGAATCATAAAGTTCTTCACTAGTCTATTGTTTAGTAGTAATGTCATGTAAAAAGGATCCACTTTAGAAGGATTCTTGATTAATCTAGTACCCAAGTATACCTCTATTATTGATCCTAATTCTTCTTCCTCCCTATTCACTAAAAATACATTATTCTTTTGTTCTTTATTTTTCTATGTAGGGACAGTAGATAGTAGTTTCATAGTTCTTTCTCTATATTCAAGGAACCTTATCATCTCAAAAAAATGGATTGAAACTTTTATCTATGAAAAATCATTAGTGATATCAAATGATGATGTATTTGTAACTCATGCAGGCTTAACCAATTTGACCTTTTCAGAAGTCTCATTTCTAGGTAGTTTGACAATTTTGGTACTATCAACTTTTGGTTTTTTGGTTGTATCAGACTGCTTGTTGGTTGTGGTGACTGACCATTTTTTTTTAATTGTTCTCTCTTACAAAAAGTCTATCAAGCTTTCCTTGATCTGAATTTACAACTCTATTAATTAATTTGTAGTTACTTTTGGCTTGTGTCATAGCTACCATAGTCAAGGCCTTCATTTCTTCCTTTGTAGGCCTCCTTAGTCTAGGAGTGTCTTCTTCTTCTTGATCTAAAAATACTTGTTGTGTATATCATTTCTTATTGTGTCTTTGAGAAATCACATCAATCTCATATCCATATTTTGATGAATCATAGTCATTTGCACTAGCAAATGATTCAATTGATATTGTATTGATTGTCTGATCTAGGTCATACACATTGTATTTAGACTCTTCTTCCTATAAAATTTGGGCCACAACTCACTATTGTGGAGAATGGAGAAAATTTCATGCTTAACACCATGGTTTATCTTCCACCATATGGTTCCCCTATCTATTAAGTGGATCTAGTGTATCCTTGTTGAAATTCTATGTATTTGTGTGCTCAACTAGTTTCCCATATTTCCAAGTAGTGTCGTATGACATGTCTTGAAGTATAGGTTTATCATTCGTATAGAACTATGGTTTCTCCACCTTGGAAATTTTTTTTGTTAAATCCTTTAGAGCATCCATGAATTTTCCAACTTGTCTTCTTCCTTATTTTTTTAGGGAGCTTTAGGATTGAACAATTTTCCATCTTCCCTTCCAATTTTGCTAGCATCTTTCTTGTTATTTTCTATTGTTATTGCTACTTTACATGCATCATGTAATGTGTTTGGATTCCTTAATCTAATTTCATAGTTTTTCTTACTTTCAAAGGAATCCATGTAGAACACCAAATAAATCTAATCAACTATCTTAATATATCTAGGAACTCTATTTAATCATTTTTGGAATCTCTTGTTGAAGTCTATCACTGATTCATTATGACCCTTTTTATACAATTGTTAGTTCATGCATGGTAAAAGTTGGATTATTTTGATCTTCATAGTCTTCCAAAAAGAGGCTTTTGAATTCTGACCAACTGCTAATTGATGCATCTAGTAACCCTTTATACCACTCTCTTGCATCATCTTTCAAAGACTACATGAAGAGCTTCATGTACACATCTTCATCCGTACATATAATTTATCTATGGAATTCTCAAATGATCTCACATGGTTGTCTCCTATTTCAACATTGTTACCACTAAATTTTTGGATAGCATTCCTCAACTCATTTTTTATTTCATTTATATTCCCTTCTATCCCTGTGAAATATAATTATTTGTATCTATCAACGTTCATAGTTCCCCTTGTAAATGCATTTTTTCTATGATGGTGCCCTTGATTTTGAGGGTTATATTGATAATGCTTTTGTCCCATATTACGTTATTGGTTATGGAAAGGATTTTGGTAGTATTAGGGCTGAAAATGTGGGGGGTGTGGGTGACCATAGGATCAAACTATAGCGGTCCATAATGGTAGCCCTGTTGGAACTGTTGCTAAAAATTATTGTCAGGGTTTAAACTAATTTTGAGGGCCTCTAGGATGCATGTTATTTTGATCATTTAAAGGATTGAAATGATTTTTATTAAATTTTTTATTATTACCATTTCTAGGTGGAAACATGTGGTTTCTTGGAGGGAGGATTTGTTGTCATTTTGGGTATCTCAGTATGTGTATCCTTATTTCTACCAAATCCTTGAGAATTATGATCTTGTTGTTGTAGGGAAGCATTCTCCTTTTTTCCCTTTTCACCTTGTGCTCCAAGTATAAACAACCTAGCTATAAGATTCATTTCCTCATATGTAAATGAAACCCCTTCCCCAGGTTTTGGATTTATGTTATACATCATATAGATTCTACAATTATTCTTGTATCGATTGCACATTTTCCTTTTTTTGATTTGCCTCTAGCTCATTTGTGTGGACTTATCCTGAGCTTCTACATGATGGAGTGTTGAAATCAGAAGGGGCATTTAAATTCCTTTTCCTACTCGAGTGATGTTGAGACTCCTCCCATTGTTTTTTCTTTCTCTCTCATTGAATGCCCAGTTTGTGTGAGTTAAAATAATCTCTTCTTCTGATATTCTCTAATAATTTAGTCCCATTTGAGATAGGGAAACCATCCTCATCTTTATAGAACTTGGGCTATTCAATTTATCTATCGATAAATCTTCTTGTTCCTTCAAAGCCCATCGTACTTTTTCTAAGACTGCAATCTTTTGATCTTTTTTCTTTTTTCTAGCTCTACTTTTTTTATTTAACTCTATATGATTACTAGGATGTCCTTGTGTTAATGAAATCCTACCAAACATACAATATTGAGACTTAGATAATTTTAAACTCAAGTTTCTTTGATTTTTTCTTTTATCTTCACAGGTTACTTTATTTTTATCTTTATTTATCAGAGTCACCACCTCTATATGAGGAATATTTTATATTGTTCTTCGAAGTTCTTCTCTCCAGTAAAGTACACTATTCATATATCACCAAAGAATCTAATTTCTTTTATGTTCAAATCCCCAGTGGATTCGTTAATTTGTTGGTTCCCAAGTCAGCAGATTGGAAAGTTCTAAGAGTATGCCAATCGCTATGTTCAAACCTTCTAATTGACTTGGCCAATGAGCAGGAGTAACCAAATTATGACTATACTTTACCTACACTTTAGGCTTCATAGGACCTAGTTGGGTACACCTACTCACCAAGTGATTCTTCAAGTTGATGTTTTTTATAGAAGACTATATCTCCTATGTGTATCTTATTTCTCGTCTCTTTCTCACAATGATATGTATCTTTGAAACAGACTAAATTTCTTACTAATTTCTTGATTACTTCTAACTTCTTGATTATCATGTTTCCTTCTACTACTGCTTCTATTTTAATTCTACAATTATCTTGATATCTAATTTATGTTTTCTTCTATCTGTGCTTCTAATTATCCTACTATAATCTGATTTATTTTTTAATAAAATTATATAAGATAGACAAGTGCCTTCTTCTCTTTTGGGCTATAGATTCATTCCCTTTCTAGACCTTCATGTATAACCCTATGAGACCATTTTCAAATGTACCACTTGGATGAATCTATCAACTAATATAACCCTCAATACTATTTAATTATTACCTGCCACCACAATCAGTCCAATTGAATTTAACTTTTATTGGAAAAGACTAGTTAGACAAGAAACATATGGACAACTACTTCTCAAATGAATCCTGATGTTCAAATTGCAATGACAATAAACAAATTCTTCATAAGATGATTTAAGATAGCATTCATTTGTACTTGAAATGAAAATTAGAGAGAACTGATCTAGAAAAAGAATCTTCCACAACACAACTGAAAATAAGAAAAACTGATTGTATTGCTTATAAACTAATAAAATTTATTGTTTCTTCTGATGTATTACAATAATCTCTTATGATGATAAAACATTACAATTAAAGTTCAAAATATATGGAAAACAAGAGAGATCATATCTCTTTATCAAGTAGTTTGGACAAACAACTTTCTGGATTAACATAAACAAATTTAGCAAAGATAGATTAATCTTCATCCAACCATGAGTAAATTGATACTAGATGCTCCTTATACTTCTTGTCCTCATGATTTTTTGCATCGTTGATTCTATTCCTAGCCTCAAACATGATCTGAATCATATTTTTGCATATGTTGGTAGCTTACATCAAGTGATAGTCCATTGTTCCTTATATTATCCAAAGAGTTCTACATTATCTAGTTATGTCCTTCTAACCAACTCCTCTAATCTTATGACTTCTAGCCACATTCCAATCTCCTGACCTTAGAAAGGTACCATGTGCATAAAAATATAGTATTTCTTGAAATGTGTCTAGGGTCATCTTTGATAGATTTCAACCCAATATCTATCATCCTAGAGACATACTCAAGATAGTCAAAGGGCCTAGGGTTATGACAATGGAAATCTGTTGTAATTACCATGGGAGATTAAATAGACATAAATTTTGGGACTTTATTTCCTTCCACATGTCCCACTAAGTAGTAATTATGATTCATATAAGGTTCAAGTAGATCATTATTGAAAGAAGTGTCATCTTCATCACTTAGTGGAACTAATTTCCTATCTAGTTTAGGCCTATCTAGTGGTAGTCTCCATTCCTTTTAGGTTATATCTAACCTTTCATATTCATTCTCTAAGTCTTTAAAGATTATGAGATAGTTTGGCAATTCATCTAGGTTATAAACTTCATTTATTGCATTATTTTTACATACACAGTTTTTTTCTACAAATTGCATATTTATTTTTTCTTATGGTCATAGTGGCTTAGTAGCAACTTGAGGAGATCAATATTCACAAAGGCATTTGGCACCACCAATCTCCCCAAGTTCATTCTTTTTGGATTGTAGACTAGTTCATGATAAGTTCTTTTGACATAGTGAAATATAAATAATTCATACCCCTTTGTATTAGTCCACACATCCCTCACATCTTTACATCTTTCCTCAATCTTCTCTGCATCAGGTTTACCTTGGGCTTCCTTCCTAGAGTACTTTGGTCCCAACCCTTGCATCTATTCAAACATATCTTGATGTAATTTTCTTTTTGGTACTTTCTTTGTCTTGGTTTTTTGTTTCTTTCTACTTTGATATCCTTCATTTTTCTGCCTTTATCCTTAGAAATACTACTAGAGCTTTTCATTTTTACAATTGAATTACTCACACAAGAACCATTTACAGATATCAGAAAAGATAACCTACAAAGGATTGATCAAAGTATGTTGCTCCTCCTTTGTTTTCAAATTTATTTGGATCTTTTTCTCTACAATGCTTGTTCTTAGAGATCTTTTGATAAAGCTTATTTTGATTAACAAACTATAGAGAAATTGTTCATGTGAGTTATTAATGTTACACTATTAGTCATCAATTCTTCAATTTTTGAAATTTTAAATGTTAGAATGACACTTTTTATCATCGTGGACAACTTCTTTGTGTTATGTTGATATAATCTCCCTCATTGGCACCACATTTATAAGTTATTTTATCATATCGATGGACGTATTTAAATGTCTCTTTGATCTATTGTGCCTTTTGATATCATTTTTACTCCATCATCATAAGTCTCACTGATTGAATATACTTCTTTGATAATGCTTTCCCTTTTCTAATTCATTATTAATTTATCATAGATTGGTCAAAATGTCCCCTCAATGAATAGTTAGGTCATAAATCCCTTATTTCCCTAAGAATACATCTTGGAGTAACCTTTTTTGATCACCCATTTAGAAACTACTATATGTTTGTCATTAGCATAACTTGTTCTTTCGTAAAGGCTTCAAAAACTCATCCCAATCTTGAGTTCCTTTAATAAATTTCATCGGCAAGACACAAGAAAGATTCTATCAATCATAGTATTCATTGATAGTATCAAAGTAACATACACTATAAGATAGGTCTTTGAAAATTACCCCGATGATGAAATTTTCTCTGATATGATTTAGCTCATTCATGATTCACTTTTCGAGGGAACCCATATTTTTTCAATAGAAGTGTAAAATTGTCATCACGGTAGCACCATGATCAATATAGCAATTTTCCTCCACTTCAATGGTTATAGTTTACTCGATAAGAATCATCGGTGAAACTCTTGCCGATTTATTTTCCTTTATTTCTCTTCATGGTGATATATCATATTATTGGAACTTTTGGTGATGATTGATGCCAAGGATACCCTTCTGTTAAAGAAACAAGGTCCCAACCCTTTGAGGGGGGGTGAATCAGTTAAATGCATACTTATTAATCTTAATTCCAAATAGAAACCATATGAAAAAAGAAAAATAACCATAAGACAATAACACCAATATTGTTTTTGAGGAAAAACCTATTAAGGGAAAAACCTCAGTGAGGATGGTACCCAAAAATTAGTACTGAGTATAGTAACCTGGAAAAGAGTTCTAGCCATGTTAGGAATTGATCAAGTACAATAGTACAATCCTTTTTAGAGCATAGACCCTTTTAGGAGTCACAACCCTATTAAAGGTTTTACAAGATGGCTCACAGCTTGATCACTTGACCAAAGGAAGGTTAAATCCATCTTCAGGACTCACTATCCAAAGATCACAAAGATTTATAATAATAATATCTGAACTGGCTTCTAGAACTAACCTCTGACAAGACAGTTTCTTCCTTGAGCCTCAATGCACCATCTCTTCTCTATATCAGTAGTCCTTGTAGACCACAAGCTCACACATTATTCACACACCATAATCATAAGGAAAGACTTCCTTATATACAAGTTACATACATAATTCTTGGGTCGGCCAATTATAGGACCTCTCCTATAAACAATTAATTAAATAGACCCATTCAAGGATACACACAACATCCTTAAAAATATTACAACAATTAAAATTCATAAAATAGTTAGCCATAGCATTAATCCATACTTGATTAACCAAGAACAAACTACCACTCCTAGGTTGGCTTCCAAATGAATCTTCGTTGGAGTACATGCCATAGATGATGTCACCAATTACACAAGTATTATGTGCTCACTGAGTAGACTATCTAATGTATCTTCTAATAGTCCTTAAGTTCATGAGGCTTAATCCAATTTCGCATTGAAGATATACTTTACAAACTAAGATCAACTCTATGAGTTTCCCAATCAATGGCCCTATAACTGGAGTCTTTTCCAATTCATCCATAACTTCGTAAAATGAGCATATAAACATATGTGAACATAACCACATGTAGTAAGCATGAACTTCTACCTAAATCTCAGCTCGCATGACCTAAGTTGTACACTATCTGGATAATTTTTTGTAACCTATCTATCCATTTTGTCTGTAACTTATGGATTCCCTTACTAAAACATATTTTAACATCAATGACAAAACAATGAGTTCCAACAATTCCAATAGTATTTCCAACAATCTCCCCCTTTGGCATTGATGCAAACATATGAGAAAAACCATCAATCCACAAATATCCTCTATACAGCTCTCCCTAAACCAGTAAGGGTTTTTCACCAATATCTCCCTCTTTGACATCAATGGAAAAGGGTGTCTTTACAAACATCCATTTTTGCCTGCATTATTAGGTGTAACTTTTTTCAAATCTTCAAGACCTTCAACTACTAGGTGCAACATCACCTTGATCTGATTAATTATGCTTAAACCATTATTCCCCCTAAGGAGTAGACCTCTGCATCAAGTCCACAAATGATATAGATCTAAATACTAATGGAATTATGCACTAATATTTCCTTAATTACCTCCAGGTGGGGTTCTAACCCCAATCTTACCTCCGAGATATTAAAAGGTATCTTTGTTTAGTGGTTTGGTGAAGATGTCTTCTATCTGCTCCTTTGTGCTTACATATTCAAGCTCCACCTCTCTCTCTTTCACTTTATCTCTTAGGAAGTGATACTTGATTGAAATATGCTTAGTCTTTGAGTGCATCACTAGGTTATTTGACATATTCACTATACTTGTGTTATCACAATGTATGATAACTGGCTCGCCAAGGTTCACACTAATGTCTTCCAACATCTGTTTCATCCAAACAAACTATGTATAATTAATTGCAGAAGTGACATACTCTGATTCAACTTTTGACTAAGCTATATAGTCATGCTCCTTTCTTAACCAAGAAACCAACCTCTTCCCAAGGAAAGAGGCTCCTCCACTTGTACTCTTTCTGTCATCTACAATGTCTTCCCAATTTGCATTAGTGTATTCTTTCAATGTGAATTCTTTTGACTTATCATACCATAGGCCAAAATATATTGTTCCCTTTAGGTATCTTAATATCCTTTTAAATGCAACTAAATGTGTTTCCTTTGGATCAGCTTGGTTCTAGCAACAATTCCAACTGCACTTGCAATATCAGGTCTAGAGTGTGTAATATACTAAAGACCTCCAATCATAGATTTGTACTTTATCTAAGATACACTTTTTTTTCTCATCTGAAGTAAACAACTTGTTCCCTATTACCATAGGAGTTACAATTGGTTTACTTCTATCCATACCAAATTTCTTAAGTATCTCCTTAAGATACTTGGACTGAGATATGAAAATTCCATTTTTGCTCTGATTTATTTGTAGCCCAAGGAAGAACTTTATCTCCCCTATCATAGACATCTCAAATTCACTCTTCATTTTTTCTACAAACTTGTTACTCATAGCATCATTCTCTCCTAAGATAATGTCATCAACAAAAACTTCTACTATTAAAATACCTTCATCATTACATCTAAAGTATAAACAACTATCTTGATTACCTATTTTGAAGCCAAGATGTAGTAAATACATGTCCAATCTAGCATACCAAGATCTAGGTGCTTATTTTAGACCATATAGTTCCTTCTTCAATATGGAAACCGTGTCTTCATTACATCATAGATGAAAACAATTAGGTTTCTGAATGTAAACCTCTTCTTCTAAGATACCATTAAGAAATGTTGACTTGGCCTCCATCTAATAGACCTTGAAATCCTTGTATGAATCATAGGCTAAGAGTAACCTAACTACCTCCAACCTTGCAACTAGTGAAAAAGTTTCCTCAAAGTTAATTCCTCCTTATTTTGAATATCCTTTGCATACAAATCTAGCCTTGTTTCTGGTTACAAAACCATCTTCATTCATTTTATTTTTGAATACCCATTTTGTGCCAATCACATTTTTTTCTTTAGGTCTAGGAACCAATTCCCAAGTGTTGTTCTTTTGTATTTGATCCAAATCATCTTTCATTTCTTGGATCCATGATTCATCTCTGCATGCTTCATTAGTAGCCTTTGGTTCAACCTATGAAATCAAACAGATTGCATCCCTAGTTTGCAACCTTGTTCTAGTGTTGTTACTGCTATCTCCAATGATCTGATTCTTTGGATTATTCATATTAACATATTTAGGTGTTTCTATATATTATCAAAATCTCTTGTGATAGGTCCTAATAAATCTTTTTTTCTTGTTCCTCATTCTGACCTTGATTTTGACTTTGATTCCTCTAATTTAGTCCTTCTTCCCACTTTGGATCATGAGAATCACTTTTTCAAGTTCTTTCTTGTACTTGAAACTTTTCATCAATCCTGACATTTGCACTTTCAATCATCTTCCTCGTTCTCATATTATATCATCTATAAGCCTTACTCTTTGTAGAATACCCAAGGAATATTCTCCCATCACTCCTTTCATCAAATTTTCCTATGCTATCATCCCTCTTAATGTAACACTTGCTACCAAAAATTTTGAATTACTTAACAATAGGGGTATGACCAAACCATATCTCATAAGGTATATTACTAGTACCATCTCTAACTTGAACTCTATTCATGTATACACTACAATTTTAATTGATTATCTCCAATGCATGTGTGCAACTCTTCCCTCAATTAGCATAGTCCTCTCATCATCAAGAACTGATATGTTTCTTCTCTCAGCTACACCATTTTGTTGTGGTGTCCTAGGTGTTGATGTCTACCTCAATATGCCATGCTCTTTGTAGAGAGAATTAAATTCACCTGATATGAATTCTCCACCTCTGTCTGATCTCAGATATTTGATCTTCAAACCTCTCTCTATTTCCACTTTTTCTTTAAAAAACTTGAATATCTTAAAAGATTTTGATTTATCTCTAAGAAATCCTACCCATGTCATTTTAGAATAATAATTAGTAAATATAATGAAATACCTATCACCAAAGTATGACCTGGTCTGAGTAGGTCCACATAGATTTTTATGAATCATATCCAACTTGTTTGTGGCTAAAAAAGATTTGTTATGTAAACTACTTCTTGTCTGCTTTCCCATTTCACACTCTCTACATGTTGTATTAGTTGGCTTGACAATATTAGGTAGATCTTTGATCACATTAATGTTACTTTCCTTTATAATATTATCAAAGTTCATGTGACAAAACCTTTTGTGCCACAACCAAATGTCATCAAATTTAGCAAAAAAATTACTTACTATTGCCCAAAAATTCCCTATCATTCATTTTTGGCCACGGTCCTATTTTCCAAAAGAAATGCTCAAGTGTCGAAAGTCCAGTGTGTTTTCTGCCTTTTGGTCTGAAAGCTTAGTGTGTTTTCAACCTTCTCTCTGAGGGGTCAGGATGTTTCTGCCTTTTGGTCTGAAAGCTCAGTGTGTTTACAACCTCCACTCTGAAAGCTTAGTGTGTTTTTGACCTCCGCTCTGAAAGCTTAGTGTGTTTCCGACCTTCGCTCGAAAACCCTCTATGTTTTCGACCCCTTCTATGTTTCAGACTTCTTCCTCTAGTGGCATTCATTTCATCAGCATGCAACTCCAATCAGTGTGGTCCTAGTGAGACTTCCAGTAGAGATCTACGATGATTGCATGATCTCATGGAATCTTTCGAGCCCATGAGATTATGCGACAACCGTCTGATGAGATCCCAATGGTCATGGGAAAGTTCTAAATGACAAACGGTTCAAGGTGGCGGTCAGTGGCTAACATGTTATGGTTGGTCGCATGATCACATGGACTCTTCTGAGCCCATGCGACCATTCGACAAACTATCAACGGTTCAAGCAGTTAACATCATGCAGTCGGTCGCATAATCGCATAGGCCTTCCTAGCCGCATGCAATCATGTGACAAGCAGTCAACAGTCAGCAAGGATTTTGACAGCTACTGGTGGGCCTGTAGTTTGGTGACATGCCCACATTTCATTAGTCAGCGGTGGACCCAAGGTACCAAGTGGGCCCTAGTCATGCATTCAAGTCAGGGTAACATCTTATGCTTGTCACATGATCGCATGCAGCTTTCTAACCGCATGAGATCATGCGACAAACCATCAACTGTCGGCAAGGATTTTTGTGGGCCCTCTTGTCAATGGAGCTACGGCTTAATAAGATGAGTGACTGGTGCAAGATCTCAAAGAATATTCAGGGGCCATGTGATCTTGCACCTTTTGTTAGATGGGAATCTAAAAATTTGAGTCGGTCCATGTCAGGAAAGTGCCAAGGTGTTTGCTGATGTAGTGGTTGGAATGAATAGAGGGATGACATGTGGTGGTTCTAGGCTGGGGGTTGGTAAAGCTTTGCACGGTTGTGTAAATATAGATTTCTCATAGTCACTAGATGAACCCAAGGTTAAGAGAAAGATCAAGAGACTCCATGACTAGAGGAGAATTGAACTCGAGGTAAGCTAGGGTTAATCTTGCAGTGTGGTCTTGCGAGCCTAGATGTCTTATGTGGCAATGGAGACAATTTTAAAAGGGTAGTCACATGATCACATGAAGACTTCTAGGCTCATACAATCATGTGACCAGTATTATTTCAAGGCAGTGCGGCCTATTTTTCATGGGCTTTCTTCTGGGGATGTTGCAAGTGCGGGTGGCTTGAAAAAATTAATGTTGCTAGGACATTTTCTAGTTGCAGGTTGCAGAGTTGATGGGGGAGGTGTGGGCGGCCGTCAGGGGTCAATTCTTTGTCCCAGCAAGGTACTAGTGTACATTCATGGCATGACTTTGTGTAGAAAAGAATGATGAATCCAGGTTGTTTATCTGCAGGATGATTGTAGTACAGAGTTGGGCACGCAAACTAGATATCTGATCGGCCATGTTGTTGTAGAATTTATTTATGATCAAAAGTGACTATTTTAGGGTTGATTATGTTATGCATATTTTTTGTAACCCTGGTTAATTTTGACTCCTACCTGCGTGCAGTTGAGTGATGTATATAATGTTTTTTTGGAGCTTGTAGAGCTCAGAGTTCACATTTTGTAGAAAGGGAAGTTTCTTTCCTAGAAAGCTATTTGAGACACTTTCCTATCCACTGGTTTTCTTACAGTTTGTAATCTTTCATTGAAATCTCAAGTTTAATAGAGGCTAGCTGTGGCATTTGTTCTACCCTTTGGTCTTTCCCTTTTCTATGTTTCTCTTATTGAATGTAATATATTGGTTTCATTGGAGAAGCCCTTGGAGTTCCAGAGCCCTTCTTTCTTTCAGCTCACATGTGTACTATTGTGTATTGATCTGATTGGATTGAGTTTGTGGGTATAGTTCAACCCCTATCTTTCTGTCTCATTACTGTATCCTTTTGCTGAAGAGAACATTTAATTGCAGGTCACAGCCCGTGTCATTTGTTCTAGCCCCTCTGTGAAATACTTATGCAAGCCTATTTAGAGAGATTATGTTATATTAGATCTGAGAGCCTTCATGCTGATTTGGCCAGTGTATTGTATTCATTTCTTTTCGGTGCATCACCTAGTAGGTAGTTTTCTTTCCTGTCATTTCCCTTTCATGCATTCCTTCTAACCCTTTCCCCTCAAAGATTTACTTTCCTATCTAGAAGCAAACTAAGGTGACTATCCAAGAGGAACCAACCTAGAACCTGGAGGTTTCATCTCTATTAGCAAAAGGTCCCACAACCTTGAGATGATTCCCATGTTATAATGGATTATCAAGACTACGAGAGCTTGAGATCAGAGGCACAAATTCAGTGTATAACACTTACTTCAGTAGGGCACATTTGAAAGGCATTACCTTTTGTCTTTGTACCAGATGAAATCATATTTCCTTCATCACTTTTGATTGTACAATGTCCATCCTTGAATTGTAGATGATAATCCTTATCTACCAATTGTCCCACACTTAATAAATTATGTTTTAATCCATCAACAAACAAAACATCATCAGTGTTATTTTTCCATCCAAAGTAATAGATCCTTTTCCAATGATTTTCCTAGGAGTATTTTCACCAAGCCTAACAACACCACCATCATACTTTCCTAACTCAAAAAATTTACCTTTATCACCAATTATGTATTGTGAACATACACTATCTATGATCCAGTCAGATTTCTTCTCAACGTGAGATACTAATGTCTTTTATTCACAGATAGGTACTTCCTCTTTGATTTCCAAAAAACCAAGTATATCATTTACATCTCTATCATCGTCATATGCACCATTACTAACATAGTAGCATTCCTTATCTTTCATATATTTACCATACTTAGGTTTATGCTTATGAACTCTAGTTGGGCATCTAGAAGCAAAATGACAAACCTTATTGTAGTTAAAGCACTTTAAAGGTAATTTTCCTTCAAACTTACCTTGACCTTTCTTTTCTCTTCTTGCGATCATAGCTAGGATTTTCTCATCCACATTTTTTTCCAATTCTTCAATTTTCTCCTATTACTCGGCATAATCTCTCAATTCTTTGTTGTATTTTCTTGTCCTACTAGAACCTACAAGACTAGTTCCTGCATTTTTGTCTTATGCATTGTTGTCTTGAATGTTGTCTCAAAATTTGGTAAAGCCTCCTTAAGTTATGTGGTTTCAAATTTTTTTAGCTTTGACACTAACATTTCCCTTATGAAATTCTTAGTTAATGGAATGATCTCCTATGTGGAATGCACTTTAGTTTTGTATGCTAGTGTCAAAGATCTCAGAATCTTTGAAATGACTTGATCCTCAATAAAATTTCCTCCATTGTTCTTGATTATTGTCACACATTTTGTCTCTTTGAACAAACATTCTCATTGTTTCATCTTTCTGCATCTGAAGTGTCTCCATCCTCTCTCTCCAATTCTGAAGTTTAGCTCCTTTAGTGTATGAATCACCTTCATACAATGCTATCAGCTTTTTCCATATATCATGTGCTTTGTTTAGATCTCTGATCTCAATGAATTCTCCTTCAGATAATGAACTTATCAATGCTTCTTTGGCTACCATGTTGTACTAAAACATCTTATTTTCTTCATCAGTTGTAGTAGGGTCTTCTAACTCATCTCCAGTCTTGAGTACTACTTCTTTCTTAGTTACCAACCAATAATCTAAGCCCAAACAAAAAAAATTATTATTCATCTTGTCTTTTCATGCATCAAAATTTTCTACATCAAACTTGGGACTTTCTTTCTTATAGTAAGATATCTTATATCTTTTTCCTCAAGAGGTCAAGCTTTCTCTCTAAGGACCAACAACTCTAATACCAATTATTAAAGTAAAAATTTCCCAATTAACTAAGAGGTGGGGTGAATCATTTGATACATACTTATTAATCTTAATTCCAAATATAAACCATATGCACAAAGAAAAACAACCATAACACAATAACACCAATATTGTTTTCAAGGAAAACCCTATTAAGGGAAAACCCCTGGTGGAGATGGTACCCACAAAAAAGTACTATGAGTATAATAACCTAGACAAGAGTTCTACCCATGTTAGGAGATGATCAAGTACAATAGTAAAGTCCTTCATAGAGGCTAGGCCCTATTAGGATTCAAAACCTTATTAAAGGTCTTACAAGATGGCTCACAACTTGATCACTTGACCAAAGGAAGGTTAAATCCACCTTTAGGACTCATTGTCCAAAGATCACCAAGATTTACAATAATAATATATGAACTGGCTTCCAGAACTAACCTTAGTCAAGATAGTTTCTTCCTTGTACCTCAATGAACCCTCTCTTCTTTATATCAGTAGTCCTTGTAGCCCACGGGCTCACACATTATTCGCACACCATAATTGTAAGGAAAGACTTCCTTATATACAAGTTACATATATAATTCTTGGGTTAGCCAATTAAAGGACCTCTCCTATAAACAAAACCATACATAGACCCATGCAAGGATACACATGGCATCTGTAACAATATTACAACAATTACAAATCATAAAATAGTTGACCACAACATTAATCCATACTTGATTAATCAAGAACATGCTACCACTCCTAGGTCATCTTCTAAATTAATCTTTGTTGGAGCACACACCACAGATGATGTCACCAATTATACAAGTACTTTGTAATCAAATAGTAGACTCTCCCATGTGTCTTTTGACATTCCTTAAGTTTGCAAGGCTTAATCAAATTCCACACTGAAGATATACTTCACATACTAAGACCAACTCTGTGAGTTTCCCAATCACTGGCCCTATAACCAGTCTTTGCCAATTCATCCATAACTTGAGAAAAAAAGCATATAAACATATGCAAACATAACCACATGTATTAAACATGAACTTCTACCCAAATCTCAAATCGTTGCAGCAAAGTCACCGTACACTATCTGTACAATTCTTCATAACTTGCCTATCCAATCTATCTGTAACTTTTGGATTCTCTTACTAAAACATATGTTGACATTAATGACAAAACAATGAATTCCAACAATTCCAATAGTATTTTCAAAACCTTCATTCATCATAGTTTCCTTTGTTGGCGAAGAAAATGAAATCTTTCTGACATAACTTAAGTATAATTGGAGTAGCTTGTTTGATCAAAATGTTCCTTTTCTCTCATTTTCATATTTATTGTTTCCCCGATGAATATATCATCGATGAAAATTTAGTTGATACATGACCCACCATGACTTGTTTTACTCCTTCTTATAGATTTAGTTTTCCAGATCTTTTCCTGATGATTGATGTCTTTTAAATAAAATATTTTTTTTTTATCTCCATCATTGGTGAAATAGATAGGATGTCTCTTCAATATGGCTTTAGTAATTGTCATCAGAGAAACTTATGATATCGGTCATATCTTAATTTATTATTCTAATAGTCTTTGTTCCTCCAATGTGGATCATCGAAAAAACCTGTACCGATGCTTTATCATAAAGGACCATCAGGGTAACTTATTTAATTGGAACATGTTAATTTTTCTTCTCTAATAGACAATGTTATTCTGATATCATCATCCTACATTTATTTAATTCTTCATTTAGAGTAACCTAATATGCTCCTCCTAATCTTCCATCACTTTGAAAACTCCACAGAGATAACATATGAGTTGATACACTAGGTTTCTTTGATGAATCCCTATGTTCAAATCGCTCATTTTTGTAGTTCACTGATCAATATAAAATGATATACCTCCTTCAATATGCCAAAATCTTCCACCTAAAAAAAAAATGAAACTAGGGGAACTTGCATAGTGCTTTCCTAAAGGGGTTATCTCCTATAAGAAAATTATGTGGAAAATGTATTCATAATAGAGATAGATTTAGGATGTATCAGGGGTAGTAATGGAATTAAAAATAGGTGTTCCTAAATATTAATGGAAAATTAAGACTAGAACTCACATATGGATGGTGATTATTTTAAGGAAATTTCACTAGCTTCAACCTTTGATCAAATACAAACACTTGGTGATGACCAGTGGAAAATGGCTATCAAAAGAGGGTATTGAGGAATTCTTAATGTTATTTAACTCCTAGGAAGCAATAATTTTTATAAAAAAATTAAAGGTTCCAATAAGGCCTAGTTTAGATTGAGTTAAGAAAAAGTAAAAGGTGACTTAATTAATAAATCAATATGATTTATTTAATTAAGTAAATAACCTCATCACTCCAACAACATATGCCTTGAGAAAGATAGGTCTTCGTAACTTTTTATGAATATCTTTAGAGGGACAATTTGAAGTATCATTTGAAGATTATTTCATGAGAACGAAGGAGGGCATCAATATGGGAAAGGTTGCAAACACTAAAAATCAAGAATAACATATAAAAGTTGAGATTCGTGATCAATTTGAGCTAAACAAGGATGAAGAGTAGAAATATTTCATCCATCGAATGGAAGGTAAAACTATTTTGAAAGAATATATCAACTCAAATTTTGAAAATCATTTATTTGAGTTTACATTTGATGAGGATAAGCATGAAAAAATCAATTGGCAAGAAAAGATGGGAGAAGGAAATAAACATTTTGTCCTTTCAAAATTTTCAATAGAAGATCTTGATAACTTCATAAATGAAGACAAAAATGATTGTTTTGGACATCCCTGAATTAGAAGCTTAGAGGCACAAAAATGAAACGGTTGAGGTCATTTCAATCAAATCTCTCGTAGAAAAGAGAGATTATCATAATAATTTTGGTACCAGAGTAGCACAATGGAAGCATGGTAATTTTGAAGAGGATTTCTTCTCAATTGGTAACTCAATGTATCTTTAAGATTCATAAATTTTAGATTTATTATGTCTTCTTGCTCCTTTGCAAAAAAATTGTAATCAAGAAGACCATGTTGAAATGGGTGACCAAATAAGTAGGGACACACAAAAAAAATTTAATCCTTGTTTCAAGTTCAAAGATTTCCTATATATGGGATCTATTTTTTGTTTTTAAGAACGAGTTAGAAAGATGTGTCATTGATAGTATTGAATTCGCTATCTTTTTCATTTGGAATTTCATGAATTATTTAATATATACTAACCACTTTGTGAAGGATCAGAGAGCACAATGTTTAAGAAATTCAAAGGATCCAAGTATCACTTTTGAAGATAAAATTATTGGAGATATATAGTTGGATGTAGCTAACTCAATATGCTTGGAGTTGGGTCATGGTAAACATAGTTGGTATCATTTTGATATTCAATATTTTTTGACTAATCACCCCTTTGTATTTTGAATCTTAAGCTACACAGAAAATAAAGAATTTATTAAAGGGGAGATACTACAAACTTATATCATCCCAAAGGGAATTGTATTGTTTGTGATGGAAGTATTGTCATTTATGATCATTATGAAGGAGAATGTTGTGGAATTTCTATACTAGTTATTGATGTCAAAAAAACTTTTGTTGACTTATATGGCTATTGCTTATGGAATTTTAGTGATTTTGTTGATAATATTTTGGTCTACTCCACTCCACAATTATAGATATGGGCATGATATTTTTACAACATATTTTGGTCTATCATATGCCTCTATATTCAATTTTTCATGTATTTTGGTGCTTTGGTCAGATTTTTATTTGGTCTACAAGTTTGATTTGCAAGTTACTCTTCCTCCAAACAAAATAAGTTATATAATGTATCCACATTTCTTCTGTCAAATATATTTGATCTTATGATTTTGGTACAAGGATAAGGTATGGATGAAACATGTGAATTCAACTTGGTGACAATAATTGTTTTGTTTTCCTTGACCTATGAAAGAAAAACATATGGTATGCCTTTGGGTGAAGCGTGTAAAGAATTGTTATAGACAACTACTTGGTGAAGTGTGTTTTGACAACTTGAAATATATTTGGGATCATTATACATACATATACATGTTGTATACTTTTTTGGAGAAGATATTGTAGAAATTGTCCAATCGCATTCTAATATTAATTTTTATTAATAGTTTTCCTTAACATTATAGTTGATTTTTATTAATTACTTTATTGTTATACTCCTCTATTTATTTAATTAAATAAATTAATTTTCCCTTTGTATTTAAATACTATAATATATTAAATTCAATTTAATATATTATCTCTCCATTTCTTAATATAAAATAAATAAAATTTATTTTATTTCTCCACTAGCCTAAAGTTCTTTTAAAGCTTGATTAAATTAAAAGTAATTTAATTTAAACCCTTTTCCCTTTTTTCTTAATCTTGTTTTTTCTAATATTCCTCTAATCTTGATTAAAAGGTGGATTACCTCTAATCATGTGTACAATCACCTTTTCCAAGGTAGTCACCTCTACATCTTTTTTCTCCTCCAATCATTTTGAATTCCTCTTTCCCTCTAAAGTGAAGTTTGACTTTTGCATTGCCTCTTAATTCTAGCCACTCATTTCTTTTTCCCTTCATCTTAGTCACTCTCCTTTTGCCTCTTAATATTGACCATCCATTACGTTTCCTCTTAATCTTGGCCACCCATTCTTTAGGCCATTTCTATAAAAAGGAGGTCTCACTCCTCATTTAAGATTGGCTCGACATCTTTTGACAGTTAGACATCTTTAAACTTAGTCATTCTATTGTATCTTCTTGCATCTATTAGATAATCTTGATATCACATGTTAGGTAATGGAATGAATCTACTTTTGTTTCAATCTTGCATTCTCATCTTAGTTTAGCTTTCATTTGAATCTAATTTTTTAATCTCTTGCATTTTCTTTCTTTAGCATAGATATTGCATTTTTTAATCATTTGGTGAAGATTTGGGGCAAGTTCTTCATACTTGTTTCTCAAATTCTTTCACTCATCCATTTTAGCTTGCATTATATATTTGTTTCCATGTTGCACTTGCAAGCAATCATTAGTGGGGTTTACTGTATTGTGTTGGGAGAGAAAACCCACAAAATCTCTAAGAGAAAATCAAACAAGGTTTTGGGTGCACTTGTTTTAGCTCATCGGAGGTTATAGTGAAAATTTGAGTTGCATTTCAAGTTTATTATCATATCTTGATATTTCTTGTATTTGCATGCTTTGGTTTGTTGTGCAGCTACAGGTATTTTCATTGCATATATTTTTGACATGCCTGGTGGGACCCACATCCCTATTAGATTTGCACTTTTAAAAAAATTATAGGCCAATCCTTATGCAGGTTGAGTTGAAGACAAAACCCTACGGTTTTGAAAGATTTCATCATATCTTACAAACGGCTTGGAATTTTTCTACAATTTTTTTTTTGCAAGTGTGGGATGATCCAAATATGTCTCAGTTTGAACATCAAATTTCTCTAATCATTTTTCCGCAACTTAGAGCTCATCATAGTGGGTCAAAGGAGAATAAATTAAAATAAAATTGGAAAGCATAACATCAAGGTGCACATATTCCAAACCTTCTTATTTACATTGTAAAAAGAGATAATTATCTTCTTTTTCATCATAAAATCATTTCTTTCTTTTGGTCAACTTGTTTGGTATGTCTTCCTCGCATTGAAAAAAAGGGGGCTTAAAATTAATCATTCACATTTGGATTTGGGCTTAAAATGAACCCCTTTGTCTTTTTAATCCTCAAGATTTTTCTTATTTATGTTTTCTTCTTGCATCTTTGTTAAGGAGTTTGAGGGGAAAATAAAGAAGGGATCTTTCTTTATTATTTTTAGGCCTTCCTAGAGAAGTGATCACTCTAGGAGATGACCTCTTAACTCTCGTGTTCTGATGGAGTATAAATAGTGAGGCTTGAATCTAAAGATAGGTCTCTTGGAAGTAGAATATTGTCAATCTTGGCTAAGCCTCAAATAACTTTATACATTTGGAAAGTGAAGATGGAGATTGGGTTATTTCTTCCTCTCGGATGTTTGGTAGTTCTTTCACCTATGGATTTGGGCCTCGCATACCTTGCATATATCGAGGACAACCCTTAGTTGATCTAATGCAGGAGCATCCTGGGTGTAAGAGCAATCTTGCATCACCCAAAAATATCTCTGTTGCTTTTCAATAAGGGTTATCTTGAGCAGAGTTGTTATTTATGGAAACTTACTATTTTTAGTAAGTTGGTCATACAATCTCGGAATGTTCTGATTTCACAGTTGGAGGTTCATCTCAGTCATTTCAGCCTACTAGTTGAGTTTCAATTCCACATCATCAGTATTGGTGAAGTTATTGAGGTTTTTGGGTACGAAATCTTTCAAGTCAATTTTGAAGGTCTTAGAGGCTTCGGATCACGATCGACCCCCAACTAATTGGCGTTAGCACGTGTTAGGCACTATAGATCTCATCGTGGCATTTCTGAAAAGTGGTTACAATAGAAAAGTAGAGTTACGGTTAAAAATTTATGGCCTCCGGAAGTTGGGTTACCTAAAATCATATTTTGTATTTCTTTTGAGCCGACCCTATTGTAATAATTGTGAAAAATAATTAATTCTATGTTTAGTTGGCCTAAAGGGCCAAATTTCTAGAACCTTCTCAGGCGGTGGAAATTGCCTATATAAGAAAGGTCTGTAGTGTTGTCTTAGGCAGTTCGGGACAGTTCTGGGTAGTAGATCTGGGTATTGATTCGAGGCTTTGTCCTACAGAATATTGTGAGGGAATGCCCATGTGGCTTTGCATATTATAATTCTGAAAATTTGTAATTCCACATTTGTGGAGATAATAAGAAGCCCATTTGTTGTTCTTGCAAATTGTTGTTGTTTCTCTGTTTCTATTATGTGTTTGTGGTATTAAGGGAAGAATCCTTCATCAAGTGGTATCAGAGTAGCAGTTCCTAAGTGTGTAAACAGATTGTTGATTGTGAGGCAGTTTGCACCAAGACCATGGGTTAGGGTTTCTATGTAAATAGATCGCTGACTGTGAGCTAGTTTGCACTAGCACCGTGGTTAGGGTTTCAGTGAGAAGCGCAAAAATGCCACCATGAAGAGAATGTGGTGGAAGGGCTGGTGTTGTAACACCTGAGGTTAGGGAACTCTTAGTGTTTTTTCTAGTTGGCCAAAACATATCATCTCTCACCAGTTCACAAACTGACTCAACCAGACAAAACCCAACTTCAACAAGGTATAAAATACCTTCTGCACTTCGGACTCCACAAACCCAAGCAGGTGTACCTAATCCTTACTTATTCCAACTGATACAAAACATTCTACAAATACTCAACAAGCAGGTTAACTGGTGGATTCAACAGAATAAACATGTCCTCTGATGGGATTCATAGCTGAGATGAATCTCTAATATGGGAAGCCTACCCACACACTCAATATATCTTCCAAGCTTATCAACAGAAAGGGAAAGTTGATTTGAAAAGATTTAGATTACAAATCTAGTTAAACCAGTGCCTAATCCTGGGCATGGAGTCATGAGATGCACGTCAATAGGAAACTTCAAATCTTATACAACTAAAATTCAAATGATATACCTTGCACACCATTCTTTCTTTCCCCTACTTGGACATCAGATCCTCATGAATCATCATATTATCAGCAACAATCTTCAAGATATTACACTCTCCTTGAAAGAAACTTGAAAATCATTACACCATTTACCTTGTAAATAGGTATACAGAGATGCCTTATAAATCAATATACAACAATTTGACAAAGACACAAAGAGACATCAGACAAATATGGGAGAGGTTTTTTACTATACTTCATTGAATCATCCTGTATCTATACATTCAATCACAACAAACTCAAAACCAAAACCCTGGTATGAAACTAAGAACTTGCATTAATGGAACTCAAACACTTGCAAAGCTCTGCTCATGCAAAAAGATTGGAACCCTTACAAAGAGATCAAAAATGGGAATAAGAAGAGGGGGAAAAGCATAACAAGTTCTCCAGACTGACACCTACCCTCAAGATCAACAAAATCCATGAGTCGCCGAGTGAAAAGAAATAGATTTCACCAAAATATCTTCTCGGCCCCTGTTTTGTTCAACTGTAAATAATGTGAGCAAATGGCTACCTGTGAAAAATCTGATTCTAGAATCGGAATCCCCACGTTGAAACCTTTCCAGCGGTATATAATAGTCCATATTTGGCCCAAAAATGAAGCCACCAGCCATTAATTTGGTCTCGCATGTTTGCAACTTTAATATTTGAATTTTTGATATAGTCGAAACTATATGAAAATATTCTTTTTAACTTTGATTTTTACTTGGATTTGCACAGAAAAAAATAGAATAAAATATTATAGAAATATTTTATTTCTCCAACCAGGCGCCACAGGTCACAATACTATTGGGTCACATCTTTGACTGGACACATTGAATAGCAACTTAATTCCACCTCACCGGAGTGCCACATGGTAGCCTGGCGCATGATCTCAAGGGCCGAAACTAGCCCATGAGATCATGCGACCATCGTTGGATGGTGGCACAAATCCTGAGGTTGAAATCCTGCACAGTGACACAACTTGTCAAAAATATCTTACCTTTTCGTGGGGCCCACCTGCCATGCAACCGCCAACTAAACTCCAAGTGGGAGCATTGAAACACGTGCACACAAGAAAGCGGACCACCAAGAACCTCAGTGGTTCTTTCTTTACAATGTATTGGGGCATTGGGATATAAAAATACCACAAAAGTTGCTTACCCGCTGCATGTGGGATAAAGCCAGTCAAAGCTTGCGCAGGGCCTTCACGCCATTTCATTACATGAGTCTTCCTCTTTTATGTTTAGCGCAAAGCCCTCCATGCTATGTGTGAATTAGCATTCGAACTCATGCATCTTTCCTTCACATTTTAGATGAGACCGTTGGTAGTCTCCCTTGTTGTGTGAACTTCATTCAACGCTATGTGTGCAACATTACAACCAAACACACATACCATTATCTCTCAATTGGGCATGAGTCATTTGTTTAAAAAGAAAAACTTTCTTTCAACTTACGCTGGCATTATTCATAACTAGCGCATGGCTCCATTGTTCACATGCTAGCATGTCTTCTCATTTGTATGTTGCTCTCAACACATGAACAACCCCTCACATACTTACATAAATACAATGAATATAAGCTGCCCCTAAATTGTAAACATTGGCATCCATTTAAACATTTGTGCAAACCAATTAACATTTTGCACTGTTAGTTTAAACACAAACATGCTACTGTGATCTTAAAAGAAATGCCAACACTCCTCACATACAACTCCTTTTACCGTGAACAGGTTGGCTCACCAATACAATGCACACACCTCTATTGAGTTGGCTTATGTTGGTAGCCACATACAATAATCATTTGGCCTCTATTTGCATTTCACAAGCCCCTCATTGTATTTACTAGCTCAAATGCATTTATCAACAAGTTTTCTACAATTTTTCTATCATCATTAAACTTCTCTCTATCTACTTGAGAAACTGCACTTATAATCTCTTCTAGGGCTCTCAATTGTGTTATATCTTGTGTAGTATTGGTGCTCTCTACTGCATTTATATTTTCAAATCTCGATGAGTCTTTCCTACCCTCATAACCACCTATACTATCCATTGAAGAGACATATTCTTGAATTTCTTGACTTTTGCTACATTTTAAAATTCATCTCCCAAGATAACTGATAACTTGCAACTGGCAACTAATGATGAACAAGGTCAAGCCCTAGAGTGGGTCCGGCTAAAAAAATTTTTGATTTCAAACACCTGATCCCTGAAACAATCTCAAACACCTTGTATGCCCTTTGCATGCTTTTGAATCCATTTTAAATCAAATCCAGATCATTGAAACATTGAAATTCACATTTTATGCAAAGTGCCAAAACTGGGTTAGAGGGCTTCAAGAGCGGCTTTAAAAACTAACAATTTCACCTGACTGGGTCACACCATTGAACAGGCATGAACATTGATCCACATTCATTCATACTATAAAATGAGATCTCTTGACTGTACCCGAGGTGAGAGATATTAATCCTCAAAGTCAGTCCTTTAATTCTACCTTTTGTAAACCACTGTTACAAGTAATAAACTGCATTTGAAATCACCTTGTTAAAAATACCAAATGAATCCCTAGGAAGCCACAAACTGGCACATAAGTACACTGAGATGAAAACATCATGATTCAATCATCATCCTGATCTGGGAGTAAACTGGGCAAAAGACATAGCCCTGTCAAAACTGGTACTTGCAAAGATAGACTTAGCATATACACAGAACTATGAAAAGTTACATCTGGAATCGACTTTGAAAACATACCAATTGGATTGGTAGAAAGCCCTAACTGAAACTGGAGAAAGAACCCTATGTCTATAATGCAACGTAAAAAGAATTTCATTGATAGGTAATACTGGGTAAAAGTTATTTTCTGGTAAAGTTGACCTTCGGCAAACTGGTGCACTTCACAATCTTTGCAAACAGCAGAAACTGCAAATGGAATCGCATTGGGAAACTCATCCAATGGATTCAGCATGAGCTACAAACTAACAAGGGTGGAGTAAAAATTGTTTATAATGTAGGGAAATAATTAAAACCTTCCTACCAATCCACCAGGTACAAGTTATAACATGTCAAACAGGGTTCCTGACAAAACTGGGAAAAGGGCCAAGTGCAGAAACTAGAAAACACCTCCGGAAGGGGATGAATAAACGGGGTCAAAACTTATCACAGAGGCCTAAAACCTGACACATAGAGAGTATGCAATGTGTACAACAAGATTCTAGACTCAGATTTTCATGACGCTCTCCAAGGTGCATTTTATTCAACCTCAAATTGACCCTTCCTGTTGATTTTAACACAGGCAAATTCTGCATTCAGGATCTCCTAGGAACGAACAGACAAAAACCCATTTGAACATGCCATCTAAGGACTCAAAAAAACTTGATAGGATGAATGCAAAGAAATGAACATATATACCTCAATATTTGACCCCAAATATGCCCATACTAGCATGCAATACAAGGCCAAAAATGAGCACTAATCAAGAATTTTACATGGTACCTCAAAACTGCATTTTGAGTACCAACATTGGCTCTGTCTGGGGATGGTTGAGTGTAAGATCAGCACAAGAGTCTCATAATCTCTTGGAAGAGCAAACCAATCAAAAACATCTCCTTATTACTCCAAATCTTTCATTATTCGGTTCTAAGGCTCCTTTTCAACATTTAAAACCGGTTCCACAAGCAGGCTCCTTTATTGAAAGAAACTAGACTACTGCTGAAAGGAAAGCAACTATACAAATGTACAAATATTCACAACTGAACTAAAAAAGGCTCCCAACAAGCATCAGCCCTTACCTTTATCAAAAACCCAGTTCTCATCCCCATGTTCTGGAATCAAACTAGTATCCTCATTTTCATCTACATGGTCAAATGGATAAAAACCTTCTACTGGAAAATCAAAAGACATGTGATCAGCAACTCCAATTGCATCAAATGATGGAGTGTCAAGCTCAACATGTACATACTGATCTTCTTCACACATACATTTATTATTCTAGCCAATGTTATTATTTTGCAAAAAAGAAACACAGTCATGACTTACCACACTGGGCAATCGAGCACTAGACTGATTTTTACAAAGCAGGAAAAGACTTGCCTGTTGATTGCAATCCTTAGATGCATCCTTATCTTCAGAATATGACTGCAAATCAAAAGAAAAAGTCTCATAATCACACTGTTGCACATATTTTGAAATATCATGAGGCTCATAGTAGATAACTTCTTTCTCATCCGGCTGTGATGAAATTTGGCAATCTGACTCATATCCCTTGGAATCAACTGTTTCTTGAACTATTTCAGCTCCATCATAAGCAATTTGTTCAACATCATCTTCAAACAATGGATTACACACCAAATGGAACTGCAGATCATAGAAGTTTTTGCATAAGGCCAGCTGATTAGAATCCATATTCTTGTCAAACAATGCATTAGAAAAGCTACTGAATACATCATTAGACCTACTGCCACAAAAAATTTGATCAGAGAAAAAAGAATCAGAATCTAAAAATGAAATTAGATCTTGAGCACCAACACCACGATTATCAATATGTTCATCAATGGAAAAACAACTAGTGATGCTTTCACAGTCTCCAACTAAATACTCATTTTCTGAACTACATTCATTCCTGGATTGAGAATCATCATTACACACTAAATCATAGAAATCATCATCAGATTTATTTCTAATATTTTGATCTCTATCACTGTCAATATCAGCATCACTGCACTCATCATACAAATCTGAACTACATGTCTAATTTTCATACATATCATCTGAAACATCTTCATATTCATTCTCAGATTTGGCCTTTTCAATTTCTGAAAGACATTCCCTAATGTGTGAAAAATATTTTTCCCTAAATGTTGCATACTGATTGACTGATTCAAGCATACATAACTCTACAAACAAGTCTATCAAATAGGGTTCTCTGAACATATCATGAATCTCTACTTGTCTCAGAGCTGCTGAAAATTTATCATAGAACAACATGATTGATTCATCTTTCCTTCTACCTATCCTTGTTCTTAGAAAAAGGACATTTTCCTCTTCAATTTGTTATCGTAACATCAGTCTACTAATTTCATCTTTATTAAAACTTGGCAACAAAATTTCAAATTCAGAAAGAACATTTGAATCCAAAGTGTTTTCCATCTTGGTTGTAGAACTACTATGACATGACATCTTACTTCTTACTCAAGATCTTATGCAGACACAACTTCAAATGTATACACTTCTCACCATGGATTTTTCAACTGAACTTATTCCAACAGAGAAGCATACACAAGACTTACTGAATTTCCTTGGCTTGGTGACTTGTTTACCTAATAAGGATCTTATGAGATATCATAAATGAATGGGGAAATACTTGGACAAGATTTTTTTTGCTGTTGTAGCTTCACTTTTTTATTCAAAATCTGAAGAACACCTTCAAATTTTGGGTTAGTTCTGACACAGACTCGTGTTGTCTGACTTTTAGTCACCCATTTTTTGGCAATATTGGAGTCATATGGTCATCCCTTGGATAGGAAGTCTTTGCCGAGTTCCCCTTTCTTTGCCTTCATGTTTTAGCCGAGTGGGTTGTTTTCAAGGTCTCATTATTTGGGTAGGTTGTGGACCCCAACCCGACAGAGACTTGTGCTCCAATTGATGCTCTTTCTCGAGTAGGATGATGTTTGAAAGCCATGATCTCTAGATGTTTAAAAGAAATTAGGAAAAAGGATGCAGTGGCAGAGCTAGTTTTGATTATCCAGAGAATGATTGCAGAGGAAAGTTTTTTTTTAATAAAATGACATACTCTACCCAAAAGATGTTGAACTCTTTGCAAAAGATAGGAGAAAATGTTGATACAGTGAGGTGAAAATGGATTATAATATTATAGATAAGAGGCTTCTTGCTAGGAACAAATATACGATTCGGTTCTTTGAACCTCAACGATCCCAATGTTGAAAATAGTATTCAATTTGGAGTTGAAACGAAAGAGATATGGCTTTTGGCTTAACCACCTTGCAACCTTTTTCAAATTGACAGTCGTCACTTTCTCAAGATGGTGCCAGATTACCTTTGCAATTTAGCGAAACACTGCCATGTGGAAAGAGTGGTCGCATGATCTCATAAAGTTAAAAAATGTCTTGTGATCATGCGACAATGTAAGTCACCAAGTGAAGGTTAAATAAAATATGCTCCATTGGACCCACGTGCACCAATCATAGAGCGGTCGCATGATCACAAGGAATAAAATAATACCATGCGATCATGCGATAATGGAAGCTCGAGCAAGTGAAAGTGTGTTTTGCTGGGACCCACGTAGGCCAACAACGCAAGTGCAATGATGAGATGGAATAGTTATTAAATATTGCGCCAATGATAAAGTGGTCACATGATCGCAAGAATTAAAATAATGCTATGCGATCATGCGACAATGAAGCTGAATGATATAAATTTCAATTTGGCATAAAGGAACAAGTGCAAGGCAGCTCAAAACAGAGATCTAATGTCATGAAAGTGCATATCGACCTCCATGATGGCATAAAGTTTCAAATAGATCCCGGTGATATGATGGTCAATTTGCGATAGAGAGTTTGCAAAATATAGCATTGCCAAAGTTACTAATGGTCAAGTATATGAAGCCTTGGTTTGTTTCATCCTTGGCATGCATTTGGTCATTTCTTCTCTGAAATGACTCGATATAATCAAATAATAGTGGTCTGAAATCTGATGAATGCTCGGTCATCCCAAAGGTGACTGTCACCTTAAACGGTGAAGTCTTGTAACGTGGTATACTAAGGAAAGCACATATTGGTTGAATCTTGATCTAGGCATGATCAGAAGACATCCGAAGTGGAGGAGTAATAGTTCAGGAAAGTATCAAATGCATTGCTTCTATTATGTGATCACAGAGATGAATTACGGTATATGGTTAACTCAAATTATAACCAGAATTATATATCACAAGAAGATAAAAGGCTTGATGCAGTGTGAAGGTTGAACCTTTATGAATAGGGGATAGGATACTCTGATCCAAGGAATCAAGCTATCTCAGATTCATCTCAAATAGCACAAAGGAATAACTAAGAACCAGCGAACGTTGTGATTTGAATATCTATTCAATTCACCTTATTGGGCAAAGGAAGGTGAAGGGACAGGGTCAAATTTGTTCTTCTTCATTATGTTTGAAACTACTAAATTTGGTGCCTTTTGATATTCATGAAAACTGAAAGATCATGAGTTCTTATGAACTCTATGTATTGTAAAACTCTATAAATACTGTCAAAGAACTCAATGTAAGGGGTCGACAAACTTGGCATTGGAGCAGAGTAATTCTATTTGCTAAGCTTTATTTCATGTTTGTTGTGTCAGTAGTTGTTCATTTGCATTTGAATAGATAGAACAGTTATATGTGAAGTTGTACTTGCTTACTGGATTCCATTTCATGTTGGTAATTACAGTGAAAGTAATTCTATTTACCTTTCATGTATGATTCTTCTCCTATTCATCCAGTTATTTAGATGTATCTGAATAGAAATTAAAATTGTATATGGAACTGTGATTCCTGCTTGGATTCCATTTCATGTTAGTAATTGCAGCATAAGTAATTCCATTTACTGTCCATGCATAATTCTTCTTCTATTCTCCTTAGTAGGATATGCATTCTTAGAGTAGATAGATTTAGGTTAGAAGATAGACTTCATGATAATCTGTGATCAACATTCCATTAGGGATTATAGGTTATCCACTCTTATCCCTGCCTGAATTGTTTGTGCCTACAAATAATTTGGTTAAAACTCATAAGGAATAATCTGATGATAGATAAAAACATATTCATTGAATATCAAACACAATTAGGGAGTTGTACCTATCAATTTAGAGGGCAGTGATAGATGACTTACACTGACTCATTTGTTGGTGAACATCCTCTTGTTCTCTCACCTTGGGTGTTAAGAAGAGTCAAAGATTATAAATCTAAAGGGAGGACAAACTGTTAACCAACATTTTTTGGCGACTCTACTAGGGAGAACTTTAGGGAAAAGAAGAAAATATTGAAGTTTTTCTCAAAATTCAATTCATTTCCCCTCTCAGCTTTAATTCAGTCATAGAATACATGATTAGCAATTATGGCCGTTCCTTTGGGAAATGCTATTGGACCTTTGAATCTTGCAGCAAGTCATGATTTACCAAAAGGTTTTAGAAAAAACTTTCCAAGATTCAATGGTGATGGCTCAATATCTGCAGAACAACATCTGAATGCTTTCCATAAGGCATGTAGTGTGGTGGATCCTCAGCATGAAGATGTTGCTATCAGATTGTTTGTAGATAGCCTTATTGGTGATGCTGTAGAATGGTTTCAAGATTTAACTATGAGATGCATTACCGGATGGAATGACATGAAACAAAGGTTTGAAGAAAGGTATAAGACCGTTGAAGATGCTCAATTATTACTATTACAACTGGCTCAAATGAAGAAGGAACCATCTACCTCCATGAGAGATTTCAATGCCAGATTCAATAAACTTATCAGAAGAATACCTACTGCCAATGCACCCACTGGAAATAATCTCAAGACATTTTACATTTGTTCTATGCCTCCAGAACTTTCTTATCAATTAAGAATAGCTAATGTAATAGATTTGCAAGCTACTCAAACACTAGCTGAAGAAATGGAAGATGATATGTTAGCCTCCGGGAGATGGAAGAAGGAATTTCATGCTAGACCCATGAGCAACATAGTCAGTACTTCAAATAACACAGAAGCTATGTTGCAAAAGTTATCTAATGAGATAAATGCATTAAAAAGACAGGTTACTACATCAGCTCATTCATTTTATCAGCCTCACCAAGAAGGATCAAAACATCAAGGTAGAAATGAGAATTCACAGAGATTGGCTATTGAAGCTCCTCCCAAAAGACATAATTCTCATGCCTTTCATCTCAGAGCAAATCATGAAGAAAAAGAGCAAAGAATGGAATATCCAAAAAATGAAGATTATCGTGCTCCTCATGGTGACTCTGTAAACTTTTATTGTGAGTATGAGACAGATCCAGAAGATGGAGATAATTTTTTTGCTATTATGGAGGAACCTCAGTTAACTGTGATGACTAGAGGACAAAAGGATAACAATCAAACCTCTAATGCTGACCATGCAAAAGATCAAGTACCTTCTTACAAGGTAGATAAAAGTAATGATGGATTACCTTGGATGAGTCATCAGCAAAAACAACTTTCCCAGCCTAAGGAGATTCTTGAAGATCAGGAAGAAAAGGTAAACAAAATTGAAAAATAAAATGTATCTATGTTTCCTTCTCCTTGTGTTGATGAAAGTTGTGAATTGGATGAAAAGAATGTGGGTGATGTTTCAAACTATTTTTCTGAAGATTATCCCAAGGCTAATAGGCTATTAAAAGATGAGATTCCTGATGTTATTAAAGAACATAATGAGTCTCAATCTTCTTTCATTATAGCTGATAAAGATCAGATATTAGAGATATCTTGTTTTGAAGATAATATAATGCTGAATGATCTTGATCAAAGATGTGTGAATGAAAAGGCTGAAATAATTTCTGTCAATCATCTTACTGAAAATATTGATAAAGAAATTGATGCAACAATAGATTTTGAACAAGAAGTTTCAGATATTGATGAAGTACTGTAGCAGCCTGTAGAAGACAAAGAATTAGATGAAGATTTTTAATTTTGAAATGAAAATTGATCAATTCATGGTGCCTTCTTCTATAGTCAATTCAGATATTGGAATTCTAAAATCAGATGAACATCTTGAAGGATTGACAATTATAACAAATGAAGAAGATATTTTAGTCCTAGAAGAGACCATGAGTAATGGGGATACATTTTGTTTCAGTTCTAGTTTGAAATCAGAAGTTATTATTGGTAGTGCTTGCAAATGGTATGATGATATTTCTCTTCTAAAGGATTTGCAATGTTCTGATTTTGTTAATCTTGATTTGAGCCTTGATATCTCTACTAAGGATGATGATAGAGCAAAAATAGATGATAATGCTGAAAGAGATAGATTGGATTATTTTCCAGTAGTGCATTCAAAATATGTTGAATATTTTCTTCCATCACAGAAGGTTGAATGTATAAGAAAGGATGTACATGAAAGCATAGATGAATCAGAGATCTATAATGAGGCATGGTTGTTCAAAAGGGTCCTGTGGGTTATCATGTTGCAAATAGCTTTTGGACTCAAGTTCAACAATGAAGGAGTAACCAGAGGTTACCAATGTTGTTTCAAATTGGTGGAGCATCTTCCTCCATTCAGGAAAGGTTCATACTTTTCTCTCCCTGTAAATGGCCACATATGAATCTTTCTTTGCTTTTGGTCCTGCTAGTGAGGTCTCCTCACCTTTTGTAAATAGGTTTTCTTTCCAATTTTGGTGTGTCTAGTGTAGCCTTTCCTTGCTTTGTTAGTGGTTGTTTTCTCTTGCTTATTTTCAGTCTTCCCTGCTCCCCTCCGTCCTCCCTGTATGCAGCTACTCATTGTTCTCTTTGGTCTAGACTCCACAACCCAATGCATAAGGCACCTGTCTCACCAGAGAAGTTGAATTCTTCATGCACCTTGCAGTACATGATCCCCCAGTCTGAGCCAGCTGTTGTCTGACTTTCAGTCACCCATTTTTTGGCAATATTGGAGTCATATGGTCATCCCTTGGATAGGAAGTCTTTGTCAGGTTCCCCTTTCTTTGCCTTCATGTTTTAGCCAGGTGGGTTGTTTTCAAGGTCTCATTATTTGGGTAGGTTGTGGACCCCAACCTGATAGAGACTTGTGCTCCAATTGATGTTCTTTCTCAAGCAGGATGATGTTTGAAAGCCATGATCTCCAGATGTTTAAAAGAAATTAGGAAAAAGGATGCAGTGGCAGAGCTAGTTTTGATTATCTAGAGAATGATTGCAGAGGAAAGTTTTTTTTTAATAAAATGACATACTCTGCCCAAAAGATGCTGAACTCTTTGCAAAAGATAGGAGAAAATGTTGATACAGTGAGGTGAAAATGAATTATAATATTATAGATAAGAGGCTTCTTGCTAGGAACAAATATACGATTCGGTTCTCTGAACCTCAACGATCCCAATGTTGAAAATAGTATTCAATTTGGAGTTGAAATGAAAGAGATATGGCTTTTGGCTTAACCACCTTGCAACCTTTTTCAAATCGACGGTCGTCACTTTCCCGGGATGGTGCCAAATTACCTTTGTGGTTTAGCGAAACACTGCCACGTGGAAAGAGTGGTCACATGATCACATAAAGTTAAAAAATGTCTTGCGATCATGCGACAATGTAAGTCACCAAGTGAAGGTTAAATAAAATATGCTCTGCTGGACCCACGTGCACCAATCATAGAGCGGTCGCATGATTGCAAGGAATAAAATAATACCATGCGATCATGTGACAATGGAAGCTCGAGCAAGTGAAAGTGTGTTTTGATGGGACCCACGTAGGCCAACAGCGCAAGTGCGATGATGAGATGGAATAGTTATTAAATATTGTGCCAATGATAAAGAGGTCGCATGATCGCAAGAATTAAAATAATGCTATGCCATCATGCGATAATGAATCTGAATGATATAAATTCTAATTTGGCATAAAGGAACAAATTCAATGTGGCTTAAAACAAAGATCTAATGTCATGAAAGTGCATATCAACCTCCATGATCGCATAAAGTTTCAAATAGATCTCGGTGATATGATGGTCAATTTGCGACGGAGAGTTTGCAAAATATAGCATTGCCAAAGTTAGTAATGGTCAAGTATATGAAGCCTCGATTTGTTTCATCCTTGGCATGCATTTGGTCATTTCTTCTCTGACATGACTCGATATAATCAAATAATAGTGGTCTGAAATCTGATGAATGCTCGGTCATCCCAAAGGTGATTGTCACCTTAAACGGTGAAGTCTTGTAATGTGGTATACTAAGGAAAGCACATATTGGTTGAATCTTGATCTAGGCATGATCAGAAGACATCCGAAGTGGAGGAGTAATAGTTTAGGAAAGTATCAAATGCATTGCTTCTATTATGTGATCACAGAGATGAATCACGGTATATGGTTAACTCAAATTATAACCAGAATTATATATCACAAGAAGATAAAAGGCTTGATGCAGTGTGAAGGTTGAACCTTTATGAACAGGGGATAGGATACTCTGATCCAAGGAATTGAGCTATCTCAGATTCATCTCAAATAGCACAAAGGAATAACTAAGAACCAGTGAACATTGTGATTCGAATATCTATTCAATTCACCTTATTGGGCAAAGGAAGGTGAAGGGACAGGGTCAAATTTGTTCTTCTTCATTATGTTTGAAACTACTAAATTTGGTGCCTTTTGATATTCATGAAAACTGAAAGATCACGAGTTCTTATGAACTCTATGTATTGTAAAACTCTATAAATATTGTCAAAGAACTCAATGTAAGGGGTTGGCAAACTTGGCATTGGAGCAGAGTAATTCTATTTGCTAAGCTTTATTTCATGTTTGTTGTGCCAGTAGTTGTTCATTTGCATTTGAATAGATAGAATAGTTATATGTGAAGTTGTACTTGCTTACTGGATTCCATTTCATGTTGGTAATTTGAGTGAAAGTAATTCTATTTACCTTTCATGTATGATTCTTCTCCTATTCATCTAGTTATTTAGATGCATCTGAATAGAAAGTACAATTGTATATGGAACTATGATTCCTACTTGGATTCCATTTCATGTTAGTAATTGCAGCATAAGAAATTCCATTTACTGTCCATGCATAATTCTACTTCTATTCTCCTTAGTAGGATATGCATTCTTAGATTAGATAGATTTAGGTTAGAAGATAGACTTCATGATAATCTATGATCAACATTCCATTGGAGATTATAGGTTATCCACTCTTATCCCTACCTGAATTGTTTGTGCCTACAAAAAATTTGGTTAAAACTCATAAAGAATAATCTGATGATAGATAAAAACATATTCATTGAATATCAAACACAATCAGGGAGCTATACCTGTCAATTCAGAGGGTAGTGATAGATGACTTACACTGACCCATTTGTTGGTGAACATCCTCTTGTTCTCTCACCTTGGGTGTTAAGAAGAGTCAAAGATTATAAATCTAAAGGGAGGACAAACTGTTAACCAACAAGTCGCCACCTCTTTTCAGAGGAATAAAATTTTCTTCACTGATCTTCTTTGAAAGCTACAAGATTCTAGGTATGTCTCACAGCGGAGTCACATAATTTTGTAAACTAATGTTAACAGTAATTCCAAGTATATACAGATCTGAAAAAGACTTTCAAAATTTTCAAACATTGAAGACTCTTTCCCACATGAACATTGGCTAGACTCATGGGTTCAACTGAAAACAACAAGGAAACTCAAATGTATCTCGACTACTTATGCAACTGCAATACTTGGCTTCCCCAGCAGAGTTGCCATTTTGTTAGTGTTTTTTCTACTTGGCCAAAACATACCATCTCTCACCAGTTCACAAACTGACTCAACCAGACAAAACCCAACTTCAACAAGGTATAAAATACCTTCTACACTTTGGGATCCACAAACCCAGGCGGGTGTACCTAATCCCTACTTATTCCAACTAATACAAAACATTCTACAAATACTCAACAAGCAGGTTAATTGGTGGATTCAACAGAACAAACATGTCCTGTGATGGGATTCATAACTGAGATAAATCTCTGATATGGGAAGCCTACCCACACGCTGAATATATCTTCCAAGCTTATCAACAGAAAGGGAAAGTTGATTTGAAAATATTTAGATTACAAGTCTAGTTAAACCAGTGCCTAATCTTGGGCATGGAGTCATGAGATGTATGTCAATAGGAAACTTCAAATCTTATACAACTAAAATTCAAATGATATACCTTGCACACCATTCTTTCTTTCCCCTACTTGGACATCAGATCATCATGAAACATCATATTATCAGCAACAATCTTGAAGATATTACACTCTCCTTGAAAGAAACTTGAAAATCATTACACCATTTACCTTGTAAACAGGTATACAAAGATGCCTTACAAATCAATATACAACAATTTGACAAAGACACAAAGAGACATCAGACAAATATGGGAAAGGATTTTCACTATACTTCATTGAATCATCTTGTATCTATACATTCAATCACAACAAACTCAAAACCAAAACCCTGATATGAAACTAAGAACTTGCATTAATGAAACTCAAAGACTTGCAGAGCTCTACTCATGCAAAAAGATTGGAACCCTTACAAAGAGATCAGAAATGGGAATAAGAAGAGGGGGAAAAGCATAACAAGTTTACCAGACTGACACCTGCCCTCAAGATCAACAAAATCCATGAGTCACCGGGTGAAAAGAAATAGATTTCACCAACATATCTTCTTGGCCCATGTTTAGTTCAACTATAAATAATGAGAGAAGATGGCTACCTGTGCAAAATCTGATTCCAGAATCAGAATTCTCATGTTGAGACCTTTTTAGCAGTATATAATAGTCCATATTTGGCCCAAAAATGAAGCCACTAGCCATTAATTTGGTCTCGCATGTCTGCAACTTTAATATTTGAATTTTTGATATAGTCGAAACTATATGAAAATATGCTTTTTAACTTTGATTTTTACTTGGATTTGCATAGAAAAAAATAGAATAAAATATTATAGAAATATTTTATTTCTCCAACCAGGTGCAACATGTCACAATACTATTGGGTCACGTCTCTAACTGGGCACATTGAATAGCAACTTAATTCCACCTCACCGGAGTGCCACATGGTAGCCTGGCGCATGATCTCAAGGGCCGAAACTGGCCCATGAGATCATGTGACCATCATTGGATGGTGCAACAAATCCTGAGGTTGAAATCTTGCATAGTGACACAACTTGTCAAAAATGTCTTACCTTTTCGTGGGGCCCACCTGTCATGCAACCGCCAACTAAACTCCAAGTGGGAGCATCGAAACACGTGCACATAAGAAAGCGAACCACCAAGAACCTCCGTGGTTCTTTCTTTATAATGTATTGGGGCGCTGGGATATAAAAATACCACAAAAGTTGCTTACCCACTGCATGTGGGATAAAGCCAGTCAAAGCTTGCGCAGGGCCTTCATGCCGTTTCATTACATGAGTCTTCCTCTTTTATGTTTAGCGCAAAGCCCTCCATGTTATGTGTGAATTAGCATTCGAACTCACACCTCTTCCCTTTACATTTTGGATGAGACCGCTGGTAGTCTCCCTTGTTGTGTGAACTTCATTCAACGCTGAGCGTGCAACATTACAACCAAACACACATACCATTATCTCTCAATTACGCGTGAGTCATTTGTTTAACAAGAAAAACTTCCTTTCAACTTACCCTGGCATTATTCATAACTGGTGCATGGCTCCATTTTTCATGTGCTGGCATGTGTTCTCATTTGTATGTTGCTCTCAAAACGTTTACAACCCCTCACATACTTACATAAATACAATGAATATAAGCTGCCCCTAAATTGTAAACACTAGCATCTATTTAAACATTTGCACAAACCAATTAACATTTTGCACTGTCGGTTTAAACACAAACATGCTACTGTGATCTTAAAAGAAATGCCAACACTCCTCACATACAGCTCCTTTTACCATGAACGGGTCGACTCACCAATACAATGCACACACCTCTATTGAGTTTGGCTTATGTTGGCAGCCACATACAATAATCATTTGGCCTCTATTTGCATTTCACAAGCCCCTCATTGTATTTACTAGCTCAAATACATTTATCAACAAGTTTTCTACAATTTTTCTATCATCATTAAACTTCTCTCTGTCTACCTGAGAAACTGCACTTATGATCTCTTCTAGGGCTCTCAATTATGTTATATCTTGTGTAGTATTGGTGCTCTCTACTGCATTTATATTTTCAAATCTGGATGAGTCTTTCCTACCCTCATAACCACCTATACTATCCATTGAAGAGACATATTCCTGAATTTCTTGACTTTTGCTACATTTTAAATTCATCTCCCAAGATAACTAATAACTTGCAACTGGCAACTAATGATGAACAAGGTCGGGCCCGAGAGTGGGTCCAGCTAAAAAAAAAATTGATTTCAAACACCCGATCCCTGAAATGATTTCAAACACCTTGTATGCCCTTTGCATACTTTTGAATCCATTTTAAATCAAATCCAGATCATTGAAACATTGAAATTCACATTTTATGCAAAGTGCCAAAACTAGGTTAGAGGGCTTCAAGAGCGGCTTAAAAAACTGACAATTTCACCTTACTGGGTCACACCATTGAACAGGCATGAACATTGATCCACATTCATTCATACTATAAAATGACATCTCTTGACTGTACTGGAGGTGAGAGATATTAATCCTCGAAGTCGGTCCTTTAATTCTACCTTTTGTAAACCACTGTTACAAGTAATAAACTACATTTGAAATTACCTTGGCAAAAATACCAAACGAATCCCTGGGAAGCCACAAACTAGCACATAAGTACACTGAGATGCAAATATCATGATTCAATCATCATCCTGATCTGGTAGTAAACTAGGAAAAAGACATAGCCCTATGAACACTGGTACTTGCAAAGATAGACTCAGCATATACACAGAACTATGAAAAGTTACATCTGGAATCGACTTTGAAAACATACCAATTGGATTGGTAGAAAGCCCTAACTGAAACTAGAGAAAGAACCCTATGTCTATAATGCAACGTAAAAATAATTTCATTGATAGGTAATACCGGGTAAAAGTTATTTGCTGGTAAAGTTGACCTTCGGCAAACTGGTGCACTTCACAATCTTTGCAAACAGCAGAAACTGCAAATGGAATCACATTGGGAAACTCATCCAATGGATTCGTCATGAGCTACAAAATAACAAGAGTGGAGTAAAACTTGTCTATAATGTAGGGAAATAATTAAAACCTTCCTGCCAATCCACCAGTTACAAGTTACAACATGTCAAACAGGGTTCCTGACAAAATTTGGAAAAGGGCCAAGTGCAGAAACTAAAAAACACCTCCGGAAGGGGATGAATAAACGGGGTCAAAACTTATCACAAAGGCCTAAAACCTAACACATAGAGAGTATGAAATGTGTACAAAAAGATGCTAGACTCAGATTTTCATGATGCTCTCCAGTGTGCATTTTATTCAACCTCAAATTGACCCTTCCCAGTGATTTTAACACAGGCAAATTCTGCATTCAAGACCTCCTAGGAATGAACAGACAAAAACCCATTTGAACATGCCATCTAAGGACTCAAAACAACTTGATAGGATGAATGAAAAGAAATGAACATATAGACCTCAGGATTTGACCCCAAATACACCCATACTAGCATGCAATACAAGGCCAAAAATGAGCACTAATCAAGAATTTTACATGGTACCTCAAAACTAAATTTTGAGTACCAACAAGAACTACAAAGACAAGTGCGAGCATTGCAAGAGGAGCTTCGCAGAGGAATAAATTTTAATGTCAGAGACGAATGCGAGGATGAAGCCGAAGAAGAAGATCAAGAAGGAGAATCCAAAGTTTTGAATCAAGAAGAAGAAAGACTTTTCTGAGCCATTTCAAAGATCGAGAAAAGACTTAAGATCGAGGTTCCTACATTTTTAGGGAATCTTAACCCAGAGGAATTGATCGACTGGATGAATGAATGTGAAGAATATTTTGAGTATGAAGATATTGAGGATCCTAATTGGGTCAAGTTTGCGAAGGCTAGACTGAAGGGTCATGCGAAGATCTAGTGGCAAGAGATTCAATTTGAGAGAAATCGAAGAGGAAAGGATAAAATCACAAGATGGGATCAGATGGTGGATAAATTGAAGTGACAGTTCATCCCTGTTGATTATGAGCTTGACCTACTTAGGAATTTGCAAAGTTTGAAGCAAGAAGGAAGATCTGTTTAGGAGTATACAGAAGAGTTCTATTGAATCCTCATCAGAACAAGCCATGCAGAAGCGGATAAGGAGAAAGTTGCCCGTTACCTTAATGGGTTGAGGCCAAGCATTCAGGAGGAGTTGAATCTAGTTTGAATGAATAGTATTGAAGAGGCATACCAGTTTTCCCTAAAAGTAGAGGAAAAGATGAACAAGAAGTTTGAGAGCAGACAAAGTGGAAGAGGTCATGATGGAAGATCTAGTGGATGATCATATGAAGATTGAAATGAAGATCTAAAAAAGCAAGATGAGGCCAGTAACAGTCAGAATCAGAGAGGAGATAATTTCAATCGTTTCCATGATCAAAATAATAGAGATCAAAGAGGAAGAGGAAGAGGACAAGGATCTGGAAGAGGAGGCTTCTATGGAACATGTTTTCACTATGGAGAAGAAGGTCATATGACATTTGAATGTCCTCAATGCCAAGGAAGGATAGATAGGAGGAATGAAAGCCAGGCCAGAGTTGCACATGTAGATGAAGATGTCAGATCATCACATTCTAAAGATGCTGAAAGAGGAAAAATGCTAATTAATAGAAGATTCATGCTGAGTGGTGGGAATGAACCTGAGCAAAGGAGGAGCCTATTTCACACTAGATGCAAGTGTGAGGGTAAGTGTTGTGATGTGATTATTGATAGTGGCAGTACTGATAATTTGGTGTCAGAAGAGATGGTGACAAAGTTGAAGCTCAAAAGGTAGAAACATCCACATCCATATCAGGTTGCTTGGGTGCACGATGACCACAAGGTCATGGTCAGTGAACAGTGCCTAGTGAAGTTCAAGATTGACGAGTGTTGGAGCTCTAAATTTTGGGCAAAATTTGGAGTTCTATATAGTGATAAAACCCTAAAAAATGGCCTCTTAAACTCCATGCCCAATAATTAATGATGGAGTACATGAAATGGGATAAAATATTACATTAATTTTCAATTAAAAAGTTGAGATATTATGGAAGGAAGCTCTGTGACAAGAACAATCAAAATTCTATGATCAAAGCCTTCAAAAAATGCTGGAATTTCGACCTACTACAAAGATGATGCCAACAGAGGAAAAAGATTGTCAAATTTTAAAAATCTAAAAAGGACCCAATTCGAGAAATCAAATTTCCTATCTCCCTTAAAAATATTAGCTTTCCAAAAGGTGTTTTGGTTTTTCAACCAAGCCCAAATCCAAAAGTTAGGTAGTTATTTTTTAGTTAGTTTATCATTTTTTCAAAACAATTTGTAATAAGAGTGTGTCTTTTCACCCTAAAGAGGTGTGAAAGCCACTCAAACATGTATATATACATAATGTAAAATGTAAAGAGAGAGAATACAATACAAGATATATTTTCATAGGATATAATTCGATCAAAACTACAATATGAACTCTAATGTACTATTTTTTCAACATTAATAAAGATAAGTGCTCTTCTTTTTTATTTGTGGTTATAAGCTATATGTTTTCAATTAGTCTTTCAGATTACTCTATGAACCAGGGTATCCTACTGTGTTTTTCTATTTGATGCATTCATTTATGACTAATTTGTACAATTTGATTAATGGTAGCATGGTCTGAAAACCTATTACTATTTCCTTTCGGGCTCCTAAGTTGGGTTAAAAACTATAGGACCTATTGTATAAGTTGTTTTAAATTTTGTTTCAATAGAAGCTTGTAGGGTGATGGTCTCTTTTTATAGGAGTGAGTTACCTTAAAACCATCTCTGGTTGTATGTAGGATTGAAAGTTTTATGACTCTATAGCCCAAGTATTTAGAAGGCACTGATCTAACTATAATTTAGAAATTATCATTTGGTTCATACTTTGTGGTTTGTAGATCATATAATCATTATTTTAAAAATATTACTTTTGAGTCCTTAGTTTAATCCACTTTAGTCAAGATTTATAGATTAGAGATTATTAGAGGATTTGTTTCTTTCCTCCAAGGATCATTCACCACCTTGGGAGGAACTTTATTTATTTATGTATACATTTGTGAAACATAGAGAATTTGATAGTTTAAAGTGAATTTAGGCTTACCAGCCTTGGCTTCATTAAGCCAGAATTGCAGAGGTATTAGTGTGTACCTGTCAGTTGGCCAAAAGTGATCCATCATTTTTGGGCACCAACAACGAGTACCATGATGAGCTACTATGTGATATCATACCTATGGATGCATGTCACATGTTGTTGGGTAGGCCATGGAAGTTTGACAGATGTGTGGTATATGATGGTCGTGCGAATACCTACTCCCTAACAAAGGATGGAGTGTGACATAAGCTAAAACCATTGAAGGAAATAGAAGAAAAGGTATGTGGTAATGCAAGAATAACTTTTGTCGATAGGGAAAATTTCTCAGATGGTATGCAGCATGAGCATATGTGTTTTACCTTAATTCCAAAGGCTAAGAAAGAGGAAGTAGAAGATGTACCTATAGAAGTTGCAGAATTATTGAATGAGTTTCAGGATATTGTATCTGATAATGTGTCTGATGGATTACCACCAGTAAGAAAGATCAGTCATCAGATGGACTTGATTCTAGGAGCTAGTTTGCCAAATAAAGCAGCACACAGAATGACACTAGCAGAAAGTGAAGAGTTGAAGATAGATTAGAAGTTTGGTTCATCACATCATCCATAGATTGTATATGGAAGTAGTCCCAAAAATGCATCTGAGTTGAGGAAGATAGATAAAGGAGAAATAAGTAGTGTTGAAGCTGAGGATTTTGCAGAACATTTGAAGAACATCCATGAAGGGGTGAGGAAGCATATTACCAAGATGAATGCGCAGTATAAGGCTAAGGCAGATGAGAAAAGGAGGCATAAGGAATTTCAGGTTGGAGCTGAAGTCATGGTTCATTTGCGAAAGGAGTGATTTCCGGTTGGTACATATAAGAAGCTGAAAATGAAGAAGTTTGGGCCATGTAAGATACGAAAGAAGCATGATTCAAGAAATGCATATGAGGTAGAATTGCCTATAGAGATAATTATTTCACCAGTATTTAACATTTCAGATTTGATAGAGTATCATGAAGGGGGTATTGAAGATGAGATGACAGTAGCACAGTGGAGTATTCCAGCAACTAGTTCAGATACCAAAGAGATTGAGGACACATTGGATAGTCGTGTTGGCAGAAGCACAAGGAACAAAACATATGAAAAATATTTGGTCAAATGCAAGGAACGACCTATTGGAGATTCATCATGGCTAACAAAGGAGGAGGTTAACCATCATGGTTTTCCTCTGCAAACCTGAGTCGTGATAGGGTCACTTCTCAAATTACCCCGGGTGTCTGATGCAGGAGCATCCTGGGTGTAAGAGCAATCTTGCAACACCCAAAAATATTTCAGTTGCTTTTCAATAAGGGCTATCTTGTGCAGAGCTGCTATTTATGGAAACTTACTATTTTTAGTAAGTTGGTCATATGATCTCAGAATGTTCTGATTTCACAGTTGGAGGTTCATCTCAGTCATTTCAGCCTACCAGTTGAGTTTCATTGCCACATCATCAGTATCGGTGAAGTTATTGAGGTTTTTGGGTACAAAATCTTTCAGGTCAATTTTGAAGGTCTTAAAGGCTCTGGATTGCAATCGACCCCCGGCTAACTAGTGCTAGCATGTGTCAGGCACTATAGATCTCATCATGGCATTTTTGAAAAGTGGTTACAATAGAAAAGTGGAGTTATGATTAAAAAGTTATGGCCTTCGGAAGTTGGGTTACCTAAAATCATATTTTGTATTTCTTTTGAGCTGACCCTATTGTAATAATTGTGAAAAATAATTAGTTATATGTTTAGTTGGCCTAAAGGGCTAAATTTCTAGAACCTTCTCAGGTGGTGGAAATTGCCTATATAAGAAAGCTTTGTAGTGTTGTCTTAGGCAGTTCGAGACAGTTCTGGGTAGTAGATCTGGGTATTGATTCGAGGCTTTGTTCTATAGAATATTGTAAGGGAATGCCCATGTGGCTTTGCATATTATAATTCTGAAAGTTTGTAATTCCACATTTGTGGAGATAATAAGAAGCCCATTTGTTGTTCTTGGAAATTTTTGTTGTTTCTCTGTTTCTGTTATGTGTTTGTGGTATTAAGGGAAGCACCCTTCATCATGATCTTGTACATCCTAGTTAAAACTTGAATAGGTTGTTGATGTGTTTGATGTGCTTGAATGCTTAGATCACCTTCCTCGCATGAAACAAAAAGGGGACACATCAACCAAATTGAGCCTTATTAATTATCTTTTGCATTGTTTGTTTTGCATTTTTAAATTCAAAATTCCAAAAAAAATCATAAAACTTAAAAAATCTTAAAAAAACATAAAATTCAAAAACCCAAAAAATATTATAAAACCTAAGTCCAAAAATGTAAGAATTTGTTTAAGGAAAAGATTGAAAATGCCAAGATCTAGAAGCTCAATTGATAGCACAAGAGAGAAAAATATGATATGATCAAATAAATAACTCAATAATTGTCAATAATCAAATGCTAATAAATAATTGATTGATTATATACAATGTAGGAGTGCCTGAATATATAGGCAATACAATAAGACTACATGATAAAGAGATGATAATCTATCAACCACACTATGTGGAATCACATGTCCATAAAAGGTGGATCATCATCCATTGTACATCAAAGTATGTGTAACATGTGCAACAATGAGAGCATGATAATGTGATAAAATAACTAAAGGTGGATCTCACACACAAAGACGTATGAGTAATAACTATCAACACCTAAAGTGGAATTTCTCCTAACCATGTGTCAAAATGAAATGCAAACTCTTAGGTGTCTCAATGACAACTAATATGAAAATGCACTATCATAAGTAAACTTAAGTAAAGTGTAATTAGTATATACTTAATTGCACCAACACCCCCCCTTAAGTGCAACTTAGGGGAATACACTTAAGTTCACAAAGCTAGATTAAAATGCATGATGGGTCCTGTAAGAGAACAAAATGTATGATAGGAAAATAGAGTCTTAACCCAAATTTAATGTATGAAAATGTGAGATATTTATAAGATATAGAAGCACAAATATGTATTAGATGTGTGTGGGAGAATGGAAGATCTACTCTTTAATCCAAATTCCCAAAGGAGAGATCCAAATTGATCAACCAAAATAGAATGGTTAATACACAAATGAATCAGTCGATGAAGAATATGAAGAAAGGAGAAAACCTTGTATTCTGTTATAGAAAGTGTGTATTAGAAACTTGATTGAATTGAAGACAAATACTAACCTCAAAATAGGACTGATCTAGAAAATGCTATTTTCCAGTGTCTGTGTTCAGTTTCAAGAAATTCTACAACCGGGTCTGACTTGGAAATGCAGAAATAGAGAAAACCCAAAAATATTTTGTCTTTCAGAGAAAGGTCATCCTTGACCTTAGGACAGGGGTAAGATCTTACCTCGGGGTACAATCTTACCCCAAAAAGTCATCCTTGACCTGCACTGCTCTAATGGAAATTATGTTCACAGATCTCGAAAGTTCACCAAAAAGGGTACTCATATCTGCACTGATATTCATCATCCTACATTTGTACCTACAAGAAAAAGGGTTTTGTTTGTTGGATGAGGGGTTTTCCTTGGTCAAACCCTGGTTTGGAATCAACCTTGAAATGTAATTGAAATTACAATATATAAACAAAGTAAATGGAAGTATTCACCTTGCTTATGTTGAAATCCTTGTGGAGGATTCGAATCCTTGAATCCACAAGTATGGATGCTCCAAATGAATGTAAAATTTTATGTAGGATGTCTCAAATCAATTGCATTAGATCTTCAACACCAATCTTGAATGGATCTTGTAATAGGAAGAGGCTTGAATGAATGTGGATGGAGAAATCTTCAACAAGAGGGCTCCAAAGAGATTGAATCTTTCAATGGCTATCAATGAATCTCCTTGATGAATGCTTGAGGATGAATAAATGCTTTCCCCCTCCTTCTTGCTTGCTTGATGATTGCTTGATCACTTGATTTTTCTTTCTTGAATTCTATGGATGGTGGATATTTTTTGGATGTGAAAATGAGAGAGGAAGGCTTCCTTTTATACTAGTCTAGGGCACAAAATTCTAGAGAGGCCAACATAGAAGAATTAAATTCCAATTAAGCCTTAACCCCTAGAAATGGACCTAAATTAAATACAATTTAAGAGTTTACCATTCCAAAATTTGAAACAACCGACCTGGAAGCGAGAAATAAAACTTTCCAAAGCCCGACATCCTGAAACCTCTAGAATCTAAATTTTGGACCCAGGGTCAGGGTCGAGGTCAACTCTAACCTAGGTCAAAGTTGAGATCATCCTTAACCTAGGTCAAAGTTGAGGTTGACCTTGACCCAGAAGGTCATCCTTGACCTTGAAGTCAAAGATCTCAATTTCTCAGGATAGAGTTCCAGAAAGAGGCTAGAAATAGGTGGAGAGACAATCAGAATAGGGGGAAAAGCTAGATCCAATCAAAGACCCATTCAAGGCACTTAACATGACCCCAGACCACTTACTCAGAGGGATAAACCATTTCTAAATGGAAGTGCTTCCATTTTTTGATGATACATTTAGCCCCCACTTTAGCAAGAGTATGGACTCGATGCAAACTCTTGGTAAAGGAGATCATAATGAAAAGATAATCTTATTAAAATCAAAGGGACAAAGGAATCCTCAAGCCTCCAGGGACTCAAGTCTTCATCAACTCCAAGATTACAATAAGAGAGACATCTCTAGAAAAAGAGAGAGAAGAGGGGGTGTGATTATCTCACCCAATGAGAACTTATGTCCCATTGTGAACCACACAAGAAAATGGCACAACTGGAAAGATGGAATTGAACTGCCTAGTGAATTTGGCTACTCACTAGTCAACCCATCAAAGATTCACCCTTAGGAAAATTCTATTCCATAAGAGTAAAACCAAAAGCAAAAGAGATCCAGTCTTAAGGACACCTTCAACCTTAAGGGATCAAAATTTTGAAATTGGAGGGATCAAGATATCCTATAAGATAAAAATCCACACTTTAAGGATTAGTTACTAATCCATAAAGGGAGAGAAGTACCTTGAAAAATATATGTATATTGAAAGTGCATGTGTGCAACAGGTGCGCAAAGCATATGCCCCCACATTAAAGTCATTGCTAACACTTTAACAAGAGAAATGGCTTGAATGGGAACATAAACAACTCCACTGATTACATTTCTACTACAAGATGTCCCCAAGCAAAGACAAATCAAGGGAAATAACACGTAAACATACAGAGAATGAAAAAGGGATCTACCTGTTGTGGGGTCAGTATGATCATAAGATAATATATAATATATAATATTATTGCAAATGAATTGACATCATTCCCCAAAGAAATTAGAACTACAATCACAATGGAGGAAATAATACATAAGAGTTACGAAGAAGAATTTTTTCAGACCACAACATGGAGACCAAAAAGATTCAGTGCTACCAAGTCACAAATCCAAGCGGACTACACAAGGAAATATTTATGAAGAATGGAACAAGTACAACATAACATGAAACAAAATATAGAAGAGTAAAGATACATATAGAGGAATAGTACAATAGGTTTGATTCCTTTATCACCTTGCACCAACAAAGAAACAAGGGTCATATAAAATAATTTAACAACATTTAGAAAATACATCACATGAGAAGCACAGTACAATAGGAAAACACACAAAAAAGCTACCATAAAGGACAAGCCAATCAAGCACATCACCTACTCTCTCCATCTTGTTCTATATCATTTAGGGAAGGTGGGTAACTCACAAGAAGGACTATATCCAACATAGTAGTAATGATAGCCAGTTCTAAACAAGGATCCTCTTGAGAATCATAATGTTCGATACTAGGTGTAACTATCAATTATGATGAAAGCATATTAGGTAAATTAATTTCAATGTCAATAGTCTCATATTCATCATTAACATCATTAGTATCATCAATAGTACCTTCTTCATCTAGATTAATCAAAATAGGATCTAAGATATGAATAGGATCATCATAATCTCGCATCTTAACATCATTATTAGAAATAACTTCTTCTAACACATCATGCATAGATTGACCAAAAGAAGGTAAAGAATTTTGAATAACAAAGGCATGATCTTTAGCTTGAGCACAATGCTTCTTATGGTGTTCATTAGAAAATCAATTATGTTTTGTCTTGTTTGAAATATGTTGAGAACTAGGAGGGACAACTACCGAATCCTTCACAAGTTCTATAAGAGGATTAGTAGGATTAGTAGGATTCTTAGCATGTTGACAAGAAACACTAGGAGCTTGATTAACAGAAATAGAAGCCATAGATAAAGGTGGTATGGAAGGTGTAGGAAAAATATCATGATTAAGATCCATCGGAGGCATGCTTAACTCAAGAATCTTATGATGCTTATAGGCTTGATATGAGTGAAAGAGATTATCAGGTCGAGAAGGACATGAATTGGGTATTGATGGCCAAAAGAAGTCAAGTGTAGCACAATCCCTAGGCCTAGAAGGTTGATATAAACTATGGTTAATCATCTTCACTTCTTCATCATGAATGAACTTAAGACACGTATGGATAGGAGAGGCAATAACATGCATGGAATTCAACCAAGACAACAACAAAGGTAGTGTTCACAATTTTACCACCAAGTTCAACCGGAAATTTAATGGAACCAAATGATGGATAAAGAAAATCATTACAAGTTTGAATCCACACATTAGATGTATCATAAGAATCACGTTGCAAGTTTTTCATAAAAAAAAATTCTTCAGTAATAACATTGACTAAAGATGTAGGATCAATAAGACAACCACACGTAGGTATCTGAGAAATCCTAGAATAAATGTAAAGGGGACCATCAGGAGATTTAATAGTCTCAGAATTATCAAAGGTAATCAAAAGTTATTGAGGTCTCTTATTCTTAGGTTGTTTTCAAGGTTTAGATTGAGATTTTAGTTTAGGATGCGGTTTTGGTTTAGGTTGAGGTGGAACTTGAGGTTGGGTTTGAGATTGATGCTGGGGTGGAGATACAGATTGAGACAAAACAACATGCTCCACATGGTTAATGATGTGATTAAGATCATCCATCTTTGACTCATAAACAATATACATAGAAGATGGTTGAGCAATGTTATTAATATTATGTGTAGGTAAAGGGTTCGTATAGATTTGAAGGTTTTGATTAGGAGGAGAGATAGATTTGTTCCCACTGCCATCAAAATTATCAATAGATAAAGCATTAGAATCAATTAAGTCTTGAACCTTATGTTTTAAAGAATAACATTTCTTAGTATCATGACCATTTTGATGATGATATTGACAAAAGGATTTAGGATCAAAGGATTTGGACGCTATTGTAGTAGGTAAAAGAAGTCGAATAGGAGGTAAAGTAATCATATTAGCAGTTAACAACCTATTCATAATAGAATGTAAAGATTCAAAGAGAGGAGTAAACATATGATTCAAACGAAAAGTAGTGGATGCAAAAGTGGCATTGTGGGATGCAAGAGCAACTTGATCAGCAACTACATTTTCTTGTCTATTTATCTTGACATAATTATTGAGTTTTTTAAATTTGTTTGGATTAGGAGCAGCATCACTCTTATCAACTGGAATAAGAGCCATTGGAGTGTTGCTCTCAAATTGACTCACTTGTAATTGATAATGATGAAGTGTTGCACAAAGTTGTTGAAAAGAGGTAAATTCAGTAAGCAGAATCTTATCTCTAATATCCTTTTACAGATTTGAAATAAACATACGTTGAATATCCATATCAGGAACAAGATAGGAAATCTGAGCATACAAATGCTTAAATCTACCAATGAATTCAGTCAATTTTTCCTTAGTGTTTTATTTACAATGCATCAAATCAGTCAAGGACACTTGCGAACCAATGGTATTTTGAAATTTTTGAATAAAATACTTAGCGAGTTTTGGAAAAGAGTCAATAGAATAAGGAGGCAAGGAAAAATACCATTGTAAGGCCTTGTCATGAAAATTTCTAGCAAACAACTTGGTTAAAATCCTATGGTCATGAGCATAGTCACTACAAAGGATTTGAAATGTTTTAACATGAGTAACAGGGTCTCCCTTACCATTTTAATTCTCAAGACGAGGCATATTGGCTTGTTGAGGAACAAGAGCACGAATGATGTCTAGGGATGAAGGAATTCCCATGTCACATGTAGGAATGCTAAACTTGTTTTGAGTCAAGGATGCAAGTTGTTGTTGTAAAGATGACACAATTTGAGCCAAAATGATGATTGTTGAATAATTAGAGGAAATAGGAGGCATAGAAGCATTAGAAACACTAGGTAAGGTGTATGAAGCAGTTGGAATGGAAGACACAACTAGAGGAACACTTGGAGCCATAGTTGGAAGATGATTAGAATAAGTAAAAGGAACATTATGATAAGAAGGTTGTGATGTAGGAAGGGACACAGGAAAAACACTCATAGGAAGAGAGGGAACCATAGTAGTCACCAAAGGAGGAGTATAGGTAGGAATGCTAGGTAAAGGAATGGAAGAAGGTTCCATACTAGTAATAGGAGGAGTGAATCCTAAATCTTGAGCTTCTTGAGCTAAAGGTTTAACATTTGAATGCACGAGATGAGTAATACCATGCAGGAGATTAACATCTTGATCATTATCATGAAGGACTTTCTTAAGAGCCTCTATAGCTTGAATAGAATCTTGATTATGATTTTCTCGAATAAGCCAATTACCCATTTTATCAAGTTCGGTTGAAATTTTTTGGACAAGTTTAGTTGAAATTTTTTGGACTTGTTCAAGAGGACGTCTTAAAGCATCATCCTCATCATGAGATGAGTGAGAAGAGTTTTTCTCCATAGTAGTGTTGGAATCATGAAGAATCAAATTGTCATATGGGATCCTAAGGAAAGGAGAGGAAGACTCAGGATCAAAAGCACCCATAAGTCTATGACTTCGTCTAATCAGAATATTATAGGTAGGACTAGAGGTAGTAAAGCTCATATACCAATGTAATGCAAATGAACTAAACTAGGAAAACATAATACATAAATAAATGAATGTTTTTGTATTTTGATTTTATATGAGATGCAAACACATAGAAAAAATCTAATACATGCAAGATCTAACACCATAAAAGAAAGAGTTCTCTATCTCAGGTTCACCAAAATGTAAGAGAATAAAATGTATGATAGGTAAATAGCATGTTCACGTACATTTAATGTATGAAAATGTGAGATATTTATAATACATGGAAGCACAAAGATGTATTGGATGTGTGTGGGAGAATGTAAAATCTACTCTTTAATCCAAATTCCCAAAGGAGAGATCCAAATTGATCAACCAAAATAGAATGGTTAATACACAAATGAATCAGTCGATGAAGAATATGAAGAAAGGAGAAAACTTTGTATTCCGTTATAGAAAGTGTGTATTAGAAACTTGATTGAATTGAAGACAAATACTAACCTCAAAATAGGACTAATCTGGAAAATGCTATTTTATGGTGTCTGTGTTCAGTTTCGGAAAATTCTGCAACCAGGTTTGGCATGGAAATGCAGAAATAGAGAAAACCCATAAACCTTATGTCTTTCAGAGCAAGGTAGTCCTTGACCTCAGGATAGGGGTAAGATCTTACCCCAGGGTATAATCTTACCCCAAAAAGTCATCCTTGACATGCACTACTCTAACATAAATTTTGTCTGCAGATCTCGAAAGTTCACCAAAAAGGGTACTCATATCTACACTAATATTCATCATCCCGCACTTGTACCTACAAGAAAAAAGGTTTTGTTTTTTGAATGAACGGTTTGCCTTGGTCAAACCCCATTTTGGAATTAACCTTGAAATGTAATTGAAATTACAATATATAAACAAAGTAAATTGAACTATTCATCTTGCTTATGTTGAAATCCTTGTGGAGGATTCAAATCCTTGAATCCACAAGTATGGATGCTCCAAATGAATGTAGAATTTTATGTAGGATGTCTCAAATCAATTACATTATATCTTCAACACCAATCTTGAATGGATTTGGGAATAGGAAGAGGCTTGAATGAATGTGGATGGAGAAATCTTCAACAAGAGGGTTCCAAAGAGATTGAATCCTTCAATGGTTATCAATGGATCTCCTTGATGAATGCTTGAATGCTTGAGGATGAATGAATGCTTTCCTTCTCCTTCTTTCTTGCTTGATTATTGCTTGATCCCTTGATTTTTCTTGCTTGAATTATATGGATGCTGAATATTCATGGATATTTTTTGGATGTGAAAATGAGAGAGGAAGGTTTCCTTTTATACTAATCTAGGGCACAAACTTCTAGAGAGGCCAACATAGGAGAATTAAATTCCAATTAAGCCTAAACCCCTATAAATGGACCTAAATTAAATACAATTTAAGAGTTTACCATTCTGAAATCTGAAACAGTTGACTCAGAAGTGAGAAATAAAAATTTCTGAAGCCTGAGATTCTGAAACCTCTGGAATCTAAATTTTGGACCCAGGGTCAGGGTCGAGGTTGACTCTGACCTAGGTCAAAGTTGAGGTCATCCTTGACCTAGGTCAAAGTAGAGGTTGACCTTGACCCAAGAGGTCATCCTTGACCTTGAAGTCAAAGATCTTAGTTTCTCTGGATAGAGTGGTAGAAAGACACTAGAAACAGGTGGAGAGAGAAGCAGAATAGGGGGAAAAGCCAGATCCAATCATAGACCCATTCAAGGTGCTTAAAATGATCCCAGACCACTTACTCAGAGGTCTAAACCAGTCCTAAATGGAATTGCTTCCATTTTCCAATGATACAAGTCCTAGCTACTAGGCCATGTTAGGAACCCATGTACAATATGTAGGAGCAATGCAATGCAATCTCTCATAAAGTAGAGAAAGAGGGAAAACCTCATGGGAAAAACCCTCCCACAAAAAGAGAGATGAATACAATAATAGAGTATGAGAGAGAAGAACTTGTGTAAGGAAAATATCCCCCCCATTAGAGAGAAGAAGAGGAAGAGAGACCAAGTAGCCCCCCTTAATGTAGAATGAACGCCAATGGTTGATGCTCCAAGCTCGATGTAGAAACTTCTCCAAGAGTGTATAAAAATGTTCCTCCCCTTAGGAAGAAACAAGACCAAAGGTGTATGAGAGAAACCTCCTCCCCAATCTATAGGAAGAAACCTCAAAATGTATGGAATCTCTAAAACCTTCTCAAGTATCCCCATGTCAATGTTGAAAGGTGCCTCCTCCAAATCATGTGTACTAAGCCACGTTGCTAAAAAAACAAATTAGGATCAACTGAGGATGAATGTAGAACATGTGCCAAAGACTTAAGTGTCTCCTATGAAGATAAAGTGACCTTTTCTAATTGTTGTATCAAAGTATCCGTAATCATGTCACCCTCGAAAGAATGAGAAAGTAGAGAATGAAGATGAGGGTCAGGATTCTCCCTTGCAACAACTGAAGAAGGATCATCTTCACCAAAGAGAAGATGAATGTCATCAATAGTGTCTCCCAAATTAGAAATTTAGGACTCCACAAACAAACCTACAATGTATGTCAAGTAGTCATCCCATTGAATTAAGTCTGGAAGATAATGAGTATCATGTTGCACTGAATCACTTGAACCCATGGCTATATGAATGCAACCATCATTAGAATCAAGAGTATAAGTAGTCTCAATAGGAGGAGATGAAATGGAAGGCTCAAGAACTTCATCATGTGTGAGAATACCCAAGTTCAAGTAGCAAAAACTCTCCTCAAAATCTAAATCATCACTATAAGTGTGATCATATGTTGAAGAATCACTGTCATCAAGAGGAACAAAATTTAAAAAGGAGTACAACTAAGAAGAGTGATCCACCATCCCAGTAGCAATAAATGCTCCACTCTCTAAGTCCTTGATGAAAACTGAATCAGGTGTAAATTCTATAGTCTTCTTTGTAGCACCATTTGTGATTTGATAGATAGAAAAAAGGTTATTGGTCAAGTGTGGAACACGCAACACATCATTGAAGTGTCCCTCCCCAACATCAATACTTCCTTTCCCAATCACATTCATGTAAGTGTGATTTCCCATCAAAATAGGTAGACGTTTGCAAGGCTCAAATGATGAAAACATGGACTATGAAGAAGCCATATGATGAGAAGCCCCTAAATCTAAAAGCCATCTCCCTGAATCAAGACTTGAAGAAGCATATAAAGATTGTCCTTTTTGTGTAACAAATGCATGACCCTTTCCTTTATCTTTTTCTAATTTTTTTGAAGAAGAAGTTGAGGTAGACATCCTAGAAGGAAAATTGATCTTATTCTTTACAAGAAGATTCTTCAATTCATCAATGTCCTTATAACAAAAATGTTCTTCATGTCCATCCTTTTTACAATATACACAAAATCATTTCCCCTTCTTTGAAAATTCACCCTTTTGAGATGATGTAGAAGTGCCTTGTTGCATGGAAGTTGTTTGTGCACTTTCTTGTTGAGACTTAGACTTCCAATTCTTCTTTTTCTTTTGAGAACTTTGAGTTTGATGCCCTTGATTCCCTTGATTAGCCACTAATGCCTTAGATTGTGAAGACTTCAGAATCCCCATGCTCATCAATTTTCATTTCTCTACCATCAACATCTCAATGAAGACATCAAATGAAGGCATGGTGTATGAAGAACTTAAAGTCAACTTATGGGTATAGAAGCTAGAGACAAAAGTTGCATACTCTGATGGAATCTTATCAAACAAATTATAGATTAACTCAACATCTTTTTTTATCAATTCCATAATCCTTGATCTTTTCTCTTAGATCATGTGATGCAGCAGCATCTCGGGACCTTGGCAATCTTGTGTCACCAAAAATAGATTTGAGTTTGTTTGTGTTTCTCGATTCCTTCTTTGACCAAGTTGGTTTGGTGTTGCTCAGTTTCCTTTGTTCGCTAGTGTTGGTCGGTTATCTCTTTGGCACTCGGTGAATCTCCCTGGTGCTCAGTGATGCTTGTCTAGCACTCAGTTGGCTTTGCTTACTGATGGGTTTCTTTTGAGTTTCTGTTAAGGTTGACTTTTGCATTGATTATGGGTCATGAATTTAATGTTGGTATCCATCATTGGGAACCATGTGGTCCCAGATCTAACCGTTACTTCTATTGATTTTGGATCTGAAGGCCAACTCAGTTTGGTAGCCTCTTGTATAAGAGTAGTTGTTTGGTTAGAGTTTAGGGGGTAAGTTTTCTTGGATAGAAGTAAGAAGATAGAAGATTTGAGATTGTTCAAAAATCCTCGCATGTTTGGAGGACTTATATAGTTCATTGTAATATCTAGCCGAAACCGGGAAGGCCTTACAGCCCGACATGTATGAATCAATTTAAATTAATATAAGAATGATCTTGCATTTTCTCTCTCCCACTATGTTGTTGTTGCTTCCATGTGTTTTTGAGAAAGGTGGCTCAGGTTGGGTGTGCCATTCTTTGGCCCCTCCTTCCCATCACTTGTGTTAGGTGGTATCAGAGCAAGGTGAAGTCTGGATCTAGGTTTGCGAATCTAGATTTGAAGGTTCCTTCTTGTGAAAACCTAGTTAAATTTTTGTGGGGTAGCTAATTGCGATCTGACCTACAGTTGCAGAGGGTTTTTGAGATGGTTCGTAGGAGGTGAGATGCGGATCCAAGATTGGCAAACATGTTGAGACAAATTGTTGCTAGATTGGAATCTGTTGAAACAGCCCAGAGAAGAGGAAGACATCTTGAAGATTTTAGTGATGATGAAGTTAAGGTAGAACAAGGTGGTGTAGAACCTGCACCTATGATGGATCAGGGTGAGGAAAGATTCTTGAAGGCTCTAACAAGTCTAAAGTCTACACCACACTTTAATCCTCTTGAGTATGGTGGAAAGTTGGATTCTGATGAATTGGTGGATTGGATCATTGAGGTGGAAAAGTATTTTGAGTATGAAAATGTACCTAAAGACAAGAAAGTGAAAATTGCAAGCACAAAGTTGAAAAGTCATGCATCCTTATGGTGGGAACATCTACAGCTGGACAGAAAGAGGAAAGGAAAAGACAAAATCAAGGTATGGAGCAAAATGGTGAATAAATTCAAAGGAAAGTTCTTACCTTGTGATTATCAGATTAACCTAGTTAGGAGAATGCAAAGTCTAAGGTAGAAAGATAGCTCGGTAAAGGATTATACTGAGGAGATCTATAGATTAGATATCAAATCTGGACATGATGAAGATGATGTGGAAAGAATTCCTAGATACCTAAATGGTTTGAGAGTTTCCATCCAAGAAGAAATTAGTTTGGTCAAATTGGAGAATATTGAAGAGGCTTATCAATTTGCATTGAAAGCTGAGGAGAAATTGAATAAGAGACATGAGAAAAGACAAAGAGGAAGAGGTGGTAGATTACCTAGAGGAAGAGGTAGATCTTATGGTGAAAATAGTAGATCTAAACTAGAAAAGATAAATTTGGATAAAGGCAAGACCGAGTGGAAAGGTGAAAGTCCATCTAGAGGCAGAGGCAGTAACTATTGAGGTGGTTACAACAAAGGAAGTTTCTGAGGAACTTGTTACAATTATGGAGAAGGACATAGATCATTTGAGTGTACACATGCAAGTAAGAAGGCTAGTAATAGTAGAAATGCTTTGGTGCAAGAAGAGTCACCGAATGAGCCTGAGAAGGATAATACCTTAATGGTAAGGAGAGCACTGTGGAATGAAGGTAAAAAGGAAGACCCGGTAAGGAAAAGTTTGTTCAAGACCAGATGTAGAATTTTTGACAAAGTTTGGAAGGTAATCATTGATAGTGGTAGCTCAGAGAATCTGGCATCTAAAGAGATGGTCACAAAGTTGCAATTGGAAAGGTTGAAACATCCGAAGCCCTATCAGATTTCATGGATCAAAGATGATCATACACTCTTGGTAAGTGAAAAATGTTATGTGAATTTGAAGATTGGAAAGTACTATGATAAGGTGTTATGTGATATCATGCCTATGGATTGTTGTCATATTTTTTTGGGTAGACCTTGGCAGTATGATAGGCATGCTATATATGATGGGAGATTGCATAAGTATACTATTGTGGCTGATGGAAAGAAATAAATCTTGTTACCTTTGATGGAAGAACCTGTTAGTAATGTTTGACATCTGTGAAATTTTTCTTGATGGAAGGAAGAAAGTTTGTTAAGGATTTAAAGAGAAATGATGTATGTTTTGTTGTGATTCCTAACAAATTGAGTAAGAAAATAGAGGATAATGTCCCTGAGGAGATTGATAAATTACTCACCGAGTATAGTGAAATCATTTCTAAAAATGTACCTGATGGTTTTCCACTGAAAAGAAGCATTGATCATTGTAGGGATCTAATCTTTGGAGCTAGTTTACCGAATAAGGCACCTCATCGGTTGACACCTACCAAGAATCAAAAATTGAACCAATAGATTCAAGAGTTACTAGAGAAAGGTTTGATTAGAGAAAGTTTGAGTCCTTGTGCAGTACCTGTGGTATTGGCACCTAAGAAGAATGGAGAATGGAAAATGTGTACTGATTCCAGAGAAATCAATAAGATAACAGTGAAGTATAGGTTTCCTATACTGAGAATGGATGATATAATGGATAGTTTGACTGGAGAAAAGTATTTTACCAAGATTGATTTGAAAAGTGGGTATCATCAGATCAAAATCAGGGAAGGTGATGAATGAGAGACTACTTTCAAGACAAAAGAAGGTTTGTATGAGTGGTTGGTTATGCCTTTTGGTTTAACTAATGCACCAAGTACTTTTATGAGGTTGATGAATGAAGTTTTGAAGAAATATTTGGGTAAGTTTGTGATTGTATATCTTGATGATATTCTAATATTTATTAAGACCAGAGAAGAACATTTGTTGCATGTTAAACAAGTTTTGTAGAGATTGAAAGAAGAAAAGTTGCTGATAAATCTGAAAAAGTGTTCATTCATGAAAGAGGAGATTGTGTATTTGGGATTTGTGATTTTAGCTGATGGTTTGAAAATGGATCCTGAAAAGGTTGAAGCTATTTTGAATTGGCCTACACATGTGAATGCTAGTGAGGTAAGATCATTTCATGGTTTGGCAAGATTTTACTGAAAGTTCATAAGAAATTTTAGTTCAATTTGTAATGCTATGACTGAGACTATGAGAGTAGACAAAAGAGAATTCAAGTGGACACATGGAGCTGATAAAATTTTTGAGACTCTGAAGAAGAAGGTTGTTGAATTTCCTATTTTGGCATTGCCTGATTTCAATAAGGTATTTCAAGTGGAATGTGATGCAAGTGGAAGTGCAATTGGAGCTATGTTGAGTCAAGAAGGTAAACCTGTTTCTTTCTTTAGTGAAAAGTTGAATGATGCAAAAAGGAAATATTCTCTGTATGATCAAGAATTCTATTCTATTGTTCAAGCACTGAAGAAATGGAGACATTATTTGATGCCGAGTGAATTTGTGTTGTATACCGATCATAAGGCTTTACAGTATTTGGGTAGTCAGAATAAGTTGAATCAGAGACATATGAAATGGGTTGAGTATTTGCAGAGCTTCGTAGATCTCTGGATTTGATCCCTACACATGAAATTCCACTCTCCCCTATCTCACTCAAGTGAATTGGTTCCGAAAGCACCCCGCCAATTGTTGGCAACTTTCACTTCCAACTTGATTCATCGCCTACGTGCCCTTTACACTTAGTCATTCCGAATAACACTTGCCCCCCTGTCTTACCGCGGCTGCTAGCACGGAGTTAGCTGGGGCTTCTTCCTCGAGTCCTGTCATGATCGCGCACTCGATGAAAGAGCTTTACAAGAAAAATTTCCCTTCTTCACCCACGCAATATTGCTGGATCGAGCTTTCACCCATTGTCCAAGATTCCCCACTGCTGCCCCCTGTGGGAGTCCGAGTCGTGTCTCAGTCCCAGTGTGGCTGATCATCCGAAAAGACTGGTTGACAAACCAGACACGGGAACCAGGAAGAACAACTTTTGCAGGAGTTGGTAAAGACAACTTCGGAGAATAGATCCTTTGTTCATTAATTTGGGGAACTGACCCAAATGAAAAACTTATATGAGAACCTGCAACACCAACTGTGTAAGGACTCCATTGCTGTAAGGTTTCGCTACCTATAATACAGTCATACAGTTTGACAGGATACTGTAGAAATGTGGCTGTATAGGTATTAGAGGGAAACTGAATAGGGACTACAGCTTGAAAACGGATAGGGTTGTCCTTATGACTTACGGAGTGGATAGTGGTTGCAGTAGATTTCCAACAATCTCGAGGAAAGCATTCAGAACGGGCAATGTTGCAATCAGCTCCAGAATCAAGTAAAGCACACAATGTGTAGGGCTTTAAACCAGGTAATTTGATAGTCAATAGAAAAGCAGGACAAGGGTTAGACATACCCTTCAGATAGGCAAAGGCTTGCTTTGGATCAGCTGCTTCTTCTTCTGTAAGTGGTTGGGCTGATTCATCTGTATTTGATTTATCAAATAGGTACTCCTCAAGAGGATTAATTGCTGCACGAGAAAGTTCAGCAATTTCTTTTTGCACACTGGCAATTTCTTTTATCACATCAGTTCTCACAGTATACAAGAATGCGAGACGATCTTGTAACCATATGTGTCGAGAACTTTTCTGGAATGCTCTTTGAGCAACAGGATTAACAACATAGCCATGAGAAGAACTTGAACTTGGCTTTTCCTGTGAAAGAGACATCTTTTCAAAACACATTAGATCAGATACTTCAGACAATTCAGGATTTTCTTCAAATAACTTAGCAATATCTGAATCTATCTTTTTCAAATCATTCATCAACTTTTCATGTTGATGAGGAGTCAAAAACTGATTTCTCTTCTGAGTTAATTCATTCTGTTTTAACATCAGCTGTTGAAGCTTCTCAGAAGGACTTGGTTTCAACCAATCTGGATTTATCTGAGTTAAAGACTGACCTCTCAGTCTTGCTTGTTCATAGAGGGGTTGACCTCTACCAAAACCAGATCTAAACATATTGCAGAAAAACATGTTACAGAAATAAGAGATTTCTGAATCTGAACCTGAACTTGATGAAGATGCAGCAGAGTGAAAATCTAACTCTGAATCTGTTTCTTGTTGATGGACATTAAACACTTGATTGTCCATATCTTCATCATCACTTTCTATATCAGTTATACTGATATCATCTGAATCTGAGTTTTCAAAAACAACTGTCAAAGGAAGAGAATCAAGGTTACCATGAGTTAACCTTCTAACTCACTTAGACTTTTTATTCTTTTCCTTATCAGGACACTTATTTGCAAAATGAGGACCTTTGCAAATATAACAGATAGGAGTAAAATTCTTTTTCCTAACCTTTCTCTGATTTCTCAAAAATACTTTCTTCTTTCGGAAAGGTTTAGAATACTTACTGTATGCCTTCTTATCATAATGCTTAAACTTTTTCTTCTTAAACTTGTGTGATTTGTTGTGCTGCAAACAACCATAATTAGAATTACATTTACACAAGTCTGTCTTAAGATAAGGCATAACTTCTTTCTTCTTCTTCCTATTGATTCTTTCTGTACAGAGATCACTGTTAATCTCCTTGATAAACTGAACCAATTGAGGAAAAGTGACATCACTGATAGTCATATCAGGAGTCTCAAGAATACTTTTTAAAATCTTTTCCCTGTAATAAGATTGCATCTGATAGGGAAAACCTTCAAGGAATGTATTGTACATCCACTGGTTATTGTTGGTTTGACCAGAGAGATAAAAATTAGTGTACTGTTCAGAACAGTAGGCGTCAAGTTGCTTCATGTCACAGAGACGATTTTCAACAAATCTCTTGTGAGCTGCTCTCTTTTCATTATCATACTGACCAACAAACATTCTATACAAAGAACTACAAACATCATTCACACCTTGATGGATTAGATCATCTTTATACTCTGGCTTCAGAGTATCCCATGCAGTTCTGGCTATACCAGTCAAAGCATTTAAAGCTTTTCTTAATGCTTGCTCTTGGGTTAAATTCTGAGAATGAATAGCATTATCAACCCATGTTCTAAAAGCATTAACTGTGGCTTTATTTTTCAGAGGATCAAAATCATCAAAATTAATCAAAGGTGGAACTGTTTCTGAAAACACCTGAAGAGGTTCATGCTGTTGTTGCATCATATTCACAAATTTCCATGTTCCTGTGATAGGGTCAAATTCTTCTAACTTAGGCTTTGGAGTATGGAGAACTAAGCCTTTATCTTTTAACTGACTTTGCAGTCGAGCAACATCATAAGAAGAATCAGGAAAATGACAGGTAGTGGAAGATTTGGATTGGGTAGTTGAATCAAAAACTTGTTCAACTTTGGAAACAACACTAGGAATTATCTGGGAAATTCCATGGCTATCGGCTAACTGCTGACTACGGATCTGAGTAGTAGTCTGTTCAATCTTGGCAGTAGTCTGGGTGACTGTTTGAATCTGAGAAATTGGAATAGATGGGTTATTGGCCCACCACGCTTCAGCAGTCTGCTTAAAAGCAGCATAGTCACGCTTAAGAATATTCAAATCACTAGCCATAGAAGTATTAACAACATTATTGAGCTTAGACTCAATAGAATGTAAACTTGCAAGAATATTGTGGAAATTGGCATTGACACTGGCTTCAGTTTTCTGACGGTTTAATTCAGCTTGCAGGGCTTTCTGGTGCATGTCGGCTTGTAGGACCAAAGCTTTTCGGATACACAGATTAGCATAATTTAACATTTTGGTCTGTGTAGTGGCTTCAGGCTGTCCTGAGGCAATTACATGATGAGGCCAGAATGGGATAGCAAACTTATCATCATTCAGCAAAAAGTCATGTAAAGGTGGAACAGTAGGTTCAACAAAATTAGCTTCGGTAAAGCTAGTTTTATTACCAGACATCAACATATGCACATGGAAAACTGGTTTAACAAAAGAACAGTGAATGCATTGCATACTTCCATCATCTAGTTCTGTAAACTGAGGATGAGGACACTGAGGAAGTTGCTGTGTCAAGGGATTAGTCACAAAGGGACGTTCATCAAAAGACAAATTACAGATGGTACAAAATAAAGATCCATGAGGATTAGGAACAGCATCAGGATGATAGCAAGAATGCAAAGGCTTGCGCTGTAACAAAGTAGATCCTGATCTTTGTAAAGGATGATCTTTATAATTGAAACTGGAATTCACACTGGAAGAGCTAGATGCAGACAAATGTTCAGAAACAAATGAAATACGAGCTTCAGTAGGGGTTTCATGAACTTTGGAAATAACAGTAAGGTTCTTGGGAGAATCTAACTGTTTTAAAGCTCTTACATCTACAATCCATTCTTTAGGAACTTTGATCTCGAATAGATTGACCATTTTTGGAACAGTGAGCTGTGCTCCTTTAGTATCTGTTTGCCATAACAGAGAATACCTAACTTGGGATTTATCACTTCTTGGATCCTTCACAATAGGAATAGTTGTGTTAAACAACCTACCATACAAGGCAAAGAACAAAGCATGTGTTCTAGATCCAGGCTTCATGTTTAGGTACTGAGTTCCAAATTGAAACATTAAAATCTTATCAAGATGGTCATCTAATAGACTTATAGCAAAGTTCGGGACAACATCAAATGCTGTGGCTCCAGCAGCCATAGGGGCAGAAATACCTCCCATAATCATATCAGAATAATTATTATGACGAGCATCAAGAAGAGTCATTAAGGCAGTAGCAGGAATGCCTTTTCTATACAAAGGTTTTATACCACAAATGATATGACCTATATGCAAATACTTATAACCATTTTTTTGCTTGGCTTGTTTCACCAAATTTTGAATCTCCTTATTGGATAAGAGATTAATGAAACTATGAGGCTTATCACAATTAACAACTACTTGCATCTCTATCAACTTACAAATAGCTTTAGACTTATAAGACAGAAATCCTAAATCACCATATATCTCTTGCCATTTCTTTTTAGGAAGTTTAAATCTTTCACTAGGCAATTCTAAATCATTACTATCAGACTGAAAAGGATTATCTATATTGACATTTTGAACTTGATCAAAAACAGAGCTGAGACTTACCAGTTCTTCTTCTCCAGTATTGATATCGTTCGTAGTTGTCTGGGATTCAGTCATCTTGGTTCGTTCTGTTACTCGGGATTATAGTAGTGCTACCTTCCCTGCCTCTAAACACGGCTTAACACGCCTTCAACAACGAGGACTTACTTCACACAGAATCCAACCAGAACACCAAAGATTCAAGAATCGAGATCCAGACAAAAGAACACAATACTTTTAAATGGAACTGTAAGAGAAGCAAAGTTTTTGAAACAAGGTATGCAAACTAAAATGAATGCTTATATATCACAACCATGCTCTGATACCAACTTTTGGGTTGCAAAACATCTTACAAAGTTTTCAAATCCGTCCACAAGAATTGGACACGTAGCAGGGCATCTACTTTATTGAACCGACCTTATCTCGAACAAGAATCTCGCCAGGAATGAGATGAAGAGTAATACGAGATAAGAACAAAGCATCTTTTTGACACGTGAAGGGTAACACGTAGGTCTTTAAAGGAAGAACCTTATCCTTCTTTTTACCATGGTGGGATCCATGCGTCCTTTTATTCCGAGAGGATAGTAACTCGTCTAAGTGACAACCCCACTTAGTAAGCATGCGATCTGGGAGAATGAGATTCCCAATCGACTTCAAGATCATCATCTTGCTCTGAGCTGTCAGCTTTATCTGCGAATCTTGATCCTTGCATTATACGGTCGAACTTATCTTCAAGGGATTCTTCTTTCCAGAGGATTCGTCTTTTACATCGAACAAAAGCTTTTTCAGTGTGTGGCTCTGACAAAGTCTGGAAACTACAAAACATCCAAACAGGAATCCTTTCTAAAGCAAAGGAATGAATATCACGCAACTGCATAGAATCAACTTGTTGCTGCTGTGGACCAAAAATATCAAACACATATCTGTTTATAGGATTAGTAGCATAAGACCAAAATTTAATCTTAAACAGATAACCATAGTTAGAATCCATAGGCATTAGATCATGGCAGTGTGGAAATACTCCTCGGAAGAAATCACAAAAAGGATTTTCTCTTTGTAACCAAGATGTCTGATCAGGGATGTGTGTACTGCTAAGGATATTGATCGGCCACTCAAATGATGTAGCACTGGTAACTGAATGGTGCAAATGGCTTTGAATCTCAGGGTCACTGGGATGACAAGCTTCTCGCTGAATCAATGAATCTGTCAGAAGATTTCTACCAGCAGAGAAATGACGATCTCTGAGACAAACATAAATATCCTTGGAAACATCCAAACTGTTAGTATTCCAATCAACATGACTGATGAAGTTAAATTATTCAGTTCTTTGACAAATCATGTTGACATGATGAACATCTCTATTCTGATCATTGTTAAATTCATTCATCATAACTTGATATCTATCATCTTCATGTCCATCAATAATGTCGATCACATTATTCCATAAATGAAACAAAATGTTACCTTGATCATGTTCAAGATCTGTATGAAGATTCGGCTGAAACACTGGATTATCAGGGACTTGAACTGACAAGCTATTCACATGCCTTTCATGCTGAGCAATCAACCTTTCACCAATTTGTTCTTCTCTCTGAAGAATTCTGTATCTTCTCATCCAATCATTCCAATCACCAGGTTCATTATCAAGAACAATTTCAATGTTAGACCTGATATCTTGTTGACTGTCTAAAACAGTAGATCTAAGATTGGGATGGATAACTCTAGGTTCATTTTCTTCATTAACACTGTTCTAAGAAAGAGAATTAACAGTATGAGAATAACAACCTTCACGACTAAGGAAGTCAGCTAAGACATTCTTAGTACCTTCAATATGCTCAGTATCAAAATCAAAAGTATCAAGAAACTGTGCCCATCTAAGCAATCTTGCTCTAACAACTTTGTTTTTAGATTCCTTCTTAAAGAAACCGGGCAAGTTCTGTAAATCACTTCTTAACAAGAATTTCTGATCACCAATAAATAACTGAAATTTCTCAAAAGCATGAACTACAGCTAAAAGTTCTTTATGAGTACTGTGGTAGTTCATTTCAGATCCTTTAAAAGATCCTGATTCATACCTGACAATTTCTTCTCTATCCTTACCATTATGTTCAGACAATTCAAGCAAAACAGCACCCCAAGCAGAATGACTAGCATCTGTTTGTACAATTTTCTTACCTTTACCAGGTAACTTTAAGGGTGGCAACTGTTGACATTGTTGCTTGATTTTAGCGATGGCTTCATTATGAACATCTGACCATGGAGGAGAGTTCTTCTTCAGAAGCTTGTTCAACTCTTTTCGAGCTTCTGCTATATTCTGAAAATAACCTGCGACATAATTAACCATGCCGAGAAATCTTTGCAAACTCTTTTTGTCAGTAACCTCAATCTTCTGAATATTTCTTAACAAATGATCTTGAGGATATATTTTACCATTGGGCTCAATCTTGGTGCCAATAAATATTAAACTTTCAGAACACCAACTCAACTTTGTAGGATTGAGACACAAACCATTAGTTTGACAAATAGAGAGGAACTTTTTCAAGTGTTCCATATGGGACTTATGATCTTGACTAAAAATCAATATATCATCAATGTATGGTTGGATAAATTTAGCATAAGGAGCAAATATAGAATCCATACATTTCTGAAAAATAGAGGGTACAGTCTTTATACCAAATGGTAATACACACCATTCAAACAGACCTTGTGGAACAGAGAATGCTGTCTTATATCTGTCTGTCTCTGCAACTGCAATTTGCCAAAACCCTTTAGTCAAGTCAAACTTTGAAAACACATTACAACCTTGAATTCGCTGCCAGATGTAATCTTTGCTAGGCAGGGGATGTCTATTATCTTCTAAACAGACATTCAAAGGCTTGTAATTTACAACTAACCTTTTTTCTTCTAATTCATTTCCATTCTCGTCTTTCTTTGGAACATACATTGCATGACAAGAAAATGGACTGTTACTAGGTCGGATTATACCTTTTCCAAGTAGATCTGTAATCTCCTTTTCACAGAGCTCCTGTTCTGCTCTTGACAAAATATAGTAGTTAGCTTTGCACTTAGGTGTAATCTCAATACCACTGAGATCTTTTTTCAAAGGAAAAGTGCAAACAAACTTTCTGGAATACTTATTCAAATCTTTGGTCAAGACAGTATCAGTAAAATCTTTCTGAATTTTCTCTAATTCCCCATTTTACTGATACTGTCTTGACCAAAGATTTGAATAAGTATTCCAGAAAGTTTGTTTGCACTTTTCCTTTGAAAAAAGATCTCAGTGGTATTGAGATTACACCTAAGTGCAAAGCTAACTACTATATTTTGTCAAGAGCAGAACAGGAGCTCTGTGAAAAGGAGATTACAGATCTACTTGGAAAAGGTATAATCCGACCTAGTAACAGTCCATTTTCTTGTCATGCAATGTATGTTCCAAAGAAAGACGAGAATGGAAATGAATTAGAAGAAAAAAGGTTAGTTGTAAATTACAAGCCTTTGAATGTCTGTTTAGAAGATAATAGACATCCCCTGCCTAGCAAAGATTACATCTGGCAGTGAATTCAAGGTTGTAATGTGTTTTCAAAGTTTGACTTGACTAAAGGGTTTTGGCAAATTGCAGTTGCAGAGACAGACAGATATAAGACAGCATTCTCTGTTCCACAAGGTCTGTTTGAATGGTGTGTATTACCATTTGGTATAAAGACTGCACCCTCTATTTTTCAGAAATGTATGGATTCTATATTTGCTCCTTATGCTAAATTTATCCAACCATACATTGATGATATATTGATTTTTAGTCAAGATCATAAGTCCCATATGGAACACTTGAAAAAGTTCCTCTCTATTTGTCAAACTAATGGTTTGTGTCTCAATCCTACAAAGTTGAGTTGGTGTTCTGAAAGTTTAATATTTATTGGCACCAAGATTGAGCCCAATGGTAAAATATATCCTCAAGATCATTTGTTAAGAAATATTCAGAAGATTGAGGTTACTGACAAAAAGAGTTTGCAAAGATTTCTCGGCATGGTTAATTATGTCGCAGGTTATTTTCAGAATATAGCAGAAGCTCGAAAAGAGTTGAACAAGCTTCTGAAGAAGAACTCTCCTCCATGGTCAGATGTTCATAATGAAGCCATCGCTAAAATCAAGCAACAATGTCAACAGTTGCCACCCTTAAAGTTACCTGGTAAAGGTAAGAAAATTGTACAAACAGATGCTAGTCATTCTGCTTGGGGTGCTGTTTTGCTTGAATTGTCTGAACATAATGGTAAGGATAGAGAAGAAATTGTCAGGTATGAATCAGGATCTTTTAAAGGATCTGAAATGAACTACCACAGTACTCATAAAGAACTTTTAGCTGTAGTTCATGCTTTTGAGAAATTTCAGTTATTTATTGGTGATCAGAAATTCTTGTTAAGAAGTGATTTACAGAACTTGCCCGGTTTCTTTAAGAAGGAATCTAAAAACAAAGTTGTTAGAGCAAGATTGCTTAGATGGGCACAGTTTCTTGATACTTTTGATTTTGATACTGAGCATATTGAAGGTACTAAGAATGTCTTAGCTGACTTCCTTAGTCGTGAAGGTTGTTATTCTCATACTGTTAATTCTCTTTCTCAGAACAGTGTTAATGAAGAAAACGAACCTAGAGTTATCCATCCCAATCTTAGATCTACTGTTTTAGACAGTCAACAAGATATCAGGTCTAACATTGAAATTGTTCTTGATAATGAACCTGGTGATTGGAATGATTGGATGAGAAGATACAGAATTCTTCAGAGAGAAGAACAAATTGGTGAAAGGTTGATTGCTCAGCATGAAAGGCATGTGAATAGCTTGTCAGTTCAAGTCCCTGATAATCCAGTGTTTCAGCCGAATCTTCATACAGATCTTGAACATGATCAAGGTAACATTTTGTTTCATTTATGGAATAATGTGATCGACATTATTGATGGACATGAAGATGATAGATATCAAGTTATGATGAATGAATTTAACAATGATCAGAATAGAGATGTTCATCATGTCAACATGATTTGTCAAAGAACTGAAGAATTTAACTTCATCAGTCATGTTGATTGGAATACTAACAGTTTGGATGTTTCCAAGGATATTTATGTTTGTCTCAGAGATCGTCATTTCTCTGCTGGTAGAAATCTTCTGACAGATTCATTGATTCAGCGAGAAGCTTGTCATCCCAGTGACCCTGAGATTCAAAGCCATTTGCACCATTCAGTTACCAGTGCTACATCATTTGAGTGGCCGATCAATATCCTTAGCAGTACACACATCCCTGATCAGACATCTTGGTTACAAAGAGAAAATCCTTTTTGTGATTTCTTCCGAGGAGTATTTCCACACTGCCATGATCTAATGCCTATGGATTCTAACTATGGTTATCTGTTTAAGATTAAATTTTGGTCTTATGCTACTAATCCTATAAACAGATATGTGTTTGATATTTTTGGTCCACAGCAGCAACAAGTTGATTCTATGCAGTTGCGTGATATTCATTCCTTTGCTTTAGAAAGGATTCCTGTTTGGATGTTTTGTAGTTTCCAGACTTTGTCAGAGCCACACACTGAAAAAGCTTTTGTTCGATGTAAAAGACGAATCCTCTGGAAAGAAGAATCCCTTGAAGATAAGTTCAACCGTATAATGCAAGGATCAAGATTCGCAGATAAAGCTGACAGCTCAGAGCAAGATGATGATCTTGAAGTCGATTGGGAATCTCATTCTCCCAGATCGCATGCTTACTAAGTGGGGTTGTCACTTAGACGAGTTACTATCCTCTCGGAATAAAAGGACGCATGGATCCCACCATGGTAAAAAGAAGGATAAGGTTCTTCCTTTAAAGACCTACGTGTTACCCTTCACGTGTCAAAAAGATGCTTTGTTCTTATCTCGTATTACTGTTCATCTCATTCCTGGCGAGATTCTTGTTCGAGATAAGGTTGGTTCAATAAAGTAGATGCCCTGCTACGTGTCCAATTCTTGTGGACGGATTTGAAAACTTTGTAAGATGTTTTGCAACCCAAAAGTCGGTTCCTCTCCTATATAAGGAATGCAGACCTCACTTGCAAATGATAACTTCCTCGGATAACAATTCGAGAGCTCAAGAGTCAGTAGCAGAGATAGTTAGAGTGTCTTAGTCCTGCATAGTCTTTAGGTAAGAAAGACATAGAGAGTATGCTCTCTTCCTGAAGGAAGATCAGAAATCAGACTGTCGATCTTATAGCATGTCTGTAGAATCTGAGTCTTGTAAATCAGCCTGTTGTGGTTTGATAATAGTCCTGGTTATTATCATATGCATTATTATCTATGTATGCATCAAGCGCCCGATTTAATGAAAGATAGTGTGTTCTATGTTTCTCGGAGCTTGTCCCAAAGTGTGTTCTATGTTTCTCGGAGCTTGTCCCAAAAGTTGGTATCAGAGCATGGTTGTGATATATAAGCATTCATTTTAGTTTGCATACCTTGTTTCAAAAACTTTGCTTCTCTTACAGTTCCATTTAGAAGTATTGTGTTCTTTTGTCTGGATCTCGATTCTTGAATCTTTGGTGTTCTGGTTGGATTCTGTGTGAAGTAAGTCCTCGTTGTTGAAGGCGTGTTAAGCCGTGTTTAGAGGCAGGGAAGGTAGCACTACTATAATCCCGAGTAACAGAACGAACCAAGATGACTGAATCCCAGACAACTACGAACGATATCAATACTGGAGAAGAAGAACTGGTAAGTCTCAGCTCTATTTTTGATCAAGTTCAAAATGTCAATATAGATAATCCTTTTCAGTCTGATAGTAATGATTTAGAATTGCCTAGTGAAAGATTTAAACTTCCTAAAAAGAAATGGCAAGAGATATATGGTGATTTAGGATTTCTGTCTTATAAGTCTAAAGCTATCTGTAAGTTGATAGAGATGCAAGTAGTTGTTAATTGTGATAAGCCTCATAGTTTCATTAATCTCTTATCCAATAAGGAGATTCAAAATTTGGTGAAACAAGCCAAGCAAAAAAATGGTTATAAGTATTTGCATATAGGTCATATCATTTGTGGTATAGAACCTTTGTATAGAAAAGGCATTCCTGCTACTGCCTTAATGACTCTTCTTGATGCTCGTCATAATAATTATTCTGATATGATTATGGGAGGTATTTCTGCCCCTATGGCTGCTGGAGCCACAGCATTTGATGTTGTCCCGAACTTTGCTATAAGTCTATTAGATGACCATCTTGATAAGATTTTAATGTTTCAATTTGGAACTCAGTACCTAAACATGAAGCTTGGATCTAGAACACATGCTTTGTTCTTTGCCTTGTATGGTAGGTTGTTTAACACAACTATTCCTATTGTGAAGGATCCAAGAAGTGATAAATCCCAAGTTAGGTATTCTCTGTTATGGCAAACAGATACTAAAGGAGCATAGCTCACTGTTCCAAAAATGGTCAATCTATCCGAGATCAAAGTTCCTAAAGAATGGATTGTAGATGTAAGAGCTTTAAAACAGTTAGATTCTCCCAAGAACCTTACTGTTATTTCCAAAGTTCATGAAACCCCTACTGAAGCTCGTATTTCATTTGTTTCTGAACATTTGTCTGCATCTAGCTCTTCCAGTGTGAATTCCAGTTTCAATTATAAAGATCATCTTTTACAAAGATCAGGATCTACTTTGTTACAGCGCAAGCCTTTGCATTCTTGCTATCATCCTGATGCTGTTCCTAATCCTCATGGATCTTTATTTTGTACCATCTGTAATTTGTCTTTTGATGAACGTCCCTTTGTGACTAATCCCTTGACACAGCAACTTCCTCAGTGTCCTCATCCTCAGTTTACAGAACTAGATGATGGAAGTATGCAATGCATTCACTGTTCTTTTGTTAAACCAGTTTTCCATGTGCATATGTTGATGTCTGGTAATAAAACCAGCTTTACCGAAGCTAATTTTGTTGAACCTACTGTTCCACCTTTACATGACTTTTTGCTGAATGATGATAAGTTTGCTATCCCATTCTGGCCTCATCATGTAATTGCCTCAGGACAGCCTGAAGCCACTACACAGACCAAAATGTTAAATTATGCTAATCTGTGTATCCGAAAAGCTTTGGTCCTACAAGCCGACATGCACCAGAAAGCCCTGCAAGCTGAATTAAACCGTCAGAAAACTGAAGCCAGTGTCAATGCCAATTTCCACAATATTCTTGCAAGTTTACATTCTATTGAGTCTAAGCTCAATAATGTTGTTAATACTTCTATGGCTAGTGATTTGAATATTCTTAAGCGTGACTATGCTGCTTTTAAGCAGACTGCTGAAGCGTGGTGGGCCAATAACCCATCTATTCCAATTTCTCAGATTCAAACAGTCACCCAGACTACTGCCAATATTGAACAGACTACTACTCAGATCCGTAGTCAGCAGTTAGCCGATAGCCATGGAATTTCCCAGATAATTCCTAGTGTTGTTTCCAAAGTTGAACAAGTTTTTGATTCAACTACCCAATCCAAATCTTCCACTACCTGTCATTTTCCTGATTCTTCTTATGATGTTGCTCGACTGCAAAGTCAGTTAAAAGATAAAGGCTTAGTTCTCCATACTCCAAAGCCTAAGTTAGAAGAATTTGACCCTGTCACAGGAACATGGAAATTTGTGAATATGATGCAACAACAGCATGAACCTCTTCAGGTGTTTTCAGAAACAGTTCCACCTTTGATTAATTTTGATGATTTTGATCCTCTGAAAAATAAAGCCACAGTTGATGCTTTTAGAACATGGGTTGATAATGCTATTCATTCTCAGAATTTAACCCAAGAGCAAGCATTAAGAAAAGCTTTAAATGCTTTGACTGGTATAGCCAGAACTGCATGGGATACTCTGAAGCCAGAGTATAAAGATGATCTAATCCATCAAGGTGTGAATGATGTTTGTAGTTCTTTGTATAGAATGTTTGTTGGTCAGTATGATAATGAAAAGAGAGCAGCTCACAAGAGATTTGTTGAAAATCGTCTCTGTGACATGAAGCAACTTGACGCCTACTGTTCTGAACAGTACACTAATTTTTATCTCTCTGGTCAAACCAACAATAACCAGTGGATGTACAATACATTCCTTGAAGGTTTTCCCTATCAGATGCAATCTTATTACAGGGAAAAGATTTTAAAAAGTATTCTTGAGACTCCTGATATGACTATCAGTGATGTCACTTTTCCTCAATTGGTTCAGTTTATCAAGGAGATTAACAGTGATCTCTGTACAGAAAGAATCAATAGGAAGAAGAAGAAAGAAGTTATGCCTTATCTTAAGACAGACTTGTGTAAATGTAATTCTAATTATGGTTGTTTGCAGCACAACAAATCACACAAGTTTAAGAAGAAAAAGTTTAAGCATTATGATAAGAAGGCATACAGTAAGTATTCTAAACCTTTCCGAAAGAAGAAAGTCTTTTTGAGAAATCAGAGAAAGGTTAGGAAAAAGAATTTTACTCCTATCTGTTATATTTGCAAAGGTCCTCATTTTGCAAATAAGTGTCCTGATAAGGAAAAGAATAAAAATTCTAAGCGAGTTAGAAGGTTAACTCATGGTAACCTTGATTCTCTTCCTTTGACAGTTGTTTTTGAAAACTCAGATTCAGATGATATCAGTATAACTGATATAGAAAGTGATGATGAAGATATGGACAATCAAGTGTTTAATGTCCATCAACAAGAAACAGATTCAGAGTTAGATTTTCACTCTGCTGCATCTTCATCAAGTTCAGGTTCAGATTCAGAAATCTCTTATTTCTGTAACATGTTTTTCTGCAATATGTTTAGATCTGGTTTTGGTAGAGGTCAACCCCTCTATGAACAAGCAAGACTGAGAGGTCAGTCTTTAACTCAGATAAATCCAGATTGGTTGAAACCAAGTCCTTCTGAGAAGCTTCAACAGCTGATGTTAAAACAGAATGAATTAACTCAGAAGAGAAATCAGTTTTTGACTCCTCATCAACATGAAAAGTTGATGAATGATTTGAAAAAGATAGATTCAGATATTGCTAAGTTATTTGAAGAAAATCCTGAATTGTCTGAAGTATCTGATCTAATGTGTTTTGAAAAGATGTCTCTTTCACAGGAAAAGCCAAGTTCAAGTTCTTCTCATGGCTATGTTGTTAATCCTGTTGCTCAAAGAGCATTCCAGAAAAGTTCTCGACACATATGGTTACAAGATCGTCTCGCATTCTTGTATACTGTGAGAACTGATGTGATAAAAGAAATTGCCAGTGTGCAAAAAGAAATTGCTGAACTTTCTCGTGCAGCAATTAATCCTCTTGAGGAGTACCTATTTGATAAATCAAATACAGATGAATCAGCCCAACCACTTACAGAAGAAGAAGCAGCTGATCCAAAGCAAGCCTTTGCCTATCTGAAGGGTATGTCTAACCCTTGTCCTGCTTTTCTATTGACTATCAAATTACCTGGTTTAAAGCCCTACACATTGTGTGCTTTACTTGATTCTGGAGCTGATTGCAACATTGCCCGTTCTGAATGCTTTCCTCGAGATTGTTGGAAATCTACTGCAACCACTATCCACTCCGTAAGTCATAAGGACAACCCTATCCGTTTTCAAGCTGTAGTCCCTATTCAGTTTCCCTCTAATACCTATACAGCCACATTTCTACAGTATCCTGTCAAACTGTATGACTGTATTATAGGTAGCGAAACCTTACAGCAATGGAGTCCTTACACAGTTGGTGTTGCAGGTTCTCATATAAGTTTTTCATTTGGGTCAGTTCCCCAAATTAATGAACAAAGGATCTATTCTCCGAAGTTGTCTTTACCAACTCCTGCAAAAGTTGTTCTTCCTGGTTCCCGTGTCTGGTTTTTCAACCAGTCTCTTTTCACCCGGGGGGAATTAGAGCAAATTCAGAAAGATTTTACTGATGCTAAGTGTTATACATTTGTGATAAAGCATAAGAGTGGAGTCACTAACCGAGTTGCTGATGCATTGAGTAGAAGGAGATCTTTGATGACCGAGATGAAAATTGGAATTTTAGGCTTTGATGACATGAGAGATTCTTATGAATTTGATCCTAATTTTTCTGAGCTATGGAGAAAGTGCAGAGCACCTATTCAAGATCAACAGAGTACTAAATGGGATGAATATTTTATGCAAGGAGGTATGTTATTTAAAGGTATTCAGTTGTGTATACCGAGAGGACCTATGAGAACTAATTTGATAAAAGAGAAACATAATGGTGGTTTGGATGGACATTTTGGTGTTGATAAGACATGGAGCTCTCTTAAGGAGAAATACTTTTGGCCATAGTTGTATAAAGATGTTCAGAAATTTGTGAAAAGTTGTGGAGTTTGTCAAGTTATAAAAGGAGTTAGTTAGAATACTGGATTGTATACACCGATTGTTGTACCTAAGAAACCTTGGATTGACATCAGTATGGATTTTGTTCTTGGCTTACCGAAGACAGTAAGAGGTAATGATTCTATATTTGTTGTTGTGGATAGATTTTCTAAAATGGCACATTTTATACCTTGTAGAAAGACATCAGATGCAGTACATGTAGCAGATCTTTTTATTTAAGGAAATTGTTAGATTGCATGGATTATCAAGAAGTATTATCTCTGACTGAGATAGTAAATTTGTTGGATACTTTTGGAAAACTCTTTGGAGAAAGTTGGGTACTGAGTTGAAATATAGTTCTACATCTCACCCACAAACCGATGGACAGATAGAGGTTGTGAATAGAAGCTTGGGTCATCTTTTGAGATGTTTAGTTGGAGACACACCAGGTAATTGGGATTCTATGTTGGCACAGCAAAGTTTACATACAATAATTCAGTGAATAGGAGTACTGGAAAAACACCTTTTGAGATTGTAAATGGCATATAGTTGAGAGGTATATTTGATTTGAGAGACATTGATCATGAAAAAAAGAGAAGTGTTAAAGGAGAAAAAATTGTTTAGTACATGAAGACATTGCATGAAGATGTGAAGTTGAAACTGGAAAAGAGTAATAAAAAATACAAAGACAAAGCTGATAGATCAAGAAGACATAAGACTTTTGATGTTTGTGATGAAGTAATGGTTCATTTGAGAAAAGGCAGATTTCCTATTGGAACATATGGGAAGCTGAAGATGAAGAAGTTTGGACCTTGCAAGATTTTGAGAAAATTTGATAGTGGAAATGCATATGAAGTTAACTTACCTGATGAAATGGATATATCACCTATATTCAACATTGTTGATTTGTATGAGTTTCATGAACTTGAAGAAGACATGAGAGTACCGATGGAATATCCTAACAAACAAAATGAAGAGGTTGAGCATATTTCAGAACTAGAATTGGCAGAAGTACAAGAGGTAAACAATATATGGAATATCTAGTAAAGTGGAAGAACAAACCAATTGAAGATAGTTCATGGATTTCATAGTCTAAGTTGGATGCAGCTCAAATCATACCTACTGAATGATTCAAAGAATCATTTTCAAATAACCCCAGGTGTCTGATGTAGGAGCATCTTGGGTCCTTGGCAATCCTGTGTCACCAAAAATAGATTTGAGTTTGTTTGTGTTGCTCGGTTCCTACTTTGACCAAGTTTGTTCAGTGTTGCTCAGTTTCCTTTGTTCGTCAGTGTTGGTCGGTTATCTCTTTGGTCCTTGGTGAATTTCCCTAGCACTCAGTTGGCTTTTCTTACCGAAGGGTTTCTTTTGAGTTTCTATTGAGGCCGACTTGTGCATTGATTATGGGTCACAGATTTAATGCTAATATCCATCATTGGGATGCATGTGGTCCCATATCTGACCATTACTTCTGTTGATTGTGGATCTGAAGGCTGACTCAGTTCGGTAGCCTCTTGTATAAGAGTAGTTGTTTGGTTAGAGTTTAGGGGGTAAGATTTTTTGGATAGAAGTAAGAAGATAGAAGATTTGAGATTGTTCACAGATCCTCGCATGTTTGGAGGACTTTTGTAGTTCATTGTAATATCTGGCTGAAACTGGGAAGGCCTTATAGCTCGGCATGTATGAATCAATTTGAAGTAATATATGAATGATCTTGCATTTTCTCTCTCCCACTGTGTTGTTGTTTCTTCCACGTGTTGTTGAGAAAGGTGGTTCAGGTTGGGTGTGCCATTCTTTGGCCCTTCTTGCCCGTCGCGTGCATCATCATGTTCCTTTGTGATGTAATCTTGGATTGTATCAAAATCCTTTGGATCCAAATTCATGAGATCATTAGCAAGTGTGTAGCCCATTTGTTCATCAACTTGACCATACAAACTAGAAAATGTATCCCATGCTTCCTTGACTATGGTACTTTTTCCAATATGGAAGGTAAGGTCTTCTATTACATACATTCTCAAGGTTCCAAGAGCTATTTCATTTTTTTTGACCCATTCTATATGAGCATTAGGATCAGATGATACAACAATGGTTTCATCAACATATTGAATAAAACCTTTTTCCATATCTTACTCCATGCTTTAATTTTCTATGATGCATAATTATGTGGAGTTAAAAGTCGAAATCTAGGAGAACCCATGATGCAAAATTAAAAAAGAGAAAGATACAAGGAGGCACAATCACATAGGACACCCCCCCTCCATATCACTCAATCAAAGAACCCTCCTAAAATAGATGATTTTTGCATTTTATGTATAGTGCATGTATAATTTCCACTTGCCAAAATGGACCAAAGTGGACTTCTAATTTTGGTGGTTACAATAAAGAATATAAAGCTATAGAAGACTCAAGAAGATAAGACACAAGATCACTCAAAGATCCAATCAATTACAAATAGACCAAATGTTGAAATTACTATGTCTACTCAAAATTTATCCAAACTAATACAAGATCTAAAAATTAGACAAAAAATTATGCACTTCAAAAAAAAAATAGCACCTGAAAATGTGTCCATATGAGCCTGAACAAAGCCTCTAAAGTTGTAAAAATAGGGATTTGCAATTTTCAAAAAACATCAAGAATAGAGATCAGAAACCACCTACATCATTGTGTAGATCATGAAATTCTATCCCAAAACAAAAAAAAATTCTCAAAAAAAAGAGTCTGGATGACTGAGATATCGTTGTTTGAAAAATGCTTCTGAAATTATTTTTCTTGAATCATCGTCGCTGCACTTTCAAAATTCAAATGGCTCTAAATTTGGCTTCAAATATCCAATTTGGATGAAACAAAATTTGATTTAGGGGTTTTTGGACCTCCTCAATGTGATACCAACCTCTAATTTGCACTAGCAAACTCCAATTTTGACCTACAACAAAATTCTCTCAAAATAGGCTATACAATGACACTCCTATGGTTCTGATACCATGTAAGAATTTTCCTAAGGCAAAGAATAAAAATGCCAAGATCTATAAGCTCAATTGATAGCATAAGAGATACAAATATGATATGATCAAATAAATAACTCAATAATGATCAATAATCAAATGATAATGAATAATTGATTGATTACATACAATGTAGGAAAGTTTGAATATATAGGCAATGCGATAAGACTACATGATAAGGAGATGATAATATACCAACCACACTAGGTGGAATAACATGTCCATCAAAGGTGGATCATCCTCTATTGCACAACAAAGTATGTGCAACATGTGCAACAATGAGAGGATGATAATATTATAAGAGGACTAAAGGTGGATCTCACACACAAAGAGGTATGAGATGACAACTACTACCACCTAAAGTGGAATTTCTCCTAACCATGTGCCAAAATTAAATGCAAACTCTTATATATCTCAATGACAACTAATATGAAAATTCATTATCCTAAGTAAACTTAAGTAAAGTGTAATTAGTAAATACTTAATTACACTAACAACAACAACAACAAAAATTTTATAAAAAAAAACATTTCAAGTACAATAAATTTTTTTTGTCAAGTTTACCTCCAAGTCAAGCTTTCCACATCATCTTCACATCACCTTTTCTATCTATCAACAATCTCAGCACCATCATACCTCTTATCCTAATCACCTTTTTAATCCTTCCAATCATTCCTCTAACCTTAATCATCTAATCCATTCATTATCCATCATTTAGGACCTTAGTCCTAATCAATTTGCCTGATCCAATTAAGGTCCTAATTATCCATTTTATCTTGATCATCCTAATCATTCAATAAAGGTCAAATCTTCATCCTAATTATAATCACCATCATAATCCACATCAATATCCACTTCCTTAATCTACTTTAATCATTCATTCCAATATAATCACCTCATCATCCTAATTAATCCACTTTTCAACCTCATATCATGCCAACCAAATCCTAATGCAATCCATGCATCCCTATCATCCAAATCAATCACATCATCCATTCCACTTGTCTTCAAACATCCCTAATCTATCCTTCAAATTCATCCATTCTTAATCCAAGTCTTATCCACACCATCTTCTCATCTTCCACTTTTGGGTTAGCAGCACCATCATAATCTTTGGACTTTAATCATTATCCAAATCAAATCAAATCAAATCTGGAGGCCCTACCCTCACAAATCCAAAATCAAAATTGAATCAAATCAATCAAAACTCTTGAGGCCCTGCCCTCTAAATCAATCAAATACATCATCCAATTAGATCAAAATATTTGAGGCCATGCCCTTTTAAATCAAAATCCAAACTGTCTCCTAGTCCAAAGTTCATATTTCATCCATCATCAAATCTTTCACTCTTAATTCAAATCCAAAACCCCTCCTTCAAACCATCATGAATATGGATTGGTTTTGATGTACAAAATGGTTGAGTACTTTAAAGTTCTAGATCCTAATCCCAAAACTATACCTCCAATCCAACCCACTTACCAAACCAATCCTCAACACATCATATCTAATCCCAATCCATCTTCTTTTTTCTATCCTTCCTCTACCTTTGACAAGGGAAGTCTACCTCATTATCCTTCATCCATATTTTATTCCCTCCCTCACTAACATCACTCTCACAATGTACCCAACATTTCCCAAGAGATTTAAGAACTTGGAAACATTATCCAAAGTTTACAAAATGGCGGTCAAGAGAAAAATAAAACCTTTGAAAATATATGTCCTCCTGCATTTATCCAAATACATATTCCCCATCTTCCATCCAACCCCAATCCTCTCCCACAATTTATGCTTGTTGCTCAAGACCATCATCGCAATCCCCTACCTAAGCCTCAACCTCCGCACAATCCTAATCCTCCAAAATCTGCATCATTCCTACCTTCCAAAGTTGTACAAACACCCAAAGCTAGACAATACACTCCCCTTGTAGACCCTCTTGATGTCATATTCCACCCACTTGTTGACCAAAACATGATGGTTTTTCCAAATACTATGCCCTTTGATGAGATTCAACCCAAACCTACTTAATATAAGGAAAATGAATACTATGATTATCATCACAGCAAGAGTCATGATATCAAGAAGTGCTTAAAGTTTAAAAAAAATTCCAAGACCTTATTGACAAAGGAGAGATTGAAGTTGAAGATCAAAAACCCTCCATCGCATTATCCTCACAAGTCTATATATGTCAAGACCTTGTCCAAAATCATGTTAGCATGGATTATTATTCACATATAGATCAAAGTGTTCCTCCATCTCAAGATCCATTTATCCCTCTTGATTCACTGTATAGTCTCATTACTAATCAAGATCAAGGCATTCCCTCCACCTCTATAATTGAGACCCTTCTATCCCAAGGCTTATCATCAACTCCCTCTCCATTTAATGAAGATATTTCTTGTACCCAATATACTAATTCCCCTCTATGTCAAGATAAAATTACTCTATCTCATGATCCAATTCCCTCCACTCCATGCCACGATAGCCTTCCATCTCAAGATCCAACCATCCCTTCCACTCCACCACATAATCCTCTCCAAATTCAAGATCAAAGTACACCTTTATCTCCATGTCATGATCACAATACATCTCAAGATCCCATTATTCCTCCTAATACCCTTCACAATCCTCATCTCCTTCATGATCCTAATGTTAGGAATGGGAACACTAAGAGGGGGGGTGAATCAATGTTCACTGTATTTAATCTTTTTCTTTACTCTTGAAACTTAACTTGAATGCTTAAGTACTAAAATGAACATCAACATAAACAAGATACATAAACACAAAACATAACACCAATATGGTTACAGAGAAACCCAAATAGGTAAAAATCCCGGTGGGAATTGACACCCACTAAGAACTACACTAGTGTCTTATGATCCTTGTTAGAAGATCTGCAACCCTGTTAGGAGTTGTTCTTTACAATGCTTTTAGTGTAGTGACCTTGTCAGGGGTAGGACCCTATTAGAAGTCTTTTACAATAACCCTATTAGGTGTGGGGACACACTATCCTAGAGCTCATTGCTCAAGTGGTGAAGGCTACAACCTTCTGATCTCAGATACACACTATATCTGCTGGATGAACTGGTGTTGTGACACTGCTTGTCTGATTAGTTCCTTTGATGTGATGATGCTTTGACCTCTTGCAAATCTCTAATACATTCTTGCTGCTCTTCGCACACTTCTTCTCTACTTATCTTTTCTCTATTTTCACTTCCATCTTTATTACAAAGGCGCATCTAATATTTATATGCGCTACCAAAATAATTAAGTAGGTCAGCCTATAACTGATTACATACAATGCTTCCAAGTGAATTGGCTCAAGCGTGTTTACAAACAAACATAATTACATGTCTACAACTTAATTACAATAGGTGCATAGCCTTTACAAAACAATAATATCATTGCTAATCAAATTACCAACAGTCAGCTGCATACTCTGTTCTATTTTGGCATTCACTGTCTGTGCTACTTCAACTGTCTATATGTTCACCATACTGTATCTTCTAATCATGTGCTCTTAGACCTAGCATGAATACACTCTTACCAACTTATCTTCTAGGGTGCATACCATAACTCTTTTATACGCACGTGCGTTGATGCTCTGATCTATTGGTGCTCTGTTGACTATCCATTCTTCTGTACTTAACCAAATTCTGATCTTCTGATAATGTACGTTGACTCCAAAACACTATATGACTTTGTTTCCATAATGACAACACTAAATCTAGTCATATACAATAGTGTAGTCAACTTTCCAACAATCTCCCCCTTTTTCATTAATGGAAACAAAGGAATATGGAAAAGTTACTAACTGTACCCTTATACAAAAACTCTTTAACATACTCTAACTTTTATCTCCCTTATACTCTTTACTATGCATCTTCTTTACATATATAAGACTCTGCATTCTATACAATACTCCCCCTTTGACATTAATGAAAAAGGTGCTCCAAAAATGTATCTACAACTACTTACAATGTTAGGACATCCGGATATACTATCTGCAAATTTTGGATCTCTTGTTTCTAGAATGCTATCAATGCATTGACAATCTGTAGATGGGCGCATAATGCATATTGCAGCTTCTCCATCTTCTCCAAGTTTGTACTAGGACCTTGATGATATGTCACCATAGTGGCATCGATCTCCTTGATGTTCCGATTTAGAATATTTAGAGAGGGTGCAAGAGCATTTTTGAGTTGTCTGCCTTGCCCTTATCTTAGACATCTCTTTCTCTGCCTTTTCTATCTTGTCTATCTGCCCCTAGTATACATTGTTGCACATGTTCACATCATTGGAGGGGTGTTTTACTGATTTCCTTACTTTGTCAATCATTTCTGCTACCTCTTGGATTCTCTTGTAGTGATCAGCAGTTAGCTTATCTTGATTCATACAATCTACAATGATCTTCCTTCCCTTTGCAACAAACTCCTTCAAAGATGCTTGACCAACCTTTAATGAACTTAGGTTAAGTGAAAAGTTACTAACCAGTTCACTCAATCTATTTTTCATGTATTTCTCTTCTGCTACTTGAGATGCAGATTCTTCCAAGCTAGAGAAGTTAGTCTTGAAGGTTGTAAGGATGGTGCTAACATCATCAACTATATGGACCTTAGACATTTTCTTGTCTGAAGGTAATAGGTTGTTCAAGATATTGAATGATTCAACAAACAAAGGGTTCCTCATTACCTATTTCTCTTTTTCTTTTTCCATAGCTAAGACACTGATCTTGATCAGGTCTTCTTCTCCCCAAGAGTCTAAGTTTGAGGTGTCTGGTGTCAACCTTGTCAATAATGATGCTGAGGGAAAGGGAGTGATAGGAATGTTGTCTATCACTTCTTTCTTTACTCTAATTGTCATTTCAACAGATGGTTCATCTATTGGCTCTCTTCCTTTTACCTCTTCTACCTTTTCTTCCTCTTTTTTTGTCTCTTTTTGTGTCTCCTTCACTTCTTCCTTTTCTATTAGATCTTCTATAAGTACTTCTTCTTGTAGCTTGGGTGAATTGTCACCACATAGAGTTTCAACCTCTTGTGTGCTCACAAAGGCTTCTTTGAACTTATCCAAGTTAGTGTCAATGGCCTCCATTGCAATCTCTACATTATCAATAAAGATTGTATCATCTTTTTGTGTCTCTGTCATGGGTGCAGACTTTACTGCCTCTGTAGGTATTATCACTATGGGCGCTAGATCTTGAGGACCTGTTACTATTATATTTGTGGTCTCTGACACCTTTTCTTCCTTGGAGGGCACGTGTTGTGGGCGCAATAGGTGGATACATATGCCTATTCAGGAAAACTTTCTCAAAAGCTTTCTTAGTCTCTTTTGCTATCAACTCAAAGTTATTATCCATTATGTGTAGTGTTCTCAACTTTGTTCTTAGGTGCGGCTTCACCAGATCTAACAATAGTGTTTTCTCTTCTAAGGAACACACCGGTAGGCTTTCATCTAGAATATTTTCCCTTATTCTAATATCTTCTTCAATTGCCTATTTCTTCAGGGATTCCAAGATATTCCAAACACTGTCCGGGATGACTATCTTAAGTTCCAAGATTGTCCTCTTGAACTTGATCATATGTTTTATGATCATCCCATGAATCTCTAATTTGTTAATTTCACTATACATCTCATAAAACTTTCCTATCTGATCTAATCTACCTTCATCAACAATTCTTGTTCTCAAAACTTGAAGAATAGGTCTGACACCTACCTCTGGAGGTGCTTGAGCATTTTTCTTACTTCTGGTTGCCCGCGAGGATGGATGACTTGTGCTGGTTTCCTTCTTCCTCTTGGCCATTTCCTTATACTCAGGAGGTGATGTTAGATCAATTGTCACTTTTTTTCCTTCTTTCTGAGATTTTTGTTGTTCTATTTCCTTTGGTTACCGAGTGTGGTCAATTCTCTCTTGGGTGGTCATTTATTTCACTGGTGCTCGGCATTGCTTGTCTACTGCTCGGTTATCTTGCTTACCGACGAGTTCAATTTTGTTTCCTTTTGTGGATGACTTGTGCATTTATATTGGATCATGGAATTAATGTTGGAATCCATCATTGGGAAGCACGTGGTACTAGATTTGATCGATAATTCCATTAATTATGGATCTGAAGGCCGACTCAGCTCGGTAGCTTCTTGTATAAATGTAGATGTTTGGTGGTAGTTTTAGCGGAGAGTTTTGGGATAGAAGATAGGAGATTTTAGATTGGAGATTTCTGACAGATCCTCACATGTTTGAGGACTTCTATAACTCTTTGTAATATCAGGCCCTAACTGGGAAGGCCTTACAGCCCGGCATGTATGGTTCAAATTGATGATAATATGTGAAAGGATTTGGCATTCTCTCTCTCACTCTTGTTGTTTGTTGCTTCTGCATGTGTGTTGCAGGCTTGGATCATTAGGGTGTGCCATCCTTTGGTCCCTCATGACCCCTGCCCTACATCAGTTTTACCTTGTTTATCCTTTGGATCTTCAGTTTGCTCAATCTTGAGTTTCTTCAGTTTAGGATCATCAATTTTTGCTTCCACTGTGGATGTGCTCTCAATCTCCAATGCTATCTTTTCTTCCCTTTCTTTGTCTTGGTTTGCCTGAGTTACTCCATGAATTTTGAGTATCTCAAAAGTAATCTTTGATGCTTTCCTTTTTGTTGCTACACTGTTAAGAACTAAATCAACTTCTCTTCTCTTCTCTTCATAAGTCCCCCATCTAGGTTCATTAGGGTCCTTAGGTGCTAATAGTAGCACTTGTTCATAGGCTTCCAATATTGGTTCCTTGACTTCATACCCAAGTGGATGGATCGACTTTGTTCTTGGCTCAACTTCTTCCATACAAGTTATATCAATTTCTACCATAAAGCAAATGTTGTCCTTGTATTTCTCAGCAATACTCTTTGGTATCTTGTACCTCATCTACATTTTGACCCTAAATGTCTTCAATTCTAGTGTTATGTAGTCCTTCAATGTGCTCTCAGTAGATGCCTTGAGAGATATTTGAGGCATTCTAGGAATACTCTTGTCTAAGTACAAATCTAAGACCTTTCCAACTATATGGAAGTACATGTAGATGATTAAAGACCCAAACCTGAATATTTTGGTCTTATCATGTTTGATGGCTCTAATGTTATCAATTAGTTGTGTGCACAAAATCACGCATAGATTAAACTCACCATTTTCTCTGACGAGTCTTATTGTTGCAAGAATAGTGGTCGCAGACACACTATTCACCTTGTTGGTGTGCTGAAACTGATAACCCAATATAATGGACATCAATTTGATGTCTTTCTCATCTATAGGCTCAATTGTCATTCTGTGCCTATCACTTCTTGACTTACATGCCTACTCTACTAGTTTTCTCACATCCTTTCATGTTGGAAGAATGATGCCTTTCTTAGAGAGGCCTGTCATCTCATGAATGAGATCTCATGTGATTTTTACTGGGACTTCACTAATCCAAAATAGGTCATCATGAATTCTGCTTAACAGGATCTTGATCCACTTTGATTCATAGAATTCATATGTCGTAGCATACTCAACAATGGGATGGTCTTCTAGATGTGAGAACTCATATAGGAAGGTTTTTTCTGGCTTTATCATTGTTTCAATGTGCACTCTTATCATGTCAAGTCCTACCAGTTCCTTCTTATAGTAAATGTATGCACGGATGTCTTCAATGTGCATGACACCCATAGGGGTTCTAGAGAATGCACCTTCTAAGTCATCTAGGGTAGACTTAAAGGGATGCCTCTTGAAAACATATCTTTTCCTCTCCACAACATCAAACACAATAGGTGTAGCCATAACTTACTTGTTTATCACTTCAAATAGGTTTCCAAGAACTTCTAAATTGTCATAATGGATTAGGGCTTCACAACTGATCAAACACACTCTTTCACTGGTGAATCAAGCTTCAATACTTCACAATCAATTGCTAGGGCTTTTGTGATCTCCAATCACTCTAACTCGAATGCAATGAGTGATTTTTAGGTCTCTGTGTACTTTAAAGTGAAAATTCTGCCATTAATGTTGTCGCGTAAACCAGAATTTGACTAAGAATTTCCAACTTCCATTCTACAATCGATTGGGTAGTGTGCTCTTACACATAGCCTCAAATAATCTCCAAAAGGTTAAATCCAAAGGCGCATAGTCTGAGGGTGAGTATACTAGCCACGCAGGGGTCTAGAGCTAAACTAGCTCCCCCTATGAGCCTTAAGGTCATTCATCCAGATGTAGAGGGTGCATCCATTATGGATGAATCCAATACATACTCATCAACCTTATCCTTCTTTGCCTCTAACCAAATCAAGCTCGCATCTTCTGCATCTTTCACAAACTTGACTTCTCCTTCGGTATCTAATATTGATTCTTCTATCTTTTTAGGGCTTTCCTAACTTTGCATTCTTGATCTATAAAACTTTGATATATGTCCAGCCTTGTTACATGAGTGACAAATAATTGGAGGCCTTAAAGTCCTTGGCCAATGATATGGGTTGCCATTTTACATTGTCTAGCTGAGTGACCATTATAATTACATATCTGACATGTAATACTCTAAGAACTTCTTGCATTTGTTTGATTCTAATTTCTCTGATTATGTTGAGTCTTGTTCTTCTGACTTGTTCTACAACTCATAGATCTATGACCAAATTTGTTACATGAATAACAGTAACCATTGAAAGGTCTTACCTCTTTACAATTCCTTGCTATATGTCCATGCTTATTACATGCATAACAAGTTTGGTCTACTGGCTTGCACTCATCTTTAGATGGTTTAGTATTGTCTTTAGTCTAATTTTCAGTCTTCTTGGCATCTGTGGTGTCTTGGGGTGCTTTCATTCTTGCTCACATGTTTTCAATCTGATTTTGTGCTTCATTGAATCCAATGTCATTGGTATCTCCTTTAAACTTCTAAGCATATAGCTGAGATTCAATCAGATCCTTTCTTGTGTGTAATTTATCAATGTGATTCATTGCTTCAATCAACTCAAATTTTATCTTTTCTTTGTTGTTTCTTAGCTCCAAGATTTCTATGTTTGCTTGCCTCAATTCTTCATTCAGTTGAAGGTTCTCTTTGATCTATTCATCATAAACTTCTTGATTGTTAGTTAGCTTTTCATCCAACTCTTCAATCTGATCTTTCAGAGATGTGTTCTCTTCATTTAGCTTTTTGACCATCTTCCCTAAATCACTGTTTGAATAATCTTTCAAATCTTTTCTTAGTCTTTTGATGACTACTTGAGAATCATTGAATTTTTCTTTTAGTTCTTCAATTTCTTTTTCAGATTTGTCAAGGTCTTTAAGAGTAGCTTCAAGATTCTTTTTCAAATGTTTCATTTCTCCCTTATCCATGATCACCTCAAGTGGTTAAACTTCTTTGCTGAGGACCATAGCTCTGATACCAATTGTTAGGAATGGGAACACTGAGAGGGGGGGGTGAATCAGTGTTCACTATATTTAATCTTTTTCTTTACTCTTGAAAATTAACTTGAATGCTTAAGTACTAAAATGAACATCAACATAAATAAGATACATAAACACAAAACATAACACCAATATGGTTACGGGGAAACCCAAATAGGTAAAAATCTTGGTGGGAATTGATACCCACTAAGAACTACACTAGTGTCTTATGATCCTTGTTAGAAGATCTGCAACCCTGTTAGGAGTTGTTCTTCACAATGCTTTTAGTACAGTGACCTTGTTAAGGGTTGGACCCTATTAGGAGTCTTTTACAATAACCCTGTTAGGGGTGGGGACACACTGTCCTAGAGCTCACTGCTCAAGTGGTGAAGGCTGCAACCTTCTGATCTCAGATACATACTATATCTGCTAGATGAACTGGTGCTATGGCATTGCTTGTCTGATTAGTTCCTTTGATGCACTAATGTTTTGACCTCTTGCAAAGCTCTAATACATTCTTACTGCTCTTCACACACTTTTTCTCTACTTATCTTATCTCTATTTTCACTTCCATACTTTATTACAAAGGCACATCTAATATTTATGTCCTACCAAAACAATTAACTAGGTCATCCTATAACTGATTACATACAATGCTTCCAAGTGAATTGGCTCAAGCGTGTTTACAAACAAACATAATTACATGTCTACAACTTAATTACAATAGGCGCATAGCCTTTACAAAACAATAATATCATCGCTAATCAAATTACCAACAGTCGGCTACATACTTTGTTTTGTTATGGCATTCACTATCTATGCTACTTCAATTGCTTGTATCTTCGCTATACTGTATCTTCTGATCATGCGCTCTTAGACTTAGCATGAATATACTCTTACCAACTTATCTTCTAGGGCGCATACCATAACTCTTTTGTATGCACGTGCGTTGATGCTCTGATCTACTGGTGCTTTGTTAACTATCCAGACTTCTGTACTTAACCAAATTCTAAACTTCTGATAATGTGCGCTGACTCCAAAACACTATAAGACTTTGTTGCCATAATGACAACACTAAATCTAGTCATATACAACAGTGTAGTCAACTTGCCAACACCTAATCCTTCACAAGATTTCATTACACCTATCCAATCCATACATGTATCCCATATACATGAGCTCGGTTCCTCCAACTCTATCCAACATGGTTTCCTTCAAGATCTTATTAGTCCTCTCGTATCTCCTTCCCATGGACTTGCATCTTGTTGTCAAAATAATACATATCCCATTGATCAAAGAATGTCTCAAGATGTTGGTAAACCTTCCACTCCTTCCATATCCATAATCCCTCCATCTAAACTAGAATGTTCCCATTCCCCATATTCCACCTCCATTTTAGGCCCTTATATCCAAAACTCTATTCTTTCCACATCCATGTCCATTTTAGGTCCTTATATCTCAAAGCTAAACCCTTCATCCCTTCCATCCATTTTGGGTCCTTGTATCCAAAACTTCACCCCTTCCTCACCTACCACCATTTTGGGCCCTTATATACCAAATCTAAACCCTTCATCCCTTCCATCCATCTTGGGTCCTTATATACAATCATCCATCATACCCAAATCTACCACTTCATCACCTCAAATCCCTTATGAAGATCAACAAAGGCACACATCCTTGAATTCCTTCCAACATTCACTATCCATCATTCCATCCATAAACTCTCCATATCATCCATCCTCATGCACCTATACCATGGCTAATGGAAGCACATGGGATGCCAAAGATAAAATGCATAAAGCTAAAAATCCACAAGAATCCAAGGATCAACATGTCTCGTTTAAAAGACATGTTCAAGAAAAGAAAAATATGATCTGAAAGCAAGAAAAATTCAAAAATCCACAAAGGCCTAAAATGAAAAAATAAAAAATCATGTGGATTAGTAAGCTACTCATTGGAGCAATGCATCTTAAAGAAAAATCCAAATTGGCATCCAATCTTGCTAATTCGCAAGCTTCCTTCACTCATAAATCCTTCAATCCTCCATCTTGCAACTCTATTTTGGGTCCTTATGTCCCAAAATCCGCTCATCTAAGTCCACTATTTCCTTCATCTATTTTGGGTCCTTACATCACAAAATCAACATTTTCTCCTCCATCTCCTTCAAAATGCCCTCCTCCACTACTCCACCACCCTTCATGGTGTGTGTCAATGATGATCTTCACATATCCTTCCTCTATTTATTCACAAATCTTACAATCTACCATCCATTATCCACAAATCCACCCCTATAATCTAGTCTTTTGCATAGATCATTATCCTTCATCCCTCTATCCATTTCATCCCCCTTTCCACCATCATACCAACATCTATGAGCATATTTGAAAAAGGATACCATCATGGAACTAGATGTTTGAGTCCTTTCATTTCCACATTATCCTTCCCTCCAAAAAAGTTTTTTAAAAAAAAAGATTAAAAAAGGTCAATTTTTTTTAAAGAAAAAGACAAAAAAAAAAGAATTAAAAAAAATTGTCCAATGGTGAAAAGTTGGTAATCAAACACCTTGGACAAGTACCATGATGAAAACCTGACAAACATACATCGTGTGTAATCCCTCCCTCCAAATTTTATTCATACTTGGGGGAAATTCCTTCTTGCTATCCATCCATAATATCTTCCCTATCATCTGCTTCACATACATATCATATTTGGTCCATTCATTTATCCACCTCCCTTTGCACTCTATACTTGGGGGAAAACTCCATCCATATTATGATACCATAAATATCTTCCACATTCCCTATCCATCATCCATTTTCCTATCTAAGTTCATTATCATTTCCTTTCCCATATTTGATCTTGACTATCCTATGCGTCCCCTCTATCTATATGTACCTTCCATAACCCTTACTCATTATCCATCTATTTTCCTGCATCATTCTATCAATTTTCATATATTTGATCTTGGCATCCCTATCCTACATCTCGTAGTCCTCATCATATTTATTCCCTTAATCCATCATTCATAATACTTTTTGAGTCCATACACCTTCCCATATCCTTGAACTTGATTATCCTATATATTTCTTCCATCTGTTATCTATTATCCAATTCCATCTATATCCTCCATTGTTGGAAATCTAATATGGGAAAGTAAGATACTGAGAGGGGCGGTGAATCAGTTATCCACTAACTTTGATACTTTGAAACTAATTCCACATGCATACCATAAATATAGATTTCAATACTGAAATGTATCTAACATTCTAATATCATCCATCAAATGAAACACATAACACATAAATTTGGTAACCCAAAAACCCTTGAAAGGTAAAACTGGGGTGGGGATGACACCCACAAATCTTCACTATTGCAGTATTAAAGTGTGCTTGTTAGGGCTACAATATTTGATCACTTTAGATGATCTACCATGTGAGGATTCTTCCCTATTAAGAGCTTACAAACTTCTACAATCTACCTTGGTTAAAGGATTTAAAACTTACAGCTAAGTAAGCACTCAGTTAAGAGATTTATAAAGGCCTATGAGGACCACTCTATCAAGAGATTTACCCTAATTCACGTGTTAAAATATATCAGTACCTAATCCTTCAATTTGCACTATAAATGTTGATTACAAATCATCTCTTTCCAATACTTGTTTGATCTCCAAAATCAAATGTAGCTCTATTTTGTCCTTCACTTCTCTGCTCGGTCACTCTGCCTAATCTCTGCATCTAAGAATCAAAACACTGCTTTGTTCCACATACAAGAGATGTTCTCTACTACTCTCTCTTACTCGGTTTCAGGGTTTTGATATCACCTTATATAAAGATCAAATCAAGCTTCTAAATCAAGATCAACGATCTACATTCATCACTTATGCCTCTTAAGCATTCCCTTTTTCTGATAGGTTATATGGCTTGCATAGGGATTAATGATAAGAAATATAAAGCGTAATCAACTCCTTTATTCTCTCAACAATCATTAAATCTTGCATAGAAGTCAGCCAAAATGGTTTACCTTGGTGTTTGTGTCATAACAAACACATATGTCAAAATTGGCTTGCTCGGCATATGAAGTCTCTAATGCTTGGTCAAAACTATTCTTCATATATTGGTGCTCGGCACTGACTCTTCTATACAACTCGGCATAAAATTCCTAGTAACTCCTGAAGTACTCGACGACCTCTAACTTGCTCAGTAACTACACAAGTCTATACATGACTCGGCTTTAATAAGATGGCTCGGTCGCAGTGATGACCAACCAACATTACCTTGAAAATGACTAAGTGTTAGACACTAAGAGACAACATAACATAGGGATCAAAAATCTCCCCCTTTGACATTAGTGGAAAAAACACTTTGTCATGACTTTTACATTGTATAACCAAAACTAGTACTTAGTACTTTGAGTACTCCCCCTAAGACTTTGACTGAGTCTTCAAAAAATATTTTACATATATACATGACTCTTGACATACACTAAAAATACATTTACATTATAAAACAGTATGTCATACCTTTCTATTTTGTATCTCTTCTTTGATGATCATTGTATATACATGAGTACATGACTCATTTCCTCCTTGTACCATGACATATCTACTATTTCCCCCTTGTTTTTGTCATTTGAAGTTGTTGGGGTGTAGGGGTAAGAAAATACTTGTCCAAAAATGGTTTGTGGAGTTACATAATCATTGCTAAGGCATTATCCCATCTGGATCTTACAGACTCCAAAACATGGATCTTGATCTCTAGCTAGGAAGCTAGATCAACCAAACTCTTGGCAATAGAGAGATGAGGATCTCTATGTACTAACTCTTTTTCCAATGCCAATTCTTTTTGCATAACCTCCAAATGAGGTGTTAACATTGTTTGTATGGAGATTATTTTGGCTCTTATTCTCCCATCGTTAGCCATTAGCTTAGCTAAACTCCCTTGTGCATGAAGTAATCGTGCGAAATGAATGGAGCTAGAGCTTGCATCCATGCTCAATGAATAACCAATAGACTTCAAGTCTAATTGCATTTTGTCGATCAATTCTTGATTATCCTTAGTGAATGTTTCTACATTGCATAGTTTCTTGTACAAAGAATAAACATTCTATACAACCTCTTCTAAGTTATTCACTAATTCAGAAAGTTCTACCTGTTTGACTGCTATCTCTGTTGAGACCCTTTCAAGTAGCTTTGTCTCAAACTTTCTTTCTGACCACTACATGAGCTTGTCTTTAGCATTACTATCATCATTGTTCACCTTCTTAACAATATGAACCAATTGTTCTAGAATAGGTGAAGTCTCATTCACATCATCCATTTCAAAAGCATCTACAAATATGCCTTTTATTTCATGTAGTACCTACTTTTGTTGATGTTCTCTCCTTAGTTCATCTTGCTTCCTCTTCTTCTTCAAGAGATCTTGCAATATTTACATTTTCTCATAGGTCAAGTTATCAGTGTCCCACTTTGGAATCACTTTAACTTCATCAAGTGTTACCTGTGTGCTAGGAGACTTTTCCTTTTTCTTATGAACTTTCTTCTTTGGTGTACTACCAGTCGGCATCTATACTAAGGCTTGGATAGCCTCTTGCTCCTTAGGCTCTGGATGCTCCTTTGTTATTGTCTCCTTAGTCTTCTTTTCTTCTTCCACATGAGATCCTAAAATTACTATGGCAGACTTATCAGCTTGATCTTTTAAACTCTCCTCTCCTTTTCCTTTATTAATTATCTTCCTCGGCAGGTGCATTATCTATTGTTGTTGTCAGCTTGTCCTGGTCCTCGACACTTGAACTCTATGAAACTTTCTGCTCAACTGTGACCATGGGGGGCTTGTAGGTTCAGTGTCAAAATTTGATGTACCCTCAATCCTTGTATAATCATGTACCTGGATGAGAACGAGATTGGTACTTGGTAGAAAGGGATTTGAGGTTGCCTCCTTAAGAATTTGGCTTTTTATTTCTTCCTCAATCAACTCATTGATGTTTACTTGTGTGTCCTCGGGGATATCCTCAATGGTGATCACATCTTGTGATGCACTCACTTCTACCTTCTATCTTTCCTCTTCCTCAAGATTATGAGGCTCATTTACATCTTTATTATCTAGTTCTACCTGGTTGGATGTACCTTCACCTTGTTGTGGACTCTTATCAACTATTAACCCAAAAATGATATTCCACATCCTTTTTCTCTGGGTGGAAACTTCTTCAACATTATGTTTTAAAATGGAATAAGCTCTTAGCTTAGGTATAAACATATTTCTGTGTTGCGCCATGAACTTCTCTATTTTCTTTAGTGTTAGTTCAGGCATGATCTGAGCTAGAGTGCCTTCCCTTATCTTCTTCTCCGTCATAATAGCATACTGCCATTTCTGATCAATTTTTCTAAATAGCTCATTAGGGATCAAATTCCCTATCTCTAGAGGTGTCATCTTGAATGTACATAGCATTTCTAACATAGCATCTTCAATCTTGTCTTTGTCATCTTTTCTTAATCTCTCAAATTTTATAAATTTGAATCCTGCTAATCTTGTTGTGCTTTTGATATTTTCGCATATTTCATCCACACTAGTTGGATGTCTATGTGATGCCACTTTTAATTTGGTATTATCATCTATGTTGGTCATTTCTTCATCATCATCATCATCCTTCTGTAACACTAATTTCCTTCTCGGCTTCTTCTTGGGATGACTCGACACAGCTATAGTTTGCACTTGTTTTCTTTTTCCTGAGCCTTCCCCTTCAGTTTTCTTTGATGGCATTTTCCTTTGGGGCTCGGTAGCTGTGGCAATTGAATCTTCCTTGGTTCTTGGTCTTAATATTGTAGGAGTAGGCTTTTGTTTTTGTACCTTCCTTTTACTGGGCTCAGCAACCAATACCTCCTTGCCCTTCTTTTGAGTTTCAACTTCCTCCTCTTCACTACCTTTAGATTCACTAGACTGATCTTCACCTTGACCTTGTGTAATTTGAAGAGGTGCATTCTCCTCTTCTCCTTCACCTAGCATATTCTCAAGATTCTTGACTATTTTCTTCCTTTTCCTTTCTAGGGTTGCAGATTTTAACCCCATAGTAATCTTGGACTTAGCTTCCTCATAGTTTCCAAAAGACTTTGCCTTTCTATCAATTTCTTCTTCCAGTAAAGCACTTATTGCAGCCGATGTCTCATCTATGTTGACCTCATAGGGAAATGGCCTTATCCATGCTACCCTAGGCATAATAGCTTGAGAATAGGTGTTTTTGATATCCACTAGAAAACATATGTCATTATAGTATTTTTCTACTAGGGATATGGGAATTCTACTTCTCTTCCTCATCTTCTTAAATTCAACAAAGTAACTCTCCATTAAACTATCAAGATTATCACCTAACTATTGAATGAGCTCATTGACTTGTTGATTCATAGGTTGATCCTGACTCCATACTACATCTCGTATAGTAGAAAAACTATTTTGTACATAAAAGAATAGAAAAACTATTAGGGAACCGAACTTACACATTGATTTTTTATCCTTCCTGATTGATGTAAGGTTCTTAGCAAATTGATTCAACTACAGCTCAGCAAGATCATATGTATGATCATTCTTCACCATCTTCCGCGCTTGATCTAATGCAATGCAGGGAACACTATCCATCTTGCTTGATTGATAAAACTTGTGAGCTATAACCCTTACTGCAAAATCTATCTCTAGATCTATTATCATAGAGATTTTCATTCCCCTTTTTTTCCATATCGCCAATGTGTTAGCTTGAATTATTTCTTTACTTTGGCACCTCATTTTTTTCTTCCTGGTAAGAATGGGATATCTGGTGACTCAGTGGATCGTATCTTTGGTGATCTTGACCAACCCATTCTCCAACCATAATTGCATGTTGTGTACTCTGCTCAAAATGATCTTAATCCATTCAACTTTGAAGTTGCAAGGGAAATCTATGGCACGCACTAACCCTTTCTCGGCAACGTGTTAATGCTCCACCTTCAACACTTTGTTATCACACAATCTATTATAAGCTTCCCTCAACTCATAATCACCAATTTCTCCAATTTTTCACATGTAGCATGCGCGCACATCATGTATCATCAAGACTTTTGGTGGAATCAATGACAGGGCTCCTGTGAGATCTCCCTTCACCACGTTTTTCGATACAACTTGGAATTTTGGTGGTTTGCAAGCATCACTTCTTACTAATTGAACATTTAAAGCTTATTTCCCTTGCTTCCTAACTATTGCAGATGAAGTGGATGCCATTTTTCCAAATTAGGGTTCTTAAAATAAATTTGAGTAGCTCGGTAATACCTTGTTTCAACAGTCATTCACAATGTTTGTCGACAACACACTGTAAGAATCTTCACAAGCTTGACTTAGCACAAATCACTCTTCTTAATCACCTTAAAATCGCTCAGCAAATTCTCAAATCGCTGGGTGAAATGAGAATGAACGGTAATATTTCACTTTATAGACTCAAATGGTCAAATTAGGTCTTCATTAAATGATTTGTACACTTTGTAGGTAAGATACAGTTGTCTCGACCTTCACATGACAACTCGGTTACCACATACTCATACTCGGTTGAAACCATGACTTGGTCGATACTAACATTTTCATTCCAACTCGGTAGATATAACATCTCGGCTATTACAGGAGCTCGACACACACTAAGTGACTCGGTCACTATATATATAAATATTGATGCTCGACATCAATTATGCAATTTGACTCTTTTATCAAATTTTTCCTAATGCATCTTAATTCATGCAGATATCGAATTTAACATATCAAATGTCAGGAACTGGTGTAAAATATAACATTTGAAAATTCAGTTCCTTACATACCCTTTTCCTTAGATAGAAGTAGTGTGGTCACCTGATCCATTGGATTGGGTGACCCCAGGCTCACTGGATCCACTACCACTTGCTTCCTCTTTCTTTCTCCATGTCTTATTCATATGGCCCCTTATTTGTTCAACGGTCTCTTCATTTTGAATTGTTCATTGCTTGGTGCTTGTACTCTACTGTCTCTTTTTATGTGACCAATCATGTGGCATTTATAACAGACTAGACTTCCACTCATCCAATTTTTGGATTTACCTCTAAAATGTGTCTTTACACAGTTTTCTCCAATATGACCATATTCTCCACAATAATGACAACTATACCATTTATTGTAATCCCAATTGAATGTGTTACCTTTCCTAGGTGCTTTACTCTGCTTATTGGATGTCCACTTTGGTTTAGCATTGAATCTGCATTCTTGTGCTTTATGACCATATTTCTGACAGTTGTAACAGTGTCCTTGAAATCTAGGTGTAGTAGGTGCCTTACTAACCTTTGACTTGCATTCATGTGCCTAATGTCCATGCTTCTTACAGATAAAACAATTTCTATTGAATTTAGGTTTAGGATTGGACTTACCATTATTGCTTCTGCAAATGTTTGATGTGTGTCCTAGCTTTCCACAATGATGGCATGTAGGTTTTTTGTTCTTCGACTTTGCATTCCTTTGTTCTCCATTCTTTGATGATTCTCCTTCTTCAATGGATGATAGGTGCTCATCATGTCCAAGTTGAGAGGTGTCACTGGATCTTCTTGATGACCTCAACAGTTCCTCAAAATATTTCACAACTTCATTGGGCTTGTTCATCCTCTCATTAATTTCCTTTTCAGATCTTAACTCATTCTTTAGTTGATTGTTTTCTAATCTCAGATTTGTGATTTCCATATCTTTCCTACTCAACTCTTGATTTGCAAGTAACAGTTGATTTACCATGTCCAACTGATTGTTTGTCAGTCTTTTCATATCACATGTCCTTTCATCAAGTCTTAAAGCCATTTGTCTCTTGTCTTCTTCTGCCATTGTCTTGTCTTCTTCAGCTCTCTTTTTTTGTTCAATCACTTCACATAATCTTACTGATTGAATTTGTCGTTCTCTCTTTAGACTTCTAACATCTCCATTTAGTGAATTGTTTCTTTCTAATAGATCTGCTATAGTTGCATCACTTTCAATAGAGTTTCCATTGTCAAATAGACCGTTAGTATCCTCTTCTTGATATTGTGTTTCATTCAGTTGGATTGCCAATTCTTTCCTTCTTAAAGATTTCTTCAATTCTCCTCTGGTTGCTTCAAGCTAGTATAATGCAAGGTGAATGTCAATCTTCTGATTCTCTATGATCTTTCCCAACTTGTAAACCTCCATCTCCAAGACCTTAACTCTCAAGTGGTTAGACTTCTTCTAAGAGAACAAAACTCTAATACCAATTGTTGGAAATCTAATATGGGAAAGTGAGATGCTGAGACGGGGGGTGAATTAGTTATCCACTAACTTTGATACTTTGAAACTAATTTCACATGCATATCATAAATATAGATTCAATACTGAAATGTATCTAACATTCTAATCTCATCCATCAAATGAAATATATAACACATAAATTTGGTAACCCAGAAACCCTTGAAAGGTAAAAGTGGGGTGGGGATGACACCCACAAATCTTCACTACTGCAATATTAAAGTGTGACTGTTAGGGATACAATATTTGATCACTTCAGATGATCTACCCTGTGAGGCTTCTGTCATGTTAAGAGCTTATAGACTTATACAATCTACCTTGATTAAAGGATTTAAAACTTACAACTAAGTAAACACTTGGTTAAGAGATTTATAAAGGCCTGTGAGGACCACTCTGTCAAGAGATTTACCCTAATTCACCTGTTAAAATATATCAGTACCTGATCCTTTGGTTTGCACTATAAATGTTGATTACAGATCATCCCTTTCTAATATTTGTTTGATCTCCAAAATCAAATGTAGCTATGTCTCGTCCTTCATTGCTCTTCTCGATCACTCTGCCTGATCTCTGCATCTAACAATCAAAACATTGCTCTGTTCTGCATACAAGAGATCTTCTCTACTACTCTCTCTTACTATGTTTTAGGGTTTTGATATCACCTTATATAAACATCAAATCAAGATCAACGATCTACATTCATCACTTATGCCGCTTAAGCATTCCCTTTTTCTGATAGGTTGCATGGCTTGCATAGGGATTAATGATAAGAAATATAAAGCGTAATCAACTCCTTGATTCTCTCAACAATCATTAAATCTTGCATAGAAGTTGGCCAAAATGGTTTACCTTGGTTTTTGTGCCATAACAAACACACATGTCAAAACTGGCTTGCTTGGCATATGAAGTCTCTGATGATCGGTCAAAATTATTCTTCATATATTAGTGCTCGGCACTGACTCTTCTATACAACTTGGCATAAACTACTCGGTAACTATTGAAGTACTCGGTGACCTCTGACTTGCTCAGCAGTAACTACTACTCAGTAACTACACGAGTCTATACATGACTCGGCCTTAATAAGATGGCTCAGTCATAGTGATGACCGGCCAACATTGCCTTGAAAATGACTAAGTGTTAGACACTAATAGAAAACATAACATAAGGATCAACACTCCATATCATTATCCCCTATCCTCTTCATACCCTCCATCTCATATCCCTTATCCATCCACCTTCCATTTTCATACCTTTTCTCTTCATAAAAAATTAGAGGTACTAAAATACAAAGAAAATATCTCTACATGGTTTGGACAATAAACAAGCCTTCATCTCCTTCATGTTTCTCTTATACACCATCTTTCCATTTCATACATCTTTATCCTCCATCTTTCCATTCTTCATTTTCCTACCTATGGTGTGGGGCACTTAACTCATTTGCAACATGGTCCTTGGAGCCTCATCCACCTCATCCTCATCTCCTATCATGATCCTCCCATCCTCTACATTGTTATCCTTCATCTTTCCATCCTTCCTTCTCCTCCTTCTAATGGGGCATTTAACTCCTTTTTCCACATAGTTCTTGGATCTCCATCCCTATATCGCCCATCCTATAATCTTCCATATCCTACCCTTACCTATCCATTCATTCCATGTGTCTCCTATCTAATTCATCGCTTCCATCCATTCATTTTCTAACCAAACATCTCTCTATCCTTCCATCCTCTACCATTCCTTGGTTATCCCTTGTCATTGGTCCCAATCCACTTATCATTTTTTCTATCCCATCCTATCCAATCTCTTAATCATCCTTTCATCTTATTCAAACTACCTTGTCTATAAAATATTTTTATCTTCTAATCCAATCCATTTATTCCCCTTCCATTCTTTTCAAACTTATCCAATCATCTTCTCTTCCAATCTCATTCTATCCAATCCCCTCATCCTAATAAATAAAAAAATAAAAAAATCCCTATAATCCAAAAGATCCCAAGTCAGTCCAATCAAGAGCAGTCAATATTAATCCATGCAATCCAATCTTGCAATCTAGCATGTTAATATTTAATTAAGCCATCATCTTAAACCAAATCAGTTGATCGATTTCAAATCCAATCATCATCATGAGATGTATCCTTCCCAAATTTTGAGGCCTTGCCCTCCCACCCAATCAATTAATCAATTGGTTTTCAGCTTGACTAGGGGCAATATGTAGGTTTACATTTGGTTTGTCATGCATGCCTACTTGTTGCTTGTATGTATTACTATTTTTTGCATCTATCATGTTCTTTGCATCACATTGTCACAAGGGCATCATGGTCTTACATGCCATGGCATCATAAGACATATGGTTGTATTTGAACTTTTCGATCACGTACTTGACACATGGTCATCTTGGTTCCTCATACCTTGGTGCATAACGTCAAGTACAATATCAAAACTAGGGTGTTCTCTCTCTCTTTTAACACAATAAAATTCCCAAAATCCTTTTGCATTTAGTTAGTTTCATTTTGCATTTTGCATCGAGACTCCTATTTATTTCCTATCCCTACCATATTTGTTCTCCTCCTATTCATTTTGAGAGAACACCCGTGTTCTCTGCACCTGCTTGTCCTCTCGAGGGGGCATACCTCTACCTCCTCGTCATCCTTCCTCATCCTTCCATGATTGACGCATCTTCCTTTTCTTTTTCTTTGATGTGATGTTGATTCTGACACCGCATCAAAGAGGGACAAAATGTAGACACCTAAAATTGTTTATTCGCATTCTAATATTGATTTTTATTAATATTTTCCCTTAACATTATAGTTGATTTTTATTAATTAACTATATTATTATATTCCTCTATTTATGTAATTAAATAAATTTATTTTTCTTTTGTATTTAAATTTTATTTAAATACTATAATATATTAAACTTAATTTAATATATTATCCCTCCATTTCTTTATATAAAATAAATAAAATTTATTTTATTTCTCCACTAGCCTAAATTTCTTTTAAACCTTGATTAAATTAAAATTATTTTAATTTAAACCATTTTCTTTTATTTCCTTATCTTGTGTTTTTCTAATATTCGTCTAATCTTGATTAAAAAGTAGATTACCTCTAATCATGTGCACAATCACCTTTTGCAAGGCACCCACCTCTCTATCTTTTTTCTCCTCCAATCATTTTGAATTCATCTTTCCCTCTAAAAGTGAAGTTTGACTTTTGCATTGCCTTTTAATCCTAGCCACTCATTTGTTTGCCTCTTCATCTTAGCCACTCTCCTTTTGCCTCTTAATTTTAACTATCCATCATTTTGCCTCTTAATCTCGATAACCCATTCTTTAAGTCATTCTATAAAAAGGAGGCGTCACTCCTCATTTAAGATTGGATACATCTTTTGACAATTAGACATCTTTGAACTTAGTCATTCTATTATATCTTCTTGCATCTATTAAATAATCTTGATATCACATGTTAGGTAATGGAATGAATCTAGTTTTGTTTCAATCTTGCATTCTCGTCTTAGTTTAGCTTTCATTTGAATCTAATTTGTTAATCTCTTGCATTTGCTTTCTTTAGCATAAATATTGCATTTTTCAATCATTTGGTGAAGATTTGGGGCAAGTTCTTCATACTTGTTTCTCAAATTCTTTCAATCCATTTTAGCTTGCATTGTAGATTTATTTCTATGTTGCATTTGTAAGCAATCATTAGTGGGATTTATTGTATTGTGTTAGGAGAGGACACCCACAAAATCTCTAAGAGCAAATCAAACAAGGTTTTGGGTGCACTTGTTTTAACTCATCAGACGTTGTAGTGAAAATTTGAGTTGAATTTCAAGTTTATTATCATATCTTGATATTTCTTGTATTTGCATGCTTTGGTTTGTAGGCAGCTATAGGAATTTGCATTGCATACACATATAAATGTGGAAAAGTGTGGCATGAAAATAATATGCAATGAGATGTGATAGTCTTATTCAAATTGTTGAAGTGTTGGCATTTGATGAAGATGATGGGGAGATTGCTAATGTTAAGGTGTTGTCATTGCTAGCAACAAGGTTGTGGCATTGCAATAAGGTCAATTGGATGGATGCAGATCAATTTTTTTGACAGTCTTAAGGATTGATTAAAGAAGTGATCAAGTGGTAAATCTATCATGTTTCAAAGCACCTTGAGAAATATAGTTGCTTGGATCAAGAGCTTGTGGTAAACTCAGCATGTGCGATGGTAACTATAGGATCTATACAATTGAGTCTAGCTAATCATATGATCACACAGTTATTTTGATGTCTACAAGAAGCTATAAAGGATTGAAGATGCATACACAGTGTTAGTGTAAAAGTACAAGGAACTGAGAATAATATCTAGAGCTAAAGATCAAGTTTACATGTGCGATTTTAGAGTATGATAGAATAATGTTTGTGTATACTATTTATGTGATTGCATTGTCTAATTCCATGTATCGGGAGAGATAGTACAAGTTCATGTGACTAAGATAGTAAAGAACAATAAGGAACATAGAAAATAGTGTTTGGTTAATGGAAAGATGGTCAGATTGGTTTATCCTATATCGGTAAAAGGCTAATATATTGTCCAAGTATTGTGATGACGTGGTAGATGCTGATGTGGAAAGGTAAACCGTGTTTTTATGATCGATAATGAAGGGATTTCTTGAAGTTGTGCAAGAACCTAGGAAAAAGTGATGAAGATGAATATTATTGGATGAATCGAAGGTGCGATGGAATCCTATGGGTGAAAAGTTGATTTTATTATGGAATCTTATTTAGGTGCATTGAAAGTTGACTATGCTTGAGTGGGAGATTTGAATCTCAAGTGGTTAGGGTTGTTTAGCTGCCTTAATGAGAAGAATATAAATATATTAGAAAAATGAGGAAAAAGAGAGTGTGGATACGACAAATTGTTTTTTAAGAGGTGTGATTTAGAAACTAAGTGTGTATGTAAGCTTAGTAGTGATTGAGCTTAATTGGATTTATTCAAGCAAGCACAAAGTGCTATTTCATTAGATCATTTTCTACTTGGGTTTATCTCAAGGCAAGCCCTAACAAGTTTGCATGTAAAATCCCTTAATAGAGTCACGCTTAACAATGTGGGCAGGATCTTTAATAGGATATGAAGGCTAAATCATTTAACAGGGTGACACATTAGCTTGTGTTTTGAATCTCTTAGCACAGTAGTCTTCAACAGGACTTTCTAGCTCTCAACTAGGCTAATATACACTTAACCAGGTACACCTTTGACAAGGTTATTGTAATTGGTCCTAACAAGCAATATTTTATTGAGCTTGGTGAAATATTGTGGGCATCATTCCCACGCGTGGTTTTTTCCCTCTAACAAAGGTATTGTTGATTGTTCTGAAAAGGCTAGAGAAGTATGTGATGAAAAATGGCTATTTGGTTGCATGACAATATGCAAGGGCTTCTTACACCTAGTGAGTTTCCATTGGACATGCATGTTGTCTCTGAGCTTGTAGGTATTGCATGAGAACATATCTCTTCTTTGTAGCGAGTCCTATTTTTCCCAAATGGTCAATGGCTTCGCATGATCAATTTTGGGCAACTCTAAGGTAGAGCCTTATGACCATGTATATATTTAGGAAAATTGTGGATGTATTAGTTTAGCCTCTTTTTCTTCTTAGTTAGTTTTGGCTTGTTCGTTATTGGCTTTGCCCTATTCTCCTCCACCCTTCTACAAGCAACTTCCTATCTTCTTGCTTTTCTTGACTTTGTACCCAATGGACTAGGCATTGGTATTTGTCCTTGTCTCCCTTTAGAACTTGTTATTACCCCAATTTTTAAACTTGGTCAAATTTAAACTTCAAAATACGCACCATGACCCCATAAATGATAATCCTGATTAACCTTTGCAAATTCGCTTTCACACCTCGGAGAGATGTCATTTTATGGGTAGAAGTACTACACAAGTGTTTTGTTAACCTTTAAAATTTCATAGTTTGAATGAAGAATATGGTTTGCAAATCTTGAAAATCTCTCGACCCAGTTTAACAGTGCATGAAGCAACTGTGTACCCGATCAGCAAAATGAAGGATGTTTTGAAATAATTTTATATCCCGTCTGAAATCAGGATATCAACACTTTTTTCAAACTTTGGAACAAAAGGTAAATTTGGTACCGAGGTTCACGTTTTCCCCAGCCCATTGACTATATAAACTATCGGCCTTTTCCTCAAACTTTTGAACTAAGTGACCGGTGCGAGAATTCTCATCTCGTCCAACTTGTGGACATTGAGCCACATCCACCGTTCCAAATTTCCAATTTCACCCAACCACGCTTTCAAGCCGACGCAGAGTATTATCAGATAATAAGCTTCGTTCAAGAAACCACAGTCGGGCCCAATAGAGTTTCCACGCTCCTCCAAATGTCCGATATGGTTCTAAAGTTCCATTTGGTCTCAACTCGAAGGAGCTCGAAGTATAAAGTTCAACAATCTCCCCGACTGTCCAACTCATCAATAGCAAGGATAGTAGAAGTTTATCGATGGTGAATTAAATAGTTATGCCTTTTGAGCTCGATACGGGTTGTTGAGTCATGCCCTCACACTCGGTATCATGAAGTCCTTGAGCTGTGCACACTGTATACTCTAGACTCTAGAGCATAGAAAGACTGTGAGACGTTCGGCGGAGACATAAATATAATATGGAATCGTGGGCACAGGTAGAGAGCCTGATAAGGTTTCCTAATGATAGGCAAATTCAGAGATTTGCAAGGAAACACTCGAGTCATGGACATTATGATGAAAAGCAGTGATAAGATCTACAATTAACTGGGAACTCCTCCTTTCTCCAACGGAATTTACGAACCATTGAAATTCCCGATAGCATCATATTGAATAGATGTCACTAAATGGAATGCTTTGTTATTGAAAACCTGAGCATCAGAGATATCTAGGGGAAAAGCATATTGTTCATCCCTTCTATTAGTCTCCTCTACTACCTTTTATTAAGCCTACTAGCTGCCATGGCGAATACGATCAGTGGGAGTAATGTCAAGTCCACTAGCTTTTACCTATGTTATTTGAGCTCACACAATTATGCTTTCCAACAGAAGGATTATAGTCAATGTTACAAATACTAAACTGCTTTGTTGAAGTGATTTTGCATTGTGAAACTTCTTATAAAAAAAGAAGTCATATCATTGGTGATGATACTGATGGCACTTATTCATCCACTGACGAGTCCTTCAGTGAGGGGAGTTTATAGAGTCACATAAGTGGTGGATCAGACCCAGAAAATGATTGATCAATTTAACAGTGAAAGCTGAGAGTTCGAAACCAAACCTAAAGATAAGTGAAAATCTTCTAGCAGTTCAACTTCCAATCCAAAGTCAACATGTTGTACTTAAGACTCGTGCTATAAAAGAAATTGGAGAAACTCATGTCGGGTGCTCCTCTATTACAACCGTCAAGATTCTATCTCATCAATCCGCGGACTAGAAACTTCAATATGTCCAACTTTTTCAGTATCATCATCTGTTGTGAAAAAGATTTCATCTTCAATGTTTTGTCTCAGAGCAAATGTCATGCTTACCAGAGACATAAAACAGTAATATTCATGTTTAGAAGGTTCAGATCCATGAGACTGCACAATTCCATTATGAATTGCAATATGGATATTCATGGGACTCGTAGGGGAACGATGTTTTCAGTGGAAGATCCACAATGTTTCCTGGAATTGCACATTATATCAATTTCAAATGAAGAATAGAGTTTGAATATGTTGGTAAGCACAATCAATTGTTAAGGGTGTTTACTGTTGAATAGAAGTGGGGAAGCACCTGTGAGATATTCTAGTTACAAATGCCTGGGCTCAACTCCAAATGAAGTTAGAAATTCCCTTGGGCTCATATCCATACATGATGAACACAATCTACCTTTTATATAAGAAATGCCCAACTGTCGACATATAATGGGATGCGTTATGATGAGTGTGGTACCCACAATGTTCTAATCAAATTATGTTGATTTATTCGGAAGGAGCCAAATCTTAGGGACACAGGAAGAAGAATAGGCCATATATTCCATTTTCATAATGTAACCTAAAGATTCAATTACAAAAACCGAAAGGTCACTGAGTGGTTATTTATCGTAAAAATTTCCAAAGGAGGAAAAATTTAGTTTTCTACACAGAAAGAGAGGATTTTATTTTTCATCTGGACCTTATGCTCAGAACAGGAGAGATTTTTCTGATTTTCATTTGTAAAGGGGATTATTAGCAATATACTTTCTGGAATGAAATTTTGATCTGTCTGTATGGGGGATTTTTAAGTCTTTTAACTCTTGTTTATCTTGGAAATAAATAAGAATCTCTGAAACTTTGTGTCTCTGAAACTTTGTGTTTGTTGCATTCCTTTTGGGTTGTTGTTCTCCTAAGTTAATTGCAGCCCTTTCTTAGATAATTTTCTCTGTGCAGCAAATCATAAGTGTGATTATTAAATGAACTTTGAGTCTTTTGTATTCAAATAGTGGTTCACAAGAACCTATAGCAAGTCAAATAGTGATATTGCTATTAGAATCTAACTGTCATTTTTTAGTCAAACTCATTGACCCATGTTTCATGAGTAGTGGTTCATAAGAACCCATGTCTAATGAGAATGAATGGTACACTTAGCACTCATTGCACCTAGGTGATACTTATAGAGGTGAAGCACTAGGACTTCCCAGGAGGTCACCTATCTCGTTACTACTCCAGCTCAAGTGCACTTAACCACGGAGTTTCCTCCAAGGTTAAGCCCACTTTTCTTGCAACCTCATTTGCAAAACCTTCAACAAATGTTGTGCCTTATGAACCATTCATTGTAAAGCCCCTTAAGCTCATCAATTAATAAGTAGGAGATATTTTCCATAGCAAGTCAAATTGTGATATTGTTATCAAGATTCAACTGTGTAGTTTTTGAGTCAAACTCATTGACCCGTGTTTCATGAGTAGTGATTTACAAGAAACCATCTCTCACGAGAATGAATGGAACACTTAGCACTAATTGCATCTAGGTGATGCTCATAGAGGTGAAGCACCATGACTTCCCGAGAGGTTACCCATCCTGGAGTACTACTCCAGCTCAAGCACACTTAACCACAAAGCCCACTTTGCTTGCAACCCCATTTGCAAAACCTTCAGCAAGTGTTGTCCCTTATGAACCATTCATTATAAAGCCCCTTAAGATCATCAATTGATAAGTATGAGATATTTTTCCACAGCAAGTCAAATTGTAATATTGTTATCAAGAGTTAACTCATTGCACCTAGGCGATGCTTATAGAGATGAAGCACTAGGACTTCCCAGGAGGTCACCTATCTCGTTACTACTCCAGCTCAAGTGCACTTAACCACGGAGTTTCCTCCAAGGTTAAGCCCACTTTTCTTGCAACCTCATTTGCAAAACCTTCAACAAATGTTGTGCCTTATGAACCATTCATTGTAAAGCCCCTTAAGCTCATCAATTAATAAGTAGGAGATATTTTCCATAGCAAGTCAAATTGTGATATTGTTATCAGGATTCAACTGTGTAGTTTTTGAGTCAAACTCATTGACCTGTGTTTCATGAGTAGTGATTTACAAGAAACCATCTCTCATGAGAATGAATGGAACACTTAGCACTAATTGCATCTAGGTGATGCTCATAGAGGTGAAGCACCATGACTTCCCGAGAGGTTACCCATCCTGGAGTACTACTCCAGCTCAAGCACACTTAACCACAAAGCCCACTTTGCTTGCAACCCCATTTGCAAAACCTTCAGCAAGTGTTGTGCCTTATGAACCATTCATTATAAAGCCCCTTAAGATCATCAATTGATAAGTATGAGATATTTTTCCACAGCAAGTCAAATTGTAATATTGTTATCAAGAGTTAACTGTGTAGTTTTTGAGTCAAACTCATTGGCCCATGTTTCATGAGTAGTGGTTCACGAGAATCCATCTCTCATGAGAGTGAATGGAACACTTGCACTCAATGCATATAGGTAATGCTCACACAGGTGAAGCACCCGGACTTCCCAGGACATTACACATCCTAGTACTACTCCAGCTTAAGCGCACTTAACCACGAAGTTTTCTCCAAGGTTAATCCCACTCTGCTTGCAACCCCATTTGCAAAACCTTCAACAAGTCTTGTTCCTTATGAACCATTCATGATAAAGCCCCTTAAGCTCATCAATTGATAAATAGGAGATATTTTTCCACAACAAGTCAAATTGTGATATTGCTATCAGGATTTAACTGTGTATTTTTTGAGTCAAACTCACTGACCCATGTTTCAAGAGTAGTGGTTCACAATAACCCCTATCTTATGAGAATGAGTAGAACACTTAGCACTCATAGCATCTTAGTGATGCTCACAAAGGTGAAGCAGCAAGACTTCTTGAGAGGTCACCCATCCAAGTACTACTCCAAATCAAGCACGCTTAACCACGAGGATTCCTCCAAGATTAAGCCCACTTTGCTTGTAACCCCATTTGCAAAACCTTCAAGTGTTGTGCCTTATGAACCATTCATTATAAAGCCCCTTGAGTTCATCAATTGATAAGTAGGAGATATTTTCCCACACCAACTCAAATTGTGATATTGTTATCAAGATTCAACTGTATAGTTTTTGAGTCATACGTATTGACCCATGTTTCATGAGTAGTGGTTCACAAGAACCCATCTCTCATGAGAGGGAAGTCCTAATGCTTCACTTTTGTAAGCACCACCTAGATGCAATGAGTACTAAGTGTTCCATTAATTCTCATGAGAGATGGGTTCTTATGAACCACTACTCATGAAACATGGATCAATAAGTTTGACTCAAACACTACACAGTTGAATCCTAATAGCAATATCACAATTTGACTTGTTGTGGAAAAATATATCGTACTTATCAATTGATGACATTAAGGGGCTTTATAATGAATGGTTCATAAGGCACAACACTCACTGAAGGTTTTGCAAATGGGGTTGCAAGCAAAGTGGCCTTAACCTTGGAGGAAATTTTGTGGTTAAGCGTGCTTGAGCTGGAGTAGTACTAGGATGGGTGACCACCCAAGAAGTCTTAGTGTTTCACCTTGTGAGCATCACCTAGATGCAATGAGTGCTAAGTTTTCCATTTTCTTGTGAAACACTACTCATGAAACATGGGTCAATGAGTTTAACTCAAAATTGCACAGTTGAATCCTGATAGCAATATCACAAATTGACTTACTGTAGAAAAATATCTCCTACTTATCCTCATGTTATTTACTAACTCACGTTAAAGAATAATAGCTGCTGCTTATGGTCCTCAAGAAAGGCCGGATTGAACCAACTCCTTTTGTAGTCATTATATCTAGAATAAATAGATGGTTGTATGTTGTAAGGAGATCCAACTGACCTATTATTTTGATGTATCAATTTTTATTTTTATTTCCTTCACCATTCTCTTTCCTGCAATTTCTAAAATAAATAGGAGCCAAACTTCTCCAAAAGTTGTACATTTGAGCTGTGTGTGGACATCCAGCCCTGCTGGTCAAAGCTGACACATCCAACTCCCCGTTGGAGGTGTCGTATTGGAACGTTAAAATGAAGTTTTGGTGTAGTGCACCTAAAGAATTGTCTGTGATGCAAGGCATTAAAGAGTACCCAATGAATTCATTTGGAGTGCAGGCATAAAAGCGGAAAATCAGCTATCAAGCATAAACATTAATTAGTTTTACTAGTTTGTTCATTTATGCAAAGAATACCATGTTATACACTAGTCTATATTTAAAATACTTTAAAACATTTTTATATGCAAAAAATGCCCATGTCACGAGCTATTTGCTAAAGAAAAACTGGGTTTTTAATGCCACATAGTTTCTATGTTGTTTTAAACTGTTGAAAAGGGAGGATGCAACACATACCCTGCGCGCAACTGGAATTTGAGATTTTTTTTTATGTCTAACATGGCCAGTTTTGTACTTGATACTCGTTGAAATATACTTGAACTGGAGGATAGATTTTCTTGAGTTTGTCAATGAATTTTCTTTCCCTATCGATTATTGAATTGGCTTTTCTTTCATTCTTTTTCTACTGTTCCGAAGTACCTTTTACCAAAAAACTTACTAGTGAACGTATGCACAGCCCCGCTGATATGCTGAATGCATTCACTTCGTTTGCCGAGGCTTGTATGCAAATTGTAGACCTGGTCAACTTGGTTTGCATGCAAAGTGGTCCACAATCTACCCAAAAACCTTGAATTATATCAGTAACATTGGAGTTGGGAAAACTGAAATGAATCCAAATGAAAATCTACTCAGATAAATGGCTTCCTCTTGGACACAAAAATCTACTCAGATACTTGGCTTCCTCTTGCAAGGAATGAGTATCCACATTAGACTAATTCAGTCTACAACAATAAAGATGGTCATGCCTTTTCCTTGACATAGGCAAACCCCCTATTCTTCACATAGGCCAACTCCCCAACCCCTTACGAAGTCCAGCCTTTAGACTTTGAGAACCTACGCAATCTCTCCAAATCTGAATATATTTTGTTATGAAATGGAGCCACACAGCTTCTGCAAAGAAAGCATGTACTCGTTGACTTCCATCCAACCACATCTAAGTATCATCTTGAAGACCCCGTCTTTCATTAGTTTCTACACCTTCTGAAGACCATCCCAAACTAAAATGATAAAATGCAAGTTACTACTCGCAACAATCGCGAGTCACAATCATTGAGATGAGCAGAATGGAAATCGTCATTCTATATAACTTCGTTTGATAGCCCAAACACAATGACCAAATAAATTTAAAGGTCAAAGAGTGTTAGTGTTCTGCTTGTTGGCCATTTTGAATCATATCATGTCCAAGCACATGTCACTATCCTCACCTGGAGACCTGTGGCTATCCAGCCATACATTTAGGATATTATACAAAGAACTTTAAAAAAAAACTGTTTCCTTGCTAAGAAGCACTATATATATATGACTAGATAGACGCTGCCCACTTGGAGAATGTACCCCAAATTGCATAATCCCTTCGCACTTACAGTCGTTACCTATCTTCTGAGAAGAAAGTATGAACTTGTTTATTTACTTCAATCCAACTGCATCCGGGTGTCTTCTTTATCCTCTTTTCTTTCATCATGTTCCGCACCCTTTCAATTCCATCCCATCTACTAGTTCTGGCATACATGTTTGACAATAGCACATAAGGAGAAGCACCTTTAGTATCTAACTTAAAAAGTTGCTCCGCCACATGTTCACCTAAATGTACATTGTTATAAATTCTACAAGCACCAAGCAAGGATGCCCATATTGTAGCATCAGGTGTTATTGGGATTTTGTTAATAAGCATCTGTGCTTCATGTAAGTGTCCAGCTCGAGCTAAAAGATCAACCAGGCAGCCATAGTGATCCATGCTAGGTATGATTTGATAATTTTCTCTCATGGAATTGAAGTACTGCCACCCTGCGTCAACTAGACCTGAACGACTACAGGCAGACAGAAGGCAAATTAAGGTTACATCATTTGGTTTCAAGCTAGAATGACACATTTGTTCAAAGAGCTGAATTGCCTCCTTGCCGTAGCCATGCATGGCATATCCTGCAATCATAGTTGTCCAAGAGACAATATTTCGGAATTGCATATTTTCAAATAAACTATAAGCTTTCTCTATACTTCCACATTTTGCATACATATCTAAAAGAGCACTTTCTACAAAAACGTCCATGTTAAATCCACTTCTAACTATTTTTCCATGGATTTCTCTACCTAGTTGAAGAGATCCAATATTGGCACATGCTGGGAGGACACTGACAAATGCCTTTGAATCAGGGTCTACTCCTACCCATTTCATTTCTTGAAAAAGCTTGACAGCCTCCATGTCATGCCCATTCTGAGTAAATCCTGCAATCATTGCTGTCCAGGAGATAGCATTTCGATGAGGCATTCTATCAAATACATTAAATGCCTTTTCTATGCTTCCACATTTTGCATACATGTCAACCAGGGCACTACCCAAAGAGACATCACGGTGAAAACCGAACCGAATAATTTCTTCATGGATTTCCATACCGTGCTCTAAAGCTTCCAAGCTTGAACATGCTGATAAAACATTTGACAAGGTGTTAACGTCTAACTCCATTCCTACCAATTTCATTTCCCGAAAGAGCTTGAGTGCCTCTTCAGTTTGCCCATTATGTGTATAACACACAATCATTGTATTCCATGAAACCATATCCCGATGATGCATTTTGTCAAATAAATCACAAGCCTTTTGTACACATCCACATTTCGCATACAAGTCGATGATGGCATTCCCCACAAAAATATAAGACTGATATCCACATCTAATTATTTTTCCATGAATCTCCGTACCCTGTTTTAGAGCTCCCAACTTGGCACATGCTGAGATAACACTGACAAGAGTAAACTCGTTGGCAAGAATACCTATGCATTGCATTTCATTGAACAACACCAAGGCCTCCTCAAAGAGATCATTTCTAGCGTACCCTGCAATCATGGTACTCCATGAAGCAGCATTTCGTTCGGGCATTTCCTGAAAGAGAGTTGCAGCTTGGTCAACATGTCCATTCAGCGCATAACCTCCAATTAGAGCATTCCATGACACAACATCTCTTTGAGGCATTTTGTCAAACACGTTGCGTGCCTTCCGCATAACACCACACTTCGCATACATGTCAACGAGCGCATTTGCCACAAAAACATCAAACTGAAACCCACTGGAGATTATACGTTCATGGATTTTCATACCCTGTTCCAGTCTCACCAATTCAGCACACGCAGGAAGAACGCTCGCAAAAGTAAAAGCGTTGGATTGACAGCCCGCTCCGACTCCTTGCATCTCATAATACACTTCCAAGGCGGCCTCAAAAAAACCATGCTTGGCGTAAGCTGAAATCATGGTATTCCACGAGGCCACATCCCGTTGGGGAGTTAATTGAAAAAACTGCAAAGCCTCATCAAGGTCTCCATTTTGAACATATCCCGCAATCATTGAATTCCATGAGACCGAGTCTTTTTGAGGCATTTCGTCAAATATATTGCGTGCGTACTCAATTTTCCCACATTTCGCATACATGTCTACGAGGGCACTGGCTACAAAGACGTCAGACTGAAACCCACTTCTAATTACATGCCCGTGGATTCCTAAACCATCTTCAACAGCTGTCAATTTCGAACATACTGAAACAACAGTTGCAAAGATAAATTGATCGGGTTTAACACCTGTTTTGTGCATTTGGTAAAAGAGAGTTAAAGCGTGTTGTGCAAACCCTTGCCGAATATAAAGTGAAATGACCACAGTCCATGAGAAGACATCTCGGTTGGGTATTTCGTCAAACAATTTGCGGGTTTCCAGCAGGCTACCTGATTTGGCATAGAAATTTAGAAGCCTGGTCTGCAAAAATCCCTTATGGATGATGTGAGTATGAAGCAATTTTCTGGACACGAATTTTTTGGTGTTAATGCAGGTTTGGAGGAGGAAAAAGTATCTAAGAGCGTCTGCAGGCTGGTTCAAAATACGAACAAAATGCATAGCTTCCTTACGTAACAAGTTTGCTTGTCACTCGGCAAACCAACTTCTCCATATTTTTTCCCTTCAGTTATTTTCTCTAGAGCCTCTCAAACTCAGCCTATCTCCTTAAAAACAATATTTTGTCATACATGTGATTAAATAGTTCTGATTTGTTGTCTCTTAAATTCTTTAGAGGAGTTTCAAATTACTCTTCCAAGTTTAGATTTAACCAATTTAAAAAAAGTCACTTAAGATCCTATTTTTATATATTACTTTGGTTTGGTGCATGTATCCTACATATTAGTAGAGGGTATTTCTACATCCATGTAAGTCTAAACCATGACCAACTAGACTTGGTTTCTACTAAGTGGTATTACAAGATCATTTCCCACCTGAAAGAATGCATGTTTTTCATGGTCCAACCATAGGTACATATATAGACAAGCTTATAAGTACTAGCAATGTGCTCTCACATGCTCCCCTTGTCACAAAAATAGATACTCAACAAGGTACTACAATGGTATGGATATTTATATCAAATCCAACACAAGGTGTGGTACAAATCAAATCAATTTGGTTTCTAAACACCTTCTCCCAAATAGCTCACAATATATAGGCAACTAATAAGGTTTGATGCCAAATCCAAAATTTATTCAATTGGTTAGCAAGATCCAACCTAGATCTTTGTCATTTGACAACATAATAATTATTGTTCCTAAGAAGGACAACACATATCTCAAATGCATTGACTATCACATACACAACAAAAGAGTAGTGGTATATATATATATATATATATATATATATATCTTTTACTGTGCACCGCCGGCTTGTTCAACTAACTTTGAGGTGTGCAATATACTTCACAAAGAATGATCTCAAATCAAGATATCATTAGATATTAGCCTAGACTAACGATGTTTGGAAGTCTTCTTTCAAAACTCAAGGACTGTACTAATGGTCCCTTTAAGATAATCGATTCTCTAGCCATATTCATCCAACTAATTAATGACATAATCTAACCCTTCTTTAAATTCATCATCTTCTTAGATGAAATCCCCATCTACAACATAATGTGTAAAGGAAATGTAGAATAGTTCTCATATGTGTTGGATATGCTAATCTAAAACAAGCTATAAACCAATCTCAACAACTGCACTTTTGGAACCATGTTGATTTAGTTCCTAGGCTACCTAATTACCAATTTTATATTCATGTAGACCTCAACAAGATCAAGACAATCCAATATTGGAAAAAGCTACAAAGTCGCACTCGCTCGCTCAACTTCCTTAGAATTGCTAATCTATATTGTACATTCATATATGGCTTCTTACACATCACCAATCACTCAACCAAATTAGACATACCAAGAAACTACCCTTATGGAAACCTGTGATAGCATACTTTCAAGTAGCTTGAGAAACACATATTCCTAGTACAAGAGATGCCTTTGAATATAGATTGATGCATTATAATATATGCTCAATGCTATACTCACACAACATTCACATCTAGTTGCATATCATTTATATGTTTTAAGTGGCATAAGTTGACACCACACCTATGAAAAGGATTTGTATGTCATTGTGCAAGACATAAAGAAATGATACCACTACATCTTGAGAAAGTAGACAATAGTCCTTACTAATCATAAGTCACTTTAGATCTTGCATGCTCAAATAAATTTGAAAAACATGTACTACTGAAATATATGACATATTGATAACAATTACATCTAGTCATCGAGCATAAAGAGAGAATATACAAGGCAACATACTATCTCATCCAAGTCCCAATTCATGTGCTTGTTACAATTTTGGATTCACATAGCCACAACTTTATAATTAGGAGTCACTTTTCTCAACAAATTTAGGCTACATACAAACCTACATCAAGCTCTTGTATGGCAGGAAAGTTAATGACTACATGTCTAACAAGCTTCTCTACAACCTTGGGCATTTATATGTTCCAAATGATGTGTCATGCTAGAAACTCACCTAGGGAGTGCACTATGTCAAAACAATTGACACATTGACATTTATGTGTTCCAAATGATGTCTCATGCTAGAAGTTCACTTAGGGAGTGCACTATGTCAAAACAACTGACACGTCAACATGATCAAGACATTGGAAAAACTTCAATAACACTTTTACTAGCCTTACATGCACTTTAGTAGTAAACATGACATCAAGTCATGTGCATTTCTTACAAAATCACAAATATTGCAAACAAGAATCTTGGACTTTATACCCTCTCCCTTGATTCCAAAAATTTGTTTGAGAAACCACAAACATGGATTACTTAAGTGGATACCTCTTTCTCTATATCTCTATCTATAGAGAGGAAGAGATAGAGAGATATAGACAGTGAGATAGAGTGACAAAGAGATGGAGATATAAGTAGACATAGAGAGGGGAGGAGAAAGCTATAGAGAGGCAGGAAAACAAAGAGAAGTATCTAGAGAGAGAGAGAGTCGATCAAAATCAACATTTAAAATTAACCATAATTGTTGGTTATTTTAATTTTAATTTAATTTCTACATACCATGGTAATGTTGCACATCCACATAATTCAAATCTCACATTTTAGGTAGCACAAATTCATCACTAAGATAATAATATTGACATGACACTCAAATTTGAATTCATCACACTTTTTCACATTTTTTGTTTTTAAATTGTCATTATGCTAACAATTTCATATAAAATGTTCCTTGTCATGATAAGATGCGGTGATCGTGGGTTCAACAACAACTATAATATTGAGGTTCAAACTTTCGTGTTTGACCAAAGAAAATGAAAAAAATAGTGAACAAACAAATTAAAAATTCAATAGTGTCCATTGTTTCAATCATTTTACATATTCTTGAATCAGTGGCAACAATTAATCTCAAAAGTCAACTTATCTAATTCATATAGGAAACGCCTTCGACATAAAAATAAATAGCATATGCATCCAAATTTGGTAACATTTGCACTACATATCACAACAATCAATTGACAATATATGAGTTTGAAATCTATTTTCAACTTATCCACATAAATTACATGCCATGTACATTAACACTTGTCAGTATACACATTGAACCTAGTTTAAGGCCTACTTGCATAAAAAACTTGCTTTGCACATTTTGTTAAGTAAGAGATGCATAATAGATTCTCATCTTATCTCTCTACATTTCCCCTATTTAAATATAAATAGGAGTGGCATATTAGTGAAAATCCATATGAATTTGAATAGGTTTTGGTTTACATATTTATTTTCCTTAATATAATATTTGATTTTGTTGCATCAATAGATACTTTAAACTGGATTGTTTCCTAATTTACCCTAGGAATTAGATCACACAACAATGCATCATTTTAACTATTCGAACACAAATTATGAGTATTATAAAAAAATGCAAGTTCTATACTTAATTAAATGGCACTAAATTAATACATTCCTCCTCATTAATGATAAAAAGTTGAGTTTGAAAAACAAATCAAAAATCTTATGTGTATTAGAAATGCAATAAGTAAGAATTCATAATGTGTGGACAAAAGAAAATTGTCATATCAATATTAGGAATTCATGTTATGTTCACATGTTAGAGTGAGATAAAGTGATTTAAAATTAATAAATTGCATAGTTATTATGAATCTTAGGAATATTTGTTAGGTTCCTTAGTTATATGTGTAGACTTTTTGTACAACTCATATAATTAGGCAGTGGTTACTAAAATGTAGGAATCATAATTCTTATAAATGTGTACAGTGTATTAAGCGATGGATTTGTGTGTGCATGTGTGCATGTGTGTGTGTATGTGTGTGTGTGTGTGTGTGTGTGTGTGTGTGTGTGTGTGTGTGTGTGTATGTGTGTGTGTGTAATATGAAAAGAATATTGAATTTAAAACTATACTCATATATCTCACTTAAAGGAAGGTTCAAATATAGAGTCTAGACTCTTATAATTTTGATAATTTCAAAGGTTGATAAATTATCTCTCAAAATACTAAAGATGCATAAATGCATAGATGCACAAAGAAATCTAATATATTTCTTATTCAAATTAATAAACAATGGATTTATCAACAGATTTAATATATTTATTTAAGACACCTCTATGTTTCAAGTAACAATAATAGATGGGAATGTAATTACATGGAGTAAAATGCAATTGCATAAAATTGACCAAGGGAGGGTGCCAACTCATTTCTACATACACAATAGACCTATTAATAGAGTTGATAGTATCTTAGTGATTTTGTAGCTAGAAACTATTGGTGCATCCTAAATTAACTTGAGATAGCCTATTTTCTAAATTTAAAGTAGCAAGCACTAAGGAAGATTCTAATGAAGAGTTTGTCTCTTAATTTCATTAAAATAGTTAGAACCACGCAATCAAACTTTAAAAGGTTTTGATTTTAATAAGAAATCCAAGCTCTTTCTTATATGTATTTATAATGAACTATTTCAAGCTACCTAGCAAGCTTCTATTGATAATTTTTTATCAATTACAGATTGAACTAAAACAAGGTCACATTTGAAACCTATAAATTAACTACTAAGTGTTTTTGGCAAATAAAACATTTTTAAGTCAAATAATTCAAGTGCAATTTTGAAGAAAATAAATAACAATTAGAACTTATCTCCCATTAGATGCGAAGTATGGGTTTGGTGTTAGTTTGGGTAGCTTGGATAGCTGTTTGTCCATACCCAAGAATTAGATAATAATTGTTTTGTTCTTGGGAACGGGGATAATTATTATTTAATTATTTGACTCTTTTAGGGACGCCTTGTAACCGATTTGTTATTGGTTGTTAATTTGTTATTTATCTCAGTCATAGATTGAGAATAAATCTCACCCATTGGTTTTCGAACAAGGGTAGTATAAAAGGGGGTCATTAGACATTTAGAGAATACAAGTTTGAGAAGCATTTGCAGTGTTAACAAATAGTCTTGTAGTGATAGCAAGGGCACATTGATAATGTTGGGGATAGCAATTGTGGGATCTCAGGAGGAGAAATTGGGAGATTGTCAGAGCTCTACTAGAAAGAGGCAAGCAGTTTTTATATCTCTTAATTTGCTGAAGTTTAATATAAGTTCCTCATATGCGGTACTAGTTTTCCCTTTGTGGTTTTTCTAGGGATAATTTATCCAAAAATATTATGTTCATTATCTTGCATATTTTGCATCTGTGTTTTTATTTGTGAAGTTGCAGTTGTGTTATTATTCAATATTTGTTGTGAACTAAGTTTCGGCAGTTAAATAATCCTTATAAGATAGGAGATTAATAATTAATAACTGCAATAGAATTTTAACATGGTATCAAAGCTAAGTTGAGGGTAGAAAAGGCTTACCCAAGGCAAAGGAAAGAAAATCGAGGGTTTATAAAACCTAGATTGACCTCTTTTGAATTATTATTTCTTTTATCCTTTGAGATGGCCTCAGCTGGTTTGAGAGATTAGGACAGATTGGATGGAACCTAAAATTTTGGTGTCTGGAAACCCATAATTTCTTTATTGCTAGAAGAGAATGGTATCAAGGAATTTGTGACTAGTGTTGTAGCTATACCTACAGATCCAACACAACTCTTAGCATACAAGAAGGATGATGCCAAGGTGAGGAGGCTAATCGTTGATAGTGTCAAGGACCATATAGTTCTGCATATCGATGAGTTAGATACAACGAAGAAGATTTGGGATGCCATTCTTGAATCTGAATCTATACCAGAATGGTACCACTAATCGGAAGATGATTCTCAAGGAAAATTTGAGGAACACTCAGATGATCAAGGGAGAATATGTTACAAGCTACCTTGAAAGGCTTAGACTTGTCAAGGATGAGTTAGCATCTATTGGAGATAAACCAGATGATGACAAGCTAGTAAGAATAGCCCTAAATGGGTTTACTAAGAAGTGTGGGATGTCTTTGTTCAAGTTATTAATGGACAAGACACCTTACTGAGTTGGGATCGATTATAGAGTGATTTCACTTAGGAGGAGCTTAGACTAAGTCTTGTCAATGGAGCCAACAATAAGAGTCAAAAAAGTGAGGTGGAACAATAGAAGGTTTCCCTAGTAGGAAAAGGGAAAGCGAAGAAGGGGTCTAGTAAAGGATCAAATCCACAAAGTGAGAAGAAGAAGAAGAAGAAGAAGGATTTGTCTAAGATAAAGTGCTTTGGTTGTCATGAGTTTGGCCACTATGTTAGTGATTGCCTACAAAGGAAGAACAAAAACAAAGGAAAGAAGCAAGTGGAAACTTCAACAAGTGTTGATGATCTCTCTAGTAGAATGGACGATGAGTTTGCACTCATGGCTTGTATGGTTATCTCAACCTCACAAAGTGTCTGGTATTTATATAGTGGGGTGTCATTTCATATGACATGAGTTAGAGAGTACTTCTCTAGTTATAACGAGGAGGACATTAGAATCCAAATTTCAATGGGGAACTTGTCCAAACTCAACCTAGTTGGGAAATGGACTATTAAGTTTTAAAGGGAGAATGGCAAAGTGATTACCTTTCATGATGTGTTGCATGTGCTAGGCTTAGGTATGAATCTGATTTCCATATCCGTCTTTCAAGATAAAGGGTATAATGTACTCTTTAGAGGGGTGCATGTGTTGATCAAGCATAATGATTGGAAATCACCCATATCTTTTGGAGTTAGGAGTGGTTGGCTTTATAGGCTATAGTTTGATACTCCTAAGGAACTCATGAGCAGCGGTGATCCTAGAGATCAAGGAGAGCTATGGCATAGGAGGATGGGCCATATACATCATGGAGCACTTAAATTTCTTTGTGAGATGGTGATAGGTGTTCCAAAGGTGAGCATAGAGCATGATGATGTATGTAAGGGATGTGTGCTAGGGAAGTTTGCGAAAGCAACTTTTCCAAGGGGTGACTCTAGATCTGAGGGTGTTCTTGATCTAATACATTCAAATATATGTGGACAGATATCAACGAAGTCTCTTAGGGGTAATGAGTATTTTGTTACTTTTATTGATGATTTATCTAGGAGGACCTGGATATACTTCTTAACTACCAAGGATGAGATTTTCAATCACTTCCAAGAGTTCAAGGATCTTGTGGAGAACATGATAGGAAGGAAGATAAAGTTTCTTTGGTCAGACAATGGAGGTGAGTACAAAAGGAATGACTTCCAAGAGTTATGTACTAGGGAAGGAATGAAGAGAGAGTGGATTGTTCCTTACAACTCGTAACAGAATGGCATTATTGAGAGGAAGAATCACTCCATATTGGAGGTAGCAAGGGCTATGCTACATGACTAGTTAATGCCATGATACTTATGGGCAAAGACATGTAATACCACAATATACATAGAGAACAAGGTCCTGCATAAGGTATTGGGAAAGATGACACTAGAGGAGGCTTTCACAGGGAATAAGCCAAATGTCAGTCACTTCAGGATATTTGGAAGTTTGGCATATTGTCACATTCCAAGGGATACACGTACCAAGTTAGATCAGACTGTAGAGAGGGTGTACTTTGTGAGGTTTCACGTGGGGTATAGTGAAACCTCAAAGGCGTATCAGATATTTATTCTAGTGACCAAGAGGATTATAGTAAGATGTGATGTCAAATTCATAGAGGACAAGGCATTTAGGAGGTCTAGAGATTTTCCAGTAGATGATCAGAGTGAGAAGCCAATAGAAGCTCCAAGGATTTCTCAACCGAATCAAGGGAAGAAAAACTCAAGTATGGTTACTAGTACAAGCATAGGCTCAGGTGGTGAGAGTTTGCAGAGTATGGAGCAACAAGTGCAACAAGAGATGCATCAAGAAGACATGGAGGTTGATATTTCATCCTCTATAGTTGGCAGTAGGAACCGTGAGGTTCAGCAGACACATAGGGATACTTAGGAATTTGTGGGAGCTCCTAGGATGAGTACGAGACAACGTACACAACCAGCCAAGTTTAATGACTATGTGGTATTAGTCAGTCAATTGGTAGATAGTGAGCCTTCCAGCTACTAGGAGGTCACACAATATTAGGTGTGGCAAGATGTGATGGTTGACGAACATACCTCAATAATGTAGAATGATATTTGGGAGGTTGTGCCTAGACCCTATAGTTGGATCACACTGGATCTATAAGATCAAGCATTGTGCAGATGGTAGCATTGAGAAATACAAGGCAAGGTTTCTGGAAAAGGGGTTCTCTCAGAAGGAGGGAATAGGCTATGAGGATATATTTTCTCCAGTGGCCTGATATACTTCTATACAAGTTTTGATCTCATTTACAACACATATGGGATGGCAAATCCATCAAATGGATGTCAAGACAACATTCCTTAATAGTGAGTTGAAAGAGGAGGTATACATAAAACAACCAAAACGCTTTGTAGCACATAGTCTGCAAGAGACCCACATGTGCAAATTGAAGAGAGCTTTGTGTGGGCTCAAGCAGGCTCCCATGACATGGTATGAGCACATTGATTCATACTTACAAGGAATGGACTTTGTAAAGAGTGAGGCAGATGCTAACCTCTACTACCTGGTAGTTGGGGGTGATATTCTCATTTTTGTTCTATATGTGGATGACTTATTTCTAATAGGTTCACTAGGGCTCATAGAGGAATGCAAAAGGGACCTTGCAATAGAGTTTGAGATGAAGGACTTGGGACTTATGCACTACTTTCTAGGCATTGAGGTTTGGTAGACAGATGGAGAGATTTTCCTTGGACAAGGAAAATATTGCATTGAAATCTTGAAGAGGTTCAAGATGGAGGATTGCAAAGCCATGTCTACACCCATGACCACAGATTGGAAGAAGGTAGATAGATCCAAGGAGAATGATGCAAATCCCACCTTATATAGGCAATTGATTGGTTCTCTCATGTATTTGGTCAACACTAGGCCAGATATAGCTTTTGCAGTAAACTCTCTTAGTTAGTTCATGGATGAGCCAAAGAGAGTGCATTGGACAACAACAAAGCACATGTTGCATTATTTTGCATAGTACAATTGAGTATGGGATCATATATGCTCGAGGTGAAAGAATCAAGTTGATAGGCTATACTGACGTAGATTGGGTTGGCAGTATAGGGGACAAGAGAAGCACTTTAGGGTATTACTTCAGTTTAAAATCAGGAGTTGTCTCTTGGTTCAACATGAAGCATAAGTTTGTGGCTCTAAGTTCTTTAGAATTAGAATGCATAGCAGCTAGCATGGTGACATGTGAAGCTATATGGCTTCAGAAGTTGCTAGTAGCAGGTTGTTTGGTCAGAAGGTTGAAACTACTGTGATACAATGCAAAAATCAGAGTTATATTAAATTATATGAGAATCCTATGTTTCATGGTAGGTCTAACCATATAGACATTAGGTATCACTTCATCAAAGATTGTGTATAGTGGGGGATTGTTCAACTACAATATATACCTACAGTGAAACATGTAGCACACATTTTGACTAAGGCATTGTGGGAGGTGAAATTCATCTTCTTCATAGATAAGCTGGGTGTTATGCATAACAACTTCCTTACTAAGAGGGAGTGTTAGTTTGGGTAGCTTGAACAGTTGTTCATCCATACCTAAGAATTAGATAATAATTATTTTGTTGTTGGGAATGGGGATAATTATTATTTAATTATTTGACTCTTTTAGGGACACCTTGCAACCGATTTGTTATTGATTGTTAAGTTGTTATTTATCTCAACTGTTGATTAAGAATAAATCTCAGGCATTGGTTTTCCAACGAGGGTAGTATAAAAGGGGGTCATTGGGCATTTGGAGAACACAAGTTTGAGAAGCATTTGTAGTGTTTGCAAATAAATTTGCAGTGTTAATAAATAGTCTTGCAGAAATAGCAAGGCACGGTGATAGCATTGGGGATAGAAGTTGTGGGATCTTAGCAAGAGAAATTGGGAGATTGTCAAAGCTCTCCCAGAAAGAGGCAAGCAATTTTTGTATCTCTTAATTTGTTGAAGTTTAATATAAGTTCCTCATCTGCAATACTGGCTTTCCCTTCGGGGTTTTTCTAGAGAAAATTTGTCCAAAAGTATTGTATTCATTGTGTTGCATATTTTGCATCTGTGTTTTTATTTATAAAGTTGCAGTTGTGTTATTATTCAATATTTGTTGTGAATTAAGTTTCAACAGTTAAATAATCTTTATAAGATAGGAGATTAATAATCAATAACTGAAATATAATTTTCACATTTGAAATGGGGTCAAGGATGTCCATCAACTTATGGTAGGCAAGTAGACAAGCAAACAACTATGTTATATATAAATGTAACACCAAAAAATGTGTGTAAGTGGATGGAGATACGATCTACATTCTTAAAATGAAATTTCCCAGTAATCATGGGTCAAGAACATATCGTTTCAAGAGGAGCATTGGAGAACCCATTCCTACCATATAAATCCTTGTATTCCATGAAATCATATTCATCCAGGCATTTCCTGAAAGTGACTTGCAACCTCATCAACCTGATCATTTTGTATATAAATATCATCGCATAACAAAACATCTATTTAAATCATTTTCTCATACCATACCCCTTCTTATATTACTGGATTTCATTCACATGATGCATTCTCCGTGCCATTGCATTTTGCATACACATTGTGTGCTTGTTTGGGTTACACTTTCCACCTGCAAGTTGTATCTCCTTCTCCATGTCACTGCATTTTACATATACCTATCATCTGCTCTGTATTATGTATATAGGTGAATATATCCATTTACCATAAAAATATTGGGTTTACGTTTAATTTTTTGTCTTTGTATTCTTAGAAAAGAAGTCACAAGTTTAAATCCTACAAGAAGAAGGTATGTACAACTCATGTTTGAAGTACTGGGAGTATGGGGAGTTTCATATATGACAAGCCATCTGTAGACAAAAATAGATCACTTGATATCGTTAACTATGCTTTACTTGCTTTGTTGGCACATTTTCTTTCCATGAATTTGGTTTCAGTTTCTTCTGAGATGAATGTTACCACAATTGTGGGTAATTTGGCTACTTTGGAGGTTCCTTCATGTTCTTTGGCTCCATTATCTGTGGGTTTGAGTTCTTCCCTAGGACGATCATCAGCTTCTCCATCTGCATTGTTGGTTTCTTCACCATGTGCTTTGGGGGATTCTTTGACATCCCAAGCTGACTGTCTTTGGAACTCTTTGTTCCTTTCTCCTCCATCTCAGTCTGGTTTTGGTTTACATGATTAATATCTTGCTAACCGGTTTCTTGGTGGAATATATATATGTTAGTTGGGATACCTCCGATCATGGTTTTGCAGGGGGATGGTCTTTTATGGTTTTTGCAAGCTCTTCCTCTTTCAGATCGTGGATTTCACATATCTCTTGAGCTTGTCCACTCCAGACTTTTTGGTCTTTTTCTCATGGGTTTTTTTTTTAATTTGAAAACAATATCAAATATGGCTTATGCCTTGCTGTAATTATCTAAATGACATTTAGATTATGTCTTTGTGGGTGGGGAGGGTTTCTTATATGCAAATTATGTAATTTGGCCTTTACTAAGGTGGGATCTTTTGTAAAGGGTTTTTTCATATTGTATCAAAAACTTCTATGCAGATTTATTCTGCCTTTTGGGTGGGGAGACTTTTTGTAATCAAATTGGTCATACTTGACCTCTCGGGATTTGGGTAGTTGATGAACTCTTATTTGAGCATAATTTTGCTCTTTTTGTAAAGGTACGGGTAACGAACAGAGTTTTCTTTACTGGTTCTTTCTCCGAAAGCCCTTTGAACCAGATTTATATAATATAAATAAAATTTTTGCCAAAAAAAAACAAACTATAAAGCACTATTAATTAATTAATATTTTGTGTGGATCTCTGTACCCACCTCCCATCTTATTGGAAAATAAATTACTAGCAAAAAATAAGTAGGGGAGAGGACCCAGTAGTTGAACGTGTATCAATCGTTGTGAGGGTTGTTGATAATCTCCCATCCAAATTTTGATCTCAAATATCCTATTGATTGAAAAAAAAGATATGAATTTCCATGCATTTATTTACTAAAAATTAGACATTAACAACTTATTTGGAATTTGTTATGCATATAACATTGATTTGCTAAATTTGAAACAAATACTAGACAATCTGCATTCATTTTATGTTGAATACCAAACTATATAAAATGTTATTTTAGATGACTCAGACCACTTTATATTCAATGATAAAAGGCAACTATAAAATTATATAATCCAAGTTGTGCATCTATGGGAAACAGTTGTCCAATAACATCTGCAAGATATTCCAACCATTGCTTGACACAAACATAATGGCTCATGTACAACTCTCAATAGACAATCTTATCGCTGTGTACTATGAAGACTTTGTTAATGGCAAAGGTTCCATCTTGCACAATTTTTGAACATAAATGCAGCGTTTGGAGACTCACGCAGGCAATGTTCAGTACCTACATCATAAATATAGGTAGGTGTGAGGCTCACCATTCCTTCAAAACCAAGTAATTAATGAAACCAAATTCAAATTTTGCTATAAAAATCCAAAGACAACCAATCACATTGCAGATGGAGAAAGCCACTGATCAAGCAAACACACCAATTCAAAAACAAGTCAGAATTTCACATTAAAGCCATTGCAATTTCAAATTCAAAATGGAGGAGGGAAAATTTTCTATTAATATAGCATACGCTGAGAGAATTATTTTACAAAAAGCATTTACATTCTTTGGGTTTGCAGTTTATAGTTTCAATCCCTACATTCTCGGTGCGTGCAGAGAATTTGGTTTTGCCTAGCAGAGGATTCAGTTAACAATCCAGGTATTATGTCAAACAGTTATATATATTATCTGCTAAATAAAATAGTTGTTATTTGTGAGATTTATTAAGATGATATCTGCCACAATCTGTCACATAGTGACTGCGAGGATTTGTTGCAGAAGAGCAGAGTTTGTGCTTCTACTGAAGTAGATGAATGTGGTGAGAAAAGAATCACGTTTTCCTCCAGTTTGAAGGGATTCAATGATTTGTCAATGTTGTATAGTTTTTGTAATGAAGGGATTCAAATTATTTTATTTTCTATCTCCCTTGCCAAAAGAAGTTTTTCATTTTATTTTCTATCTTACCTTTTGCAAATTGTGATAGGTGCATACATGACATTTGGTACGTGGGCATGACTGATAAGGCTGATTTTATCATGGTTATTCTACCTACATTTGATAGCCTTTTATTCTTCCATGTATCCATTTTATTTTCTAACTTTTTAACCAAAATATCCCATAATTTGGTAGTTTTGTTTCCTTTATCTATTGACATTCTTAGACATTTGCATAGAAAATTTCCTTTTTTGGAGTCCAAGATTTCAAAAATTTCTTTCTCCTAATTTGAATTTGTGTTTTTGAAGAAATTTTTGGACTTATTGGAGTTTATTTTCTGATAGAGGATTGTAATATGCAGTCTATTTTGATATATACCAATATTGTTTGAATGATATACACTTGCATTCTATTCTGAAATGCATTCTAATATAGCAGTCTAATCTGATAGAGGATTGTCATATGCAGTCTATTCTGATATATACCAATATTGTTTGAATGATATACACTTGCATTCTATTCTGAAATGCATTCTAATATGCAGTCTAATCTGATAGAGGATTGTAATATGCAGTCTATTCTGATATATACCAATATTGTTTGTTCTATTTAGGCATAATGACAGCAGGAAGGAGAAGAAGCAAAAGAAACATTAAAAAATTGAGGGCCCATTATCCAAGGGGTGTTAAGTTGCATGTGGTTGAATCTGATGGTGATAACCTAAACTATGATGGTGGTGCCCAGATAGCCAACAACCCAGCTCCTGATGACACAAGCTACGATCTTACTGATAAGAATGCAGAAAGAAAAGCTGGTCATTTTGTACTATTCTATAGACTGGGCATTCTATACTACTTATTTCAAAGTATTGTTATTTTCTTCTCTAATGCATCCTTTTCAGACTATGTAAAAGTTATTAGACCAGGCTTACTTTCTAATACCTGCAAGCTGGTCATTTTGTATTGTCTATATGTCAATGGCTAGAGCTATAAGCTGGTCATTTTGTATTGTCTATAAATATCTACAAGCTGGTCATTTTGTATTGTCTATATGTCAATGGTAATTTTGTAATGCCTGTACATTTGCTTATTGTTATATACAGTACTCCTCAAATATGAAACAAAAAACAATGAGTGATTCAGCCTCTTAGTTGATTGAAGGGTTTTAAAGAATCCAATACAAAAAACATTGAGTGATTCAGCCTCAAAGTTGATTGAAGGTTTTTAAAGAATTCAATATACAACTCAACTGTGAGAGACCAGATCTCATATATATATTGAATTGTTTACAAACCTTCAATCAACAAAGAGACCGAATCTATATATATATATATATATATATATATATATATATATATATATATATATATATATATATATTGAATTCTTTATAAACCTCCAATCAACAAAGAGACCAAATCTCATATATATATATATATATATATATATATATATATATATATATATATATATATATATATATATATATATATATATATATATATATATATATATATATATAATTCTTTATAAACCTTCAATCAACAATATTGGTATATATCAGAATATATATTGAATTCTTTATAAACCTTCAATCAACAATATTGGTATATATCAGAATAGACATTGTAAAAAGACGCCCAGAAATGCATGGAAGTGTTGGCAGGCTCTGTAGAAATTGTTATATCCTCCCAATTTGAATGTGGACTAACAAAGAAGAATAATAATTGCAAGCAAGAAATATTAGTTTTGTGGAAAATTTTCAGATCTACAGTGAAGTAGCAACTGACAGACAAAGAAATTAACCCAGAAGGGTTTACAATGATATTTTGGAAGGGGGGGATCAATGATCGACCCCAAAATTTTTGCCAGCACAAACTACTTGACTATGGTAAGATGAGTATTTGAAAACATGAGCACACTTTTAATGTTTCTTTTGCTTCTTCTCCTTCCTGCTATCATTATGCCTAATATAAACCATTTGCATATTCAGAACATAATAATAGTAGATATCTTCCATTTGGAGAGCCATAAAAAATTTGAGAAAAAAAATGATAACCTAAAACTATCACTACAGAAAAACTAAAGACTAGCAATCCAAGAGAAAACAAGGGTCTCTGTCTGTCATTTGCTACTTCACTGTAACCCAGAAATTTAATACAGGTGTAACCCATAAAATGTAACCCAAAAACTTGAAATTCTAACAACAACCAAAATTTACAGAACATGCACTACCCAGTTAACAGAAGGAAAAGTTCATTGCGCTGTAAGGTCAAAAAGAATTGACCTTACCAGCTCGAATGAGTGCAGATTTTGCTGAGGGACTGTGTCAACAGACACTTGAATGCTCAGATGGGTCGATGCAGCTCCAGCTCCAGATGTGTTGATGCAGCTCTAGATGGGGCTTAGGGTCGATGCAGCTGCTTTTATGGGTCGATGCAGCTCCAGATGGGTCGACGCAGACACATGTTGCAATGCAAGGGTGAAAAAATGAAAGACTCTGTCGGCACATTTGCAATGTTGTTATGAGAATGGCACATTTGCAGACAGCTGTAAAGATAATTGCAAAGGCACACGGCTGTGAGCATCAATAATTAAAGTAGAAAACGAGAGTGGAAGGAGGAAAGAAAATGTATGTCTGTAGGTAAAGAAGTCTTCACGATGCATGTGACTTGTCTGAATATTGCAAATCCATCGTTGAAGTCTATTCTGCTTAAACTTATGTCCGCCATCCGTCGGCGACCTGCCTAAACACCTTATCACATTGCGTGGCCCTCCCTTGGCTACTCTGGTTACCACGTCTCTGTCTGCTCTTCCCCTATTTCTTCTTCCTGTGGCGACAGCTAACCCTCACCCTCCCTTGGCTGTCTCTAAAAACGAAAACAAGAAATGGCTCCTGCGGCGACAGCAAACCCTTACGACAACGGTGGAAGATAAACAAGATTAGGGTTGAGTAGATATTAGGTTAGATTTATTTAGTTTTTAGATTTTATTTATTCATTTATATGATAAAAATTGTTTGACTATTCCAACAACATAAAATAAATATTATTTAATTTTATTCAATTATTAATACTTAACCTATAGTAATATAATTTTAATTGTTTGCATATGTGTTTGGGGGTGAATTTTTTAGGTGACAATATGTTCAACTATTAGATCAAGTGTAACTAAAGATTGGGTGTGGTGATTCACTATGATTGGTAGGGGGTTCGAAAATGGACATTTTGAACACTTATTGTAAATCGGTTTAAAAAACTTATCAAAACTGATGATGACGACCCAAGACCTTAGTTATAAGCAGTTAACTCATCATAGAAGATGCTATAAAATTTTTGATTGTTTTTGACATTGTTATGTCGACTTTTGAGAAGCACGAAGTTAGGGTGCACGACTACTGGGTCCTCTCCCCTAAATCAGATTTCTATTTTGCTAAAAACAATTTGACTTTCATGCATTGCCTTAAAAAGGAGTATCCTTGATATAAACAACTAACTGTAATATTTATCTCCATTGTACAAAAATCAGAACCCTTTCAAAATCCTTGCTACTCTTAATCGGAACAACCATGATGCTACGAAACCATATTTTGTTCAGAAAGCTGTCATCAACATGTTATCTCTGCATATCATGCAATTGTTACATTCCATGACAACAAACGCCACTATCAGATTTTGTCAGATAAGTTACTTGCCTTCTCCATTTACATTTCAAATACAAGCCAAATATGGCATTCCTGACAAAGCTCTAAGACTCGTACCCACACTTAATTATGTTAATATGGATCTGCATGCGCTGTTCTAGAGCTATGTATTAAGCTTCTGAATAAAACTGTGTATATCTGAGCTGTTCTAGAGCTTCCAATCTGGAACATGCTATTACAACACTCGTGAAGATGAACTCATTGAGTTTTTGTGCAATCCAGAAAACACGATTAATGCTACTTGAGGGAGCTCACTTTCAGAAAAACCTTCAATGACGATACTCCATGAAATGATATCTCGATCCTGCGCATCTGAAAAAACATTCACGGCCTCGTCAATCTGCCTACTCTGCGCATAACCGCCAATTATACATTCCATGATGCAACATCTCGTTGAGGCACTCATAGCGCGCCTCCTCCATGTCACCACATTTTGCGTACATATCAATTAGCCCCAGTTGCCACAAAAACATCAGACTGGCATCCACAATTGATTATGTGTTCATGTATACCCTTAAGGCATTCCAGGCTTGCTGATTTGGCACAGGCTTTGAGAACACTGGCAAAAGTGAAATGGTCAGGTTGGACACCTTCTTTTTGCATTTTTAGTATAGTCCCAAGGCCACTTCAAAAGGTCCACCCTATGAGTAAGCCGCAATCATTGTATTCCATGAGATCAAATTTCGTTTGGGCATTTCTTGAAAAAGGCCTGCAGCCTCATAGACATTCCCCTCCCGCATGAACCTCCAATTATTGAATTCCACGAGACAACATCTCGATTAGGCATTTTGTCAAACACATTGCGTGCCTTCTCCATCTTCCCCCATTTCACATACATGACAATAAGCGCATCTGTCAAAAACACTTCACAATGAAGTCCACTTTTGCTCATATTCCCATGAATTAGCATACCCTGGCTCAGGCTTACAACTGAAGGGAGTATAGTGGCATAAGTAAAATTATCGGGTAGAACCCTTGTTCATTGCATTCCTAGGTACAATGCCGATGCCTCCTCATCTCGTAAGGGTGCTGCTTCAAAAACCTTCAGAGCTTCGACAGTATGCCCACTCTGTGCGTATCCTGCAATCAGTGAATTCCATACAATTACATCGTTGGGGTATTTGGTCAAACAGTTCCCTCACTTCCTCAATTTTCCCACATTTGCCATACATGTGAATGAGAAGACTAGCAACAAATACATCAGATTGCCATACCCTGTTGGAGGGCTCCCAGCTGAGCACATGCTGGAATAACACTCGCAAATGTAAATTGATCAGGTTTTTCGTTCGTTTTAAGCGTTTGGGGAAACAATCTTAGGGATTCCACTGCAAACCCATGTTTGGCATAAGATGAAATGAGAACTGTTCATGAGAAGGTATTTCGTGTTGGCATTTGATGTAAAACTCTGCGAGCGCAGTCCAGACTGGGGTACGCGGTATAGACATGGACGAGAGTGTTCCACAAGTCATCATCAAGCACAAATCCCTTTTCAATCACGTGGGCGTGCACTAATTTTGCATTTGACAGAGTTTTGAACTTGAGAGCATCCTGCAAGAGAGAAACGTATAGAGAGGCAGCTACAGGTCGGTTCAGAAATTGAACCAAAAGGAATCCGTCCCTCACCATACCAGGCGCACGCATCGCCTATGGCTGCAGCCCCCTAACCTCGTTAATAAGCAACTTCAATCCTGAACGGCACAATCCAAAATCTATTTGAACAATTTAGGGCACGTTCCATGCAGCTGTTAAAGCTTATTTTGGGTAGGAGTAATCTTATAGATAGCAAACTTTGTTCTTTAAATGATATTTTAAAATGAAAATTTCAATATATTTCTTGGAGAAGCAAAATTTTAGGCAAATAAAATGAGGGAGATAAAAAAAAATGAAGACTTGTTCTTTTTCCAATAAATAGTTGCTTCTTATTTTCAGCTTCTTTTTTTAAAGTTTATTTTCAATTTTTAACCGATTGTTGCAAGGATTCTAATTTATCTAAGCAAAAATTGTACATAAGCAATTGCATGGGGACATGGGGTTAGTCTTAAACTCCATCATTCATTGTATCTTCTGAGTTTGAATGAAACTCACTGAAGCTTGAAGCAGGTGACTTTGGAGTTTCAAATGGGAATATTTATATTTTGGAGGTTGTTTTGCATAAATGTTGTGGGTGCCTTTTTTCTCCCCTCCTTTTTCATTGAAACAAGTTGGAATATATAGATGTAGGTGTCTCTATTTTTATATATAGTTGATTAATGTCTATATCAGATGTTGTTTCCAACTAAGGGCATGTCCCCATGTGGCTGCTAAGCTTAATTTAGCTAGCAACCAAAGCTATTAGGTTTCCACAATCCATATGAATGTTTGAAAACTTTTGGATTTGATTGTGTAAAGAATTTTTATCATCAATGTTTCAGATCACACTACATGATCCATCATCATGATGAAAGAGAGCACAAGGAGTAGAAAAATTACACAACGCAATCCAAGGTTGGTAAGACCTCTAAGAGCCCACAAAAAATAAAAATACAAAAGATACAACTCAATAAGCTACCTAAAAAAAATACAAATAATTAAACACATAAATAAATACCTAAAAAATACACAAAAAATGAAAAACAATGAGAGAGCTAAAAGACATCCTTTAAAAAAACTATAACAATAAAAATATGCAACAAAGAAAATAAAATAAAAGATCAAAAGAACTCTCATATACTAAAATACTAAATACAAATAAAATATCTAAAAATATGAGCAAACAAATACACACACACACATATATATATATATGAAAATGAATAAATAAAGACACACACTTGAATGAAAAAACAAACAATGAAAACACTAAAAAAAGCAAAGAAAGAAAATAATATAAATGAAGGCAAGAAGCTAAAAAACAAGGGAAACAACCCAAACATAAATAAAAAAAAATTAACACACACATATATACTATAAATAAATAAATAATATAATTAGATTTATTCAATTTATTTATTTATTTTACTTTTTAAAGTAGTCACTGGTCAACATTTTTAGAAGCATTTTGTGGAGCAGGTGGTCCATGAATACTAACAATTATACTTATTCTTTAATGGTCAACTTAAAATTATTAATTTTTTTTGTAAAATTTCCTTTTTAATTATGAATACTCTCCACTTATGCTAATTCTAAATATTTTGAAATAGCCTAGCATACATTGCATAACAAATAGGGCATGGACATCCATTAAAGCATAATGTAACATGATTTTTGAATTCTACAGGTTTTGCAAGGTATGAATTTATGCTAATATTTCTTGTGTACTTAATTATAGCATTCTCTTTGTCGAGTTCTGATATATTGGTTGCCAATAGAAATTGGAGGAGCAACTAAAGAAATAATGTGTAATTTATTGGCATTTGAAGGTGATAGAAGGGTTATCAACATAATAATACACAGGTACATAACTATTGAATCTTTTGATTTCTTCATTCATCAATTTGTTTCAAACACTTGTTATCTTGCAAGCTGTTGGATCCTGAAGTATTTATTAAAATCTAAAATTTTAATTTTAGGGGATTTTAGTGTGCTTTCATTTGCGTACAGTTAGATTGTTTAGATGCTAAAATATCTGATTTACAAACAAGATTTTTAGATACTAAAATATATGGTTTATAAACATAAGTTATGAACTTTATTATTGAGTGTAGAACTTGCATCCTTGCAGTATTGGGATGGAATTGACTCGGGATGATCAACGAAAGCTTTATTCTAATTTTGGATTGTTGTAAGGATTACATAAATCATTGGATCCTCGCTACATGAGTAATTCAAAGTAAAGGTATAAACCAAACAATAAAAATTATTGAAAATACAGAAAGAGTATACAAAATTTGGATTTTAAAATAGTGAGAAAATAAAATAGATTGAGAACTACATACCTCCAAATTTACAGAGTCTCTAAAATATTTTCTAGCAAATCTGTAGGACATAGATGGTGAAATTTCATGGGTAAACTATTTTTATTTATCATAATATATGCACATAAATTTTGGAGGGAGAAAATTAGAGGGAAATGTGAAAATGGAGGGAAGAATGTAAAGACCGAAATTATCTTACTTATTCCATGTCATCAAAGAGCGAGAAACCCAGAAAACTAAAAAAGGAAAGACAAAGTCGATTTCATTCAATAGACTAGTCAACTTAAAATTCCATTTAACTCATAGATAAATACAAAGATTCGACCGAAATTGTCGAATGATAAATCAATAACCAAGTATAAAATTACAAATTACATGAGAAGTCAACCATACTTTCAAATATACCAAGTTTATACATATACAAAAAAAGCATCACATATAAATAAGGATGTCGACCAACTTTTCATGCATCACTATATCATGAAAGTACAACATACATTATGTATACGCATCAAGTACAAGACCATGAAGGCCAACATGAAACATGATTCCAATATGTCATCAAACAGTCGTCCATCTGCATATCCATGTCTCCTAAGCCATTGGATGCCTATCCATTTTCTAATCTCGATATGGGATTATGGCTCAAGCATTTTTTCCACCCAACCACGGAGTGGTTAGCTCCCCTGGGGATCATCCTAAAATGAGAGTGCATCGACCCTACCCGAGAAGTCTAGCAACCTAGAACTGGTGGATCAGAAGGAATCTGGTGCAACTGTGAAACTAACTACTTTCCACATATATCTAAGTAGAACTAATCACAGATATGGAAGGAAGATGAAATATAAACCAACACATTTAAGAAAACATGTGCAACATAACTTTGGCCAAAGCAATAAATACCAGATTCCTACTGGTAGGTAAAAGAAAATCATTTTTACCCTTTCCTGACTATTCCATATTCAACACCCCTTTCCATACAAATAAAGAAAACATGAATAAAGTAAGGAGAACATTTTATCCTAAATCCAATCCTATATGGATTCATAGCTATTCACAAAACATAAAACACTTTCACTTCTTTTCTTTCTTCTTAATAAAGTTTTATTCTCACAAAAAATATCATGATGATAATTTTGTGCATGTACCCCTTAGCTATTAATTCCTGGAACGCAATTTATTATATGGTGCTAAATTTATGTTTTCCTATTGCTTTACTTCTGGTGTTGAATCCAAGGTACAATTATACTAAGTTCTCCCATCAGAGAAATAAATTCGCTATGAGTTATGTGTTTTTCTATCATAACAATCTGAAACATTCAGAACTTACAATCAATAAGCTTCTACTATGAACATGCATCTTCCATATATATTTATGACTTTAAAAAATAACAGTTCTAGAAATGAATAAGATTCCTTCATAACACAATTTACACAAGGTTTCTAATATGGTATCTTTGATCGAAACAAGTCTCTACTTAAGCATCGCAAACACATCATTTCTCACATATGATGTCAAAACAAAATCACCGGGTTACCGTACAGCTTCAGTTGAGTTCACCATAACAAAGTTCAAAACAAAAAAAAATATGAACAAAGGCCACAACTATTTTAAGGTAAATTTATATTAAACAAAAGAAAATGGCACCTTCTTAAGTTGTTTTCCCAACTAACCAACAATGAAATGCAAAGATTAATTCTGCAATTTGTTTTCTATCCTAATAAAATTGAACCTAAGATCTCTATTATCGCAGATCTTCCTCAATGGTTGTTTACTGTTTAACATCTATTTCACCTGTGTATTAATTTCGCATATCACAAATTTGAAGCCGCCATTATTGATTTCCTCTACTTTCTTTATAAAAATACAAAATAAACTTAAATGAAATCTTATCTAAAGGCATGTAGTTATGTAGATTTGGATACATCTACAATATACTAAATTCAACTCCTTGATTTAGGAAGAAACATAGAAAGTAAAAAGTTTGCGCAACAACTAAGATTTCCTTAATCTTTCTACAAAAGTAAATGTGGTTTCTAAGAGACACACTCACAAAATAGTGTGGAAAAGATCTTCACTCAATACATACAATGTTTTGGCAAAGAGCCTAAAAGCACTTCAGTTGGTCCTCATTCATATATATATATATATATATATATATATATATATACATTCTTTGAGTGGTCTTCATAACACCCAGATGATGCCAATAGAAGGAGACATTTTTTTTACATATTAAAATGTTTGGATCATAACTATACCTATTATAGAGAATTTAAAATAAAGAAAAAGCAAAGCCAAATCCTGATATAAACCATTCGTGGCACTGGGAAATTATGCAACGTCCAGTAAGGAAAAGTATTGTTTGAGTTGAATTGATTCAAACTAGTAAAATTTTAATTCTTTCTTCTTTTACCACTGTCAAATTATAGGCATTGATGTTATCATGGAGATTCATAAGGGAACACAAAAAAAAAATATAAAGAACTTAACAAAAATGACGAGATCTAATAATTATTGGCTCCTCAAACTCTTTCCAGACTTGTGTGCACCTTTCATTTTTTTTTTACTTTTACATTTTTAGGGCAGGTCCTCAAGCGACTGCTTAGCTTATTTTGGCTAGCAACCACTGTTCAATATTTTAAGGAGCATTTTGTGGAGCGGGTGGCCCCATGAATACTATTTTTTTTGCTTAGCTTAAAAATGGAGGTAAATTTGGGAGGGAAAAAATGGAGGTAAATGTAAAATAAAGGGAAAATAATGAAAGTAAACGAAAAAAAAGGAGGGAAACATTTCTATGCAACCACCTGTCATTTTTTTTTAATATGCAGCTGCTGCTTATTTTGAGCCCCTCTTTTTTTTTTGACAACTTATTTATTTTTTATAAGCAGCAACTGCTCCATGAAAATAGGAGAAGATTTCAAATTTTATTTTATTGGTTAGTAAAATATTACATAGGGACACTTGCATAGCTTATTTTTAAGTGGAAAATAGACTTAAGCAGCCGCATGGGGACATGGGGTAAGATATCATTTTCTTTTATGCTTTAATTCTAACTCGTTTCTTTGGGTGGTTTCTATGTCATCAAATTAGGAAACTAAACCCTAGTTCAATTTAAGTTTTTCCCCGGTATTAATATCCATACTTTGTTCTTAATGACAAAGGACTCTTTGTTAATAGGTATTTGTCTTTTGATTTGAACACTATTTTAAAAATTAATGCAAAAGAAATTTCAAAACGTTCTTTCTATTTTATAAATATATTCCCATTCCTCAATTTTACTTAAAAATATAGCACTTAATATATTTGGAATTAAATATATTAATATAGTTATATCTTAAACAAAACTCAATTATTAGATAATAAAATCACACAATCATTTTTTAAAAAAAATGAATACACTCACATATAAATCATAATCAAGAAAATAATTTACTTTAGATATCAAAATTCATCCATAGAAGTTAAGTTAGAAAATAAAACATTTTAAAACTAAGTGGTGTGTGCAACCAAATTATCCGACCAACCATCTCCATCCTATCAACAAACTAAACCACTCGATATATCATCAGTAGATTAGTTCCATAAATTATAATAAAATAAAAATCACAATGCATTTCATCATATTTTCACATGTATAAGATGATAAAACAAACCATGTTAATTCCTTATCATATCTTTCCTGAACATAGCATCATAAGCATGTAACATCAAATTGATAACCTACAACTGATTGAATATCTTGATGAACTGAATGGACAAGTATAAGACAGTGATTAGAGATTACCAAGCTACTAAAGTGATATGCAAGGCAATTAAATTAGTTAATGTATTGTCAGTGATGTAAACTAGTCTTGACTGCGTTGGCAAGTTGACTATACTAGTGTATATGACTAAGATTAGTGTTGTCATTATGGAAACAAAGTCATATGGAGTTTTGGTGTCAACGCACTTACTCAAAAGATCAGAATTTGGTTAAGTATGGAAGAAAGAGTAGATAGTTAAGTACCTGATGAACAGAGCATCAACACATGTGCATCTGATCAAGTTTTGGTATGCACCCTTGAAGATAAGATTTTGAGTATGTAATCATGCTAAGTATAAGAACGCACGATTCGATGAGTTAGTATGAAGAAGTTACAGTGAGTTGAAATGACACATTTAGTGAGCAGCAGAACAGAACAGAGCATGCAGCTGAAAGACAGTATTTTGGATTAGCTGTTATTATTTTATTTTGTAAAGGCTATGCGTCTATTGTATTTATGTTATAGACTTGTTAATATCATTGTATGTAAAGACACTTGAGCCAATTCATTTGGAAGTGTTGTATGTAATAGGTTATAGGCTGACTTAGTAAATAGTTTTGGTTGCGCCCATATATAAGAGATGTGCACTTTTGTATTAGAGCATGAGATGGATAGAGAAGATGAAATAGAAGAGAAGAAGTATGCGAAGTTTGTGTTAAGAGCAGTAAGAATGTTATAGATCTTTACAAGAGGTTAAAGCATTAGTGCACAAAAAGAATTGATCAGACAAGTAGTGTCATAGCAGCAGTTCACCATTGCAAATATAGTGTGTATCTGATGTCCAGGAGGTTGTAGCCTTCCTTATTGAGTAGTGAGCTCTGGCAGTGAGCCTTCCACCCCCAACATGGTTTATTACTTCAAGAATCTTAACAGGGTCCGACCCTTGACAAGGTCATTGTATTAAAGCATTGTAATAACTGCTCCTAACAGGGAAAATGAACATTAACAGGTTCATAATACACAAGTACAATTATTAGTGGGTATTAATTCCCACTGGGGTTTTTCCTTTGGCCAAGGTTTCCCCAATATCATATCTGGTGTTATGTGTTATGGTTGTTTACTTTACTTGCTTTAATATTTAGTTCAATAATTAAGTTATTGAGTTAAGTTTCAAGTATTGGAAATTAATGTTATAGAACACTGATTCACACCCCCCCCCCCTCTCAGTGTTCCCATTCCTAACAATTGGTATTAGAGCTTTGGTCCTCTGAAGATAAGTTTAACCACTTGAGGAGATCATGAATACAGGAGAAGTGAAACATCTGAAGAAGAATCTTGAAGTAGCTCTTGAAGATCTTGACAGATTTGAGAAAGAAATTGAAGAACTGAAATTGAAGGTCAGTGGCGCACAAGTATTCATCAAGAAACTCAGAAAAGATTTGAAAGATTGTTCAAACAATGATTTGGGAAAAATGGTTGAAAAGCTGAATGAAGATAAAATGTCTCTAAAGGATCATATTGAAGAATTGGACGAAAAATTATTCAACAATTAGGAAGCCTATGAAGAGCATTCGATCAAAGAGAACAAATAGTTGGATGAAGGACTGAGGCAAGAAAACATGAAAATCTTGGAGTTAGAAAACATCAAGAAAAAAGTTGAATCTAAATTGACTGAAGCAAAGAATTATATTGACAAATTGCACACAAGTAAGGATCTAATAGAGTCACAATTGTATGCACAGAAGATTAAAGGAGTTATCACTAGTATTGGATTCAATGAAGCACAAAATCAAATCAATGATATGCAAGAAAAAATGAAAGCACCAGAAGAATCTACAGAAGCTAAGAAGATTGGATATCATACTGAAGCTAAAGCTGAACCATCTAAGGATGAACACAAGTCAATAAACCAAACTTTTTATGCATGTAACAAGCATGGACATATAGCAAGAGATTGTAAAGAGGTAAGACCTTTCAATGGTTATTGTTATTCATGCAATAAGTTTGGTCATAGAGCCATGAATTGTAGATCAAATCAAAGAAATCAGACTCAACAAAATCAAAGAAATCATCCGCAATAGAATGTTAGAAGTCCTCAGAACATTACATGTTAGATATGCAATTATAATGGTCACACAACTAGATAATGCAGTATGGTAACTCACATCAATGCGTTGAGGAATATAAGGCCTCTAGTTATTTGTCACTCTTGTAACAAGGTTGGACACATCTCAAAGTTTTGCAGATCACAAGTGCAAAGACAAGAAAGACCTAATAAGTCTCAAGGATCAAATTTGGATGAATTTGGAGAAGTCAAGTTTGTGAAAGCTACAAAAGATGCGAGCAAGATTTGGATGGAAGTAAAGAAAGATAATGTTGATGACTATTTAGTGGATGCATCTATAGTGGACGCACCTTCTACCTTTCGATAAATGACCCTCATGGTCATAAGGGGAGCTAGATTAGCTCTAGACCCCAGCGTGACTGGTATACTTGTTGTCACTAAGGATTGCACCCGATCTTCTAAGTGCTGAACCCAACAATCCTGTGAAACATGGGACTATTCTTAGGCTATGGGTAACTTATTTGAGAATAGACCTCCAGATTAAGGGTCGGCTTCCCTTTGGATCACTTGAAACTTATCTAAACTTTGAAGGAAAAGGGAGAGAAAGTGCATGAAATTAAACAACTGCAACTGAACCAAAACAAAGGTGATCCAATGATTTTTTTGAAAGAAGACCCACAACTGAAATGAAATTACTCTAACAACAAAACAAACTTGAATCACAACTTGATTCCTCTTCTTTAAACTCTTAATAAAAACCAGGTACTTTGAAATATAGAAAAGGGAGAAAACTCCACAAATCTGATATCCTCAATTACACACAAGTTACACTATTGAATCAAAATGAATTCCTGAGAACTGACTTGAATCAATATACGGATTAAGGACACAAAGACATCACAGTAATCCTGCACATGATTCAAAAAGCAAACCCAGAATTATAGGAGAACAAGAAGGATCAATTTTATTACTAAAAAGAAATTAAGTACAATTGTGTCTCTCAAAGCTACAACACTCTTATCAGAGAGAAAGAATGAAGAGCTGACCTCAATCACCAAAAGTGAGAGGTATAAAAACTAAAAACTAGGAATCTGCATTCAAACTCCACTACCTCCTAAGAATAGAAAAAGGCCAATAAAGGATGATGCAGGAGCATCCTGGGTGTAAGAGAAATCTTGCATCACCCAAAAAAAATAATTTTGTTTTTATATTCAATAAGGGCTATTTTGTGCAGAGCTGCTATTTATGGAAAGTTACTATTTTTAGTAATTTTCGTATGTGCTCAGAATGATCTGATTTCTTTCTTGGAGGTTCATTTTGGTCATATAAGTCTACCAGTAAAGTTTCATTGCCAGATCAAGTGTATGTTGGAAGATATTGAAGATTTTCGATATTGGCAGTAGGGTACAGAAACTTTGAACTCAGTTTTGAAGGCTTTAGAGGCCCCGGATGAGGTCAAAAATTTGGGTGATGGGCGCTTGCACGGGTCAAGCCTATAGAGCGCTTCGTGGCATTTTTGAAATGGGGTTATAATAGCCGATCAGGTCAACTGGTGATGACTTATGGTCTTCGGAAGTTGGGCCACCTGAAATGGCAGAAAATAATTTTCTTCAAAATTTCTGTTCGGGTTTCAAAGGTTATCTTGAGCCGACTATGATGTCATTAAATATAAAATAAAATAATTCTAAGTTTGGTCGGCCTTATTGGCTAAAATTCTGGAACCTTCCCAGGCGGTGGAAAATTGCCTATATAAGGAAGGCTGTATTATTGTCTTAGGCAGTTCAGAATAGTTCTGGGTAGTAGATCTGGGCAATAATTTGAGGCTTTGTCCTACAGAATATTGTAAGGGAATGCCCATGTGGCTTTGCATATTGTAATTCTGAAAGTTTGTAATTCCACATTTGTGGAGATAATAAGAAGCCAATTTTCTGTTCTTGCATATTGTTGTTGTTTCTCTGTTTCTGTTATGTGTTTGTGGTATTAAGGGGAGCACCCTTCACCAAAGGACCCATGGTGCTGCATCATAATTTGAATGCTAGATTCCTAGGTTTTAAGGGGGTGAGGAAAGTGGGGACCTAAAAATGGATAGTCAAAGGAGACCTCTCTATCCTCTAAGTCATGCCTATAAATGATATTCTGACAATGGTTTATAAAAACACCACTTGTTGATATCTTACAATAACATGCGTGCAATGACTTATCATTAAAAAACCTATCCCACTATGTCATAAGATGGATCTAATATATTTTAAAATGGTCTCAACCCCCAAAAATGGGGAAACACATTTTAAAATAATCACAATTAAATAAGAATCCACTTGTGCCTAAATAACAAAACGTGGACTAAGATGTATTTTGAAAAAATCTCAACCCAAAAATGGGGAGAATATCCAAAATATTTACATTTAAGACAAAAATCCACTAAATAAAAGGGCACCTAGCATAAGGATAAAACAATTAATAACCTCAACCCAAAATTGGGGAGAAAATATTAATTGATTATTGGAATGAAAAACCCCCTTGCCGTTGGCATTGTGGACTTTCCTTTTTGACACTTGGCATTTTTCCATCTTCATCGGCAGTCGACTAAACTCTGGACTAGAATTCTGATTGGAAACATCTATCTTTTCTCCTCACGACATCATCATGGAAGTAGGCATTCATTTTTATCCCATTCTCTGCATTTTGTTTCATGTTGATGTGTGTTTGATTTGGAACACTGGCATTTATAGTATAGATTCACTGTTGCAAACGTTTCATCTTCAGCTAGGGCATGATACAGGCATTATTTGTTTGAATTTCTTTGTGCATTTGTAATGTGTCTCGGCTCCTATGGTCTTCAAGGGCATGTACAAATGATGGCAAACTGCTTTGTATTTGATTTCTTAGATAATGGCATCTCTGTATTTTTCATAGCAGTGGTTTTGATGTTATTGTAACCTCCTGCACCTTCGAGGGCACCATGTACCTATACTTTCTTTTGTTAAAAAGAATAGGGCATTAATGCCTTTTAATGTTGGCTAGGGAACTATCTTGATTGCTCATGGCTATATTACTCTGTATTTGATTTAATGCAATAACATCTCTATTTTTTCATAGCAATGCTGCTTTGTATTGTCTTTTGTGCTATTGATCTTATTGCATAGTGATGGCATTTTGTATTTGCCCCTTTGTATCTTCGAGATGATAATGCACTATTTTGTGAGTTCTTTGTTTTCTTGTGTATTCGATGCTAGTGAGTTGTGGCCCTCAAAAATCTAGGGCATCATTATGTGATGGACTCGCGGCCTGTGAGCCCCCTTTATTTTGTTGTTTATACACAATCTATCCTGAAACTTTAAATGGTACAATCATGCATCTAACATGCCACTGATCTATTCATGTATTCATTATTGTTGTCATGTTATCTACCCTTGTATTGGAAAATGAGGGCATGGGCTTTGAAGACACCAAACCCCACCACTGTGAACTTGTACCCTGTGAGCACGCACTATGTCATTGAAATGATGAACTGAGCTCTATATATACCATGATCATTGTTTCAATGCCACTATCGCCTAATGGCTTGTACTAGTTTGTGACCAAGCACATAGACCCATGAGCGGAAACATCACTATCATGTTAATACTTAGCGTTAAAACTTGGCCTGCGAGCTTAACGTTGTGGTATATCTATTTGCCATCACTCTTGTTCCCTGTTTGACCATGCTATGATGGTGTAGTTACTCTTATTATCATTGTCAGTGCTTGCATATATAATTTTGATGCCCTAGGTCTTGTTGTGGCCCGTGCTCAGACTGTGACATGTTGTGGCTATCATGGGGTACATTAGTTTTATGTTATAAGATTTACATTTCCTTGATAGCTCGTGAGGGCATTGCCCCTATTGTTGCTATTGGCCCGTGACCATTACATTGTTATTTTCTGCCATATGTGCCATGAATACACTGAATGCTTGGAAACCGAGCATTATCGGTATGCCATGCAAAGTGTTGGTTGAAGAACTATGGCCCATGGCCTGTCTCTGGGATCATCGTTTGGTGGATGCATGTGGACTTTGCATGGTGCTCCATATGCCCACTGTTGCTAAGGTCACCTCATGTTTGATGACCGGTTGCCTATTGTCATGCTGTGCTCTCCCTATGATCATTGCCGGCCTATGAAACTCTTATTTTATCATTAGAATCCATCCTTTGTAATGATCCTAATATCATCTGCTACTCATATTCAATGCATATCCTATGAGTTTGATGGAATCGCTATTTCCTATTATTATTTTGAGTGGCATCATATTGTCAACCATGACTTACTATTAAAACCGTACCAGCTGTCACAATGCTCAAGTGCTCAATGGTCTAGAGCTTTGGGCCCAAGCTTATAAGCTCTGTATCTATCATGGTGCCATGAAATATTCTTATCTATTTCTATTATTCTAAAAACCCATGGGACCGTGAACCAGAACATGGCATTAATGTTGATGTTGTTGTTATGTTCATTTTGATTTTTTGCTTCACTAAGATAACGGTGTTTGAATTTCTTACATTTCACTCCATGGAATGCTGGGAGAGATATAAGCACTGTGCCAGAATGTTGCTGCTTGTAGGTCATTGTCCTTTGTTGCTGTACCCATGATATCAAATATGTCACATGGCATTCGGTACCTCACAGTTTTATTGTTTATCTCATAATCTCAGTGGATAGAAATGAAATGTTCACTGCTACATTTTGCAGATGATACCATGCCCCATCTTATACAATGATCACATTTTTATTTTCTCTCTATTTAGCACCATGTCCTCGAATGACATTTTGTTCTCTGTATGCATGCACCACTGTATTCATTGTCATTGTGCCTGCCACTGTAAACTATGTACCTCTATGCTTGCCATGCACCATCTGAACACCACTCTTTGAGAATCCTGGTACCTTGATTCATTGTGCAGTATTCAGAACATGAAATCTTGCTGCTGCCTTAGATGCTTATGTGCTTTGAATGTTCAAGCCCATGCACAAAATAGGGTATTGCATTTGATTGCTTAGTTGGTGCCCTATTTGGTTTATCATATTTATCATGTTCATACCACAATATACATAATCTGATATGCCCATGTCGTAATATCAATTCATTGAATGCATCCTTGGAGTATATTATGTTGTGTTGTGCCCCTTTTTGTGACATGTAGGATTGTACTCTTATTCTTCTGCTATTTTCACCTCATGCTTTCTTTTCTTCCATGATTTTGCTTGATCTAGATGTACTTTTCTTTTGTACGATGTGTGCTCTTGGGCCTTGATGTGATCATCAACAGAAAACTTGAGTTTTTTTTTCATGATCCACATCAAGGGCCCAGGTCATTCGTTGGATTCGTTGTTGTTGGATCAGCTTCCCTTGTATCTGCACATGAAACAAACACGTCAGTGAAAACATGGTGCCTCTTTGTTCATGGTGCCTTGATACACATGCCTTGAGCATAGCCTTTGTCAGAGGTGCATGGCTGAGTGTGTATATGCATTCTATAAATATTATGATACTAGCCATTGCATAGATCCATTGGATCTAACCCATATCCCTTCTTCTCTTCTTGCAAGATCTGGATCTCAAGAGCTCTCTGGACAGGACTGAATCCGGACACCAATACCATGCAATGTCTGGTACCTCAATATTTAATTATTTCTTTATGTATATCTAGACTCATCCATTTAATTCTAGTAACAGTTATGCTCACGGCCTATGTGAGCTCAGATAGATGTTTCTCCTTTCAGTTCTTTCCCTTTTGTATAGTATACATACATGCATGTTTAGCTTTAGATGCAGTTCATTTCCTTTTACTTTCATGTACTCTTCAAAATGAAATGAACACAAACTTAAAGAAGATCACCTAATAACACAAACTAGGGTACTATAGCATCATTTAGTAATTAGGTCTCCAACCTAAGAATGAGTAAAAATATGATAATATTCTGGTGACCTCTTTGGAGTGCTTTCCTTCTAAGCATCCTGACTAGCTTCCTTAAAGATCCATTGGGCACAGAGTCTATAAGCCTCAAACTAAACTTAGTTCCTTTGGACAATCAATCCTTCTTTAACAAAACTGCTAACTGCTAGAGATAACCTCTCTGTCTTATTACTACTCACACCAAACTAGAAACCAAACTAAAAGCAATTGAAAACTAAAAATAAACTTGTGCTAGGCACTTAGGGAACACAAAAAATTGGAAACTTCTAACCTACTAATGTACAGGGTAGAAAAAGACCTCGGAAGCAAGCCTTGAGGTGAATCTCATTCACTAGAATGGGCAACTCCTCTCCATCCATACTAGCCAGCTGAAAAGCATTATGGGCTTTGCATCCAATCACCATGAAAGGCCCACTCTATATGGCATCAAATTTAGTGTGCCTTCCTGGTTTATATTTTGCTTCATCCCACTTGAGGACAAGGTCTCCCTCCTTGAAAACCCTAGGTGTGGCTTTCTTATCAAAGCTTCTTTTCATCTGAGCATGATGATCTTCCAGGTTCTCTAGTGCTAGTTTTCTTTTTTCTTCAAGCTCAACTAGTTCAGCAAGCCTGACTTGCATAGCATCTTCCTCCATAAGATCAATCTCCTTTATTAAACTCAAAGTAGGCAACTCGGTAGACAAAGGAATCCTAGCTTCTTTTTCGTGAACCAGTATGTAGGGAGAGTTACCTATAGACCTCTTAGGTGTTATTATGTTTGCCCATAAGGCCATCTTCAACTTGTTGTGCCAATCTCTCTGGTTTCCTTCTATAGTTCTTTTAATGATTCTCAACAAGTTCTTATTTGTTGATTCTACTTGACCATTACCCTGAGGGTAATAGTTAGAAGAGGTACTCAAGAAGATATTGTGCTTGAATGCCCATTCTGAAATTCTAGTTCCCAGGAATACAATAGCATTGTCTGAAATGATGGAATCTAGAGTACCAAATCTAGACACAATGTCTTGATAGAAGTTTAGGATAGAGGTCTCATTTTCTTCCTTCAGTGCTACAGCCTCTGTCCATTTGGTAAAATAGTCTGTAGCAACAAGTATCCATTTGTGTCCAGCACTAGATGGGGGGTTGATAGGTCCAATAAAATCCAATCCCCATTTTGAGAAAGGCTTCTCTACCTTGATGGGATGCAGAGGGAGGGCTGCTAACTTTTGTTTCCTAGCAAACAAAGCATAGTTCTTACATTTCCTTACCTAATCAAATGCATCTTTGTATAGGCTAGGCCAATAGTACCCAACTCTCATCACTTTTAGAGTAGTGATCCTGGCTGCAAAGTGTCCTCCAGAACCTCCATCATGAAACTCCTCTAGTATTTTATCCACTTGGCTAGTTTCAACACATCTCAACAAGACACCACTATGATCTCTTCTATACAAAACATAATCAATAATGACAAATGTAATAGCTTGGAGTCTAAAGTACCTTCTTTTACTCCTTTCAAGGTCTTGAGGGCACTAACCAATTGAGAGATAATGTCTCATCTCTGTTGTCTAGCTTGTGTTCTGCTCTCCATTCTGGTTCATCAGAACAACTTCCTCCTTTTGCTGGTTTGGGTCTGCTATTCCTTCATTGAGCTACTCACACAACCCCTTTCCTCTAATCAGCTTGGTCACTTTAATCTGAATGTCATACTCCATGACTTTGGTGACCCAACCAGCCCTCTTGTGGCTCAGGTCTTTATTTAGCAAAAAGTATTTTATGCAAAGGTGAGAAACCATTAGGTGTACTATGTTATTGGATAACAAGTGCCTAAAATTTTTCAAACTCCTCATGATTTCTAGGACATGCTTTTCTACAAGAGTATAATTGAGTTCATAACCATCTAGACCTTGGCTATAGAAAGCTATTGGCTGTTCTTGTTTCTTAGCATTTTGTTGAACTAGTATGGCAGAGATACTATTAGTGTCCCCAAAAGCATATAGGATGAAGTCTTTAGAAAAGTCAGGGTTTACCAGAGTAGGATCAGATGCAATTTCTTCCTTGACTTCTTCAAAGCACCTTTTTCCTTCATTTGTCCAATGAAAGATTGAGTTCTTCTTTAGCATCTGGGTCATAGGCTTTAGTAGTGCTACAACATTTGGAATGAACCTTCTTAAGAAGTTGATTCTCCCAAGCAAACTCTGCAGTCCTTTCTTGTGAGCTGGCAGAGGTAGTGCCATGATGGCCTTTATCCTCTCAAGATCAATGGTTGTCCCTTGCTTAGAAACAATATGTCCTAGTAATTTTCCTTCATGGATAGTGAAAATGCATTTCTTAGGATTTAATGAAACTCCAAACTCTCTGTACCTTTCAAAGATCTATCTCAGATGAACCAGGTGATCATTAGTGTCTTTTGAAAAGATAGTTATATCATCCAAATAAACTAGAACAAACTTGTTCATTAAACTAGCAAATGCCATCTCCATGGCTTTCTAAAATGTAGCACCAGCATTAGACATCCCAAAAGGCATCTTCCTATATGCCATGGTGCCCCATTTGGTGGTGAATGTTGTTTTATATTGATCTTCCTCTTTAACCAAGACCTGGTTATAACCAGAAAAGCCATCTAACAAAGAAAATCTATCAGACCTTGAGACATACTGCAAAATTTGTTCCATGGAGGGCAATGGGTGATGATCTTTGAGTGAGGCTCTGTTAAGGTCTCTAAAATACAAACATAATCAGATTTCACCATTCTTCTTCCTAACTAGTACTAGATTAGAAACCCAAGAGGTGTGTTTAATCAAAAAAATAATATTGGCCTCAATCATTTTTCTCAACTCTGTTTTCATTAAGACCTCTAACTTAGGATTGATAGGTCTCTATTTTTGTCTCACTGGTTTGGCATGGGGTTCTAGTTCAATGGTGTGCTGGGCTAGGTGGGGATCAAATCCTTTCAGATCATAGTATTCCCATGCAAAAACATCACTAAATTCTTGACATAATGAAACAAAGGCTTGTTTTTCTAGCTGTGTGCATACCTTTCCAAGCTTAAGGGATTTATCCTTGAGAACTTCCATAGACTGGTAGTGCTCTTCTTTGACTGTCATACTAGCCTTGTCTCCTCTGAGCTGATCATCATAGTTGAATATGGACTCAAGTGTGACCAGTCCCTTAGGCAACTTATTACTTTTCAACTGTAGCATCTGGTCACTATACTGGTGAGCATGTTTGTTCTGGTTAATTTTAGAAAACTCATCTTCTTCTATCAAAAAGTTAAAGATCTGATCATCATTTTCAAAGACTTTCTAGCTCACCTGATTGTCTGGTATAGATAGCCTTACTAGAACCTTTACATGCTGCAAGTTAGGACTTGTGATTTCTTTTGGGATATCATACTCTACTCCCATGGCAGCCAGCTTATCTGCCTGTTTGTTCTAATTCCTTGGGACAACAACCAGGTTAAAAGCACAAAAATCTTCCATTAAATCCCAAACCCTATGTTTATACATCTTAAGTGTATCATTCTTTGTGAGATTAGTGCCATGAATTTGATTGACCACTAACTCACTATCACCTATAACTTTTAGGCATTTGATTCCTCTTTGTCTAGCTCATTCTAAACCATGAATCAAAGCCTCATACTTTGTTGTATTGTTAGTACAGCTAAAAGAAAAATGAACTGTAGAGTAATACCTTTTCCCTTCTGGAGAAATTAGGACAACTCCTCCTCTTGAACTAACTTTTCTTCTGGCACCATCAAAAAATAACCGCCACAACTCATCACTCTGATTTCCAAAATGCTTGTCTTCCTTCTTCATCAAATTTGGAATCACAACACCTTCTTCATAAATGATATACATTCCAATGCCAGAAATCTCCATTTTTCTAAAAGGGTTATCCTCCAAATCTCTTTCAGCCCACTCATCTAGGACAATATCAGGAATCTTTCCAATAGTGGTTTCAGGCTCAGAATCACTTGGGTCTTGTTCATGAAACATCAAATTGGCATTTCTAGTGCTTGGGGTATAAGGTTTAGCATGGCTTTTTGCAAAAGCCTCAGACTTGATTCTAACTCTAGTCCCATATCTGGTTCTCAAGTATAGGTGAGACCAATCAGCTGAGAGATATCCCCCCAACCTAGCAATGAACTCTCTACTTAGACAAATAGCAAAATGAGGAGGCAGATCTATGACATAGACATCCTAGGGAATGGAGAAATTGGGACATTCATGCAGAGTGAGGCTCAGGTCTTTAATGACTCCCAAGGTACTAACTGGTGACCCATCCAAATGAACAACAAACATGTCTATTGGCTCATAAGACAATCCTAGTAGATTTGCTAACTATTTAGAAATTATAGAACTACTTGCTCTTGAGTCTATCATACAATTACGAACCAAGAAGTGTCCAACAATAAGAGTTAGATAGAAAGGAGGAGGTTTAACCTATGGGGCAATAATGGGCTACAAGCTGGTTTCTTCAGTTTGCTGCTCCTTTTGAGGTGTTTCAACCACTAGGACTCTAGGCTACTCTGAAACACTTTCTTGATTTGATGAAATCTTAGCCAGCTCGCTAAGTATTAGCTCCTTTTGACTAGGGATCACCACGGTGTCCATTAAAGGCACATTGATAGAGGTCTTCTTCATCTACTCCACAATATTAAAAGATCCTAAATTTACTTTAGACTATCCTTTTGGTGCAACAGTTTCTATTTGTGTAGACACCAACTATGTAGCTGCCTTGACTAGTTCCTTAGCCTCTTTTGACTGGTTTAGGATTGGAGCTTGAACTGCTTTGGGTTGTGGATTCACAATAGGAGCTTGCTGACTGGTAGAGGCCACTTGTTCAACCTCCAAAGCCTTCTTCTTAGACCTTGTGTTGGCTGCAACTAGGATATAGTTTGGGTTATCATTTGGTGAAAAATTCACCCCGTAAAAATCTTCTTTCTGAAAATTCACTAGTGCCACCTCAGGTGTCTGCAACTCGTTTGGGGTAACAAATGGACCTTGCTGAACTTCTGGCTCTTGAAGCATCTCCTACGACATCATCACATTGTTCTGCACCATGAAGGCCTGAGCATAGCCTTTAGGACACATTCCTTAGATGTGTTGCTGATTGCATGGGCAGCCCCATTGGTATTCTTGTTCCATATTACTCTGAGCTACATGAATCAACTCTCTAGAAGCACTAGGAGTGTTAGGATTATAAGGTTAGCTGGCCTTTTGGCTATAATTTCTTGCTTGGCCTTGCTGGCCTTGTTGGTATTGGGGCCTATTCTGCTGGTAATGCTTTTGATAGGGCTACTGATAAGGCTATTTATATGGTTGTTGGTAAGGTTGGGACTGCTATTTCTTTAGACTAACCGGCTCATTAGTAACTATTTGCAAGGCCTTTTTGATCTCATTCAACTCTTGGGATTGATTCACAACTAGGCTAGCAACTTGTTGAGGAGGAGCTGGGAGAGGTGGAATAGATGCCAAAGCTATAATTGCTTTAGGAACAGGATGAAGCTCGGGAAAAATAGGCATTGGGGGCCTTGAGGCTATTTTTACTGCTTGGATTAGGCTATTTTTCAGCTCTTATGGCAAGATCATATGCTGCTGGTAAATTAGTCCCTCCCATAGATTGGATCATAAAAGAGATATCACTATTAAGGGCTCTTAAATAGTATAGAAAAGCATGTTGGCTTGAAGGTCTAACCGTTGCTGGTATTCTATTCCATGTCCTTTGAAATCTAAAGTTAAAATCCATCATGTATTCTTGGGGTGCTCTTTTAATAGTAGTCAAATGCTCAACTAATGAGAGATGATCTGATTTATCTTCAAATTGATTGGTCAAGGCTTGACCCAACCCATCCCAATCAACTATAGAACCAACTACTAAGCCTCTGAACCATTGCAATGCTTTGCCTTTGAGGGAAGCTGCCATTAACCTCACAACCACATTATCCTAGGTTATATTATGAAGGGCACAAAGGGATGCTACATCTCTTATATGCTCAATAGTTGAGGTCTGATCCTCTCCTGTAAAAATAGGCAAAATTTTAAGGGCTGATATAGGTATGTCATCATGCTATTGCAAATTCAAGGGGTTGCCTTAATTAAAGGCCACAAAAGGATGTTGTTTGGCCATTGGAGGATTAAGGGGAGCTTGAATTGCTGGTGCTGCTTGCACTGGCTGAATTTAGAGAGTATTTGTAGGGATGAAAGTAGTATTAGGAGTAGGATTAGGAGTAGGATTTGTAGATTTTGATGCACTAGTTTGAGCTACTTTAGACCTCTTTTTGACAGATGGCAGCTCCGCATACACAAAGGGATTGTTACTCTGTCTGGTTGGAATCCCACTCATAAGCTTATATACTAATCTACATAAAACACCATTAGAGTCGCTAGGTATGATTTCAAAACATTTTCACTGCTCATACCACACAATAACTTGCATAAATATTTCTTAGAAATCTAACTCACTGAGTTAGTGTCCCACCGGGCATGCCAAAAACTGTTGTCACTAAGGATTGCACCTGATTTGCTAAGTGCTGAACCCAGCAATCCTATGAAACATGGGACTATTCTCAGGCTGTGGGTAACCTATTCAAGAATAGAACTCCGGATTAAGGGCCAAATTCCCTTTGGATCACTTGAAACTTATCTAAACTTTGAAGGAAAAGGGAGAGAATGTTCATGAAATTAAACAACTACAACTAAAACAAAACAAAGGTGATCCACTGATTTTTTTGAAGGAAGACCCACAACTAAAATGAATTTACTCTAACAACAAAACAAACTTGAATCACAACTTGATTCCTCTTCTTTAAACTCTTAATGAAAACCAGGTACTTTGAAATATAGAAAAGGGAGAAAACTCCACAAATCTAATATCCTCAATTGTACACAAGTTACACTATTGAATCAAAATGAATTCCTGAGAATTGACTTGAATCAATATATGGATTAAGGACACAAAGAAATCATAGTAATCTTGCATATGATTCAAAAAGAAAACCCAGAATTATAGGAGAATAAGAAGGATCAGTTTTATTGCTGAAAAGAAACTAAGTACAATTGTGTCTCTCAGAGCTACAACACTCCTATCAGAGAGAAAGAATGAAGAGCTGACCTCAATCACCAAAAGTGAGAGGTATAAAAACTAAAAACTAAGAATCTGCATTCAAACTCCACTACCTCCTAAGAATAGAAAAAGGCCAATAAAGGACCCATGGGGCTGCATCATAATTTGAATGTCAGATTCCTAGGTTTTTAGGGGGTGAGGAAATTGAGGACCTAAAAATGGATAGTCAAAGTAGACCGCTCTATCCTCTAAGTCATTCCTATAAATGATATTCTGACAATGGTTTATAAAAACACCACATGTCGATATCTTACAATAACATGCATGCAATGACTTATCATTAAAAAACCCATCCCACTATGTCATAAGATGGATCTAATATATTTTAAAATGGTCTCAACCCCAAAAAATGGGGAAACACATTTTAAAATAATCACAATTAAATAAGAATCCACTTGTGCCTAAATAACAAAACATGGACTAAGATGTATTTTGAAAAACTCTCAACCCAAAAATGGGGAGAATATACAAAATATTTACATTTAAGACAAAAATCCACTAAATAAAAGGGAACCTAGCATAAGGATAAAACAATTAATAACCTCAACCCAAAATTGGGGAGAAAATATTAATTGATTATTGGAATGAAAAACCCCCTTGCTGCTGGCATTGTGGACTTTCCCTTTTGGCACTTTGGCATATTTCCATCTTCACCGGCAGTCGACTGAACTCTGGACTGGAAATCTAATTGGAAACATCTATCTTTTCTCCTCACAGCATCATCATGGAAGTAGGCATTCGATTTTATCCCATTCTCTGCATTTTGTTTCATGTTGATGTGTATTTGATTTGGAACACTGGCATTTATAGTATAGATTCACTGTTGCAAATGTTTCATCTTCAGCTAGGGCTTGATACTGGCATTATTTGTTTGAATTTATTTGTGCATTTTTAATGTGTCTCGGCTCCTATGGGCTTTGAGGGCATGTACAAATGATGGCAAACTGCTCTGTATTTGATTTCTTAGATAATGGCATCTCTATATTTTTCATAGCAGTGGTTTTGATGTTATTGTAACCTTCTGCACCTCGAGGGCACCATGTACCTATACTTTCTTTTGTTAAAAATAATAGGGCATCAATGCCTTTTAATGCCGACTAGGGCACTATCTTGATTGCTCATGGCTATATTACTCTATATTTGATTTAATGCAATAACATCTCTATTTTTTCATAGCAGTGCTGCTTTGTATTGTCTTTTGTGCTATAGATCTTATTGCATAGTGATGGCATTTTGTATTTTCCCCTTTGCATCTTTGAGGGCATGATAATGCACTATTTTGTGAGTTCTTTGTTTGCTTGTGTATTCGATGTGAGTGAGTTGTGGCCCTCAAAAATCTAGGGCATCATTATGTGATGGACTCGCGGCCTGTGAGCCCCCTTTATTTCATTATTTATACACAATCTACCCTGAAATGTTAAATTGTGCAATCACGCATCTAACATGCCACTAATCTATTCATGTATTCATTATTGTTGTGATGCTATCTACCCTTGTATTGGAAAATGAGTGCATGGGCTTTGAAGACACCAAACCCCACCACTGTGAACTCGTACCCTATGAGCACCCACTATGTCATTGAAATGATGAACTAAGCTTTGTATCTACCATGATCATTGTTTCAGTGCCACTATCACCTAATGGCCTATACAAGTTTTTGACCAAGCATAGAGACCCATGAGTGGAAACATCACTGTCATGTTAATACTTGGCATTAAAACTTGGCCCACGAGGTTAACCTTGTGGTATCTTTGTTTGCCATCACTCTTGTTCCATGTTTGACCATGCTATGATGGTGTAGTTACTCTTATTATCATTGTCGGTGCCTACATACATAATTTTGATGCCCTAGGTCTTGCTGTGGCCTATGCTCAGATTGTGACATGTCATGGCTATCATGGGGTACATCGGTTTTATGTAATATGATTTACATTTTCTTGATAACTCATGATGGCATTGCCCCTATTGCTACTATTGGCCCACGACCATTACATTATCATTTTATGTCATGATTTGGTGGATGCATGTGGACTTAGCATAGTGCTCCATATGCCCACTATTGCTAAGGTTGCCTCATGTTTGATGACCGATTGCCTATTATCATGCTGTGCTCTCCCTATGATCATTGCCGACCTATGAAACTTTTATTTTATCATTAGAATCCCTCCTTTGTAATGATCCTACTATCATCTGCTACTCCTATTCAATGCATATCTTGTGAGTGTGATGGAATTGTTGTTTCCTATTATTATTTTGAGTGGCATCATATTGTCAACCATGACTTACTATTATAACTGTACCAGATGTCACAATGCTTAAGTGCTCACTGGTCTAGAGATTGGGGCCTGAGCTTATAAGATCTATATCTAGCATGGTGCCATGAAATATTCTCATATATTTCTATTATTCTGAAAACCCATGGGACCGTGAACTAGAACATGGCATTAATGTTGATGTTGTTGTTATGGTCATTTTGATTTTTTACTTCACTGAGATAACAGTGTTTGAATTTCTTACATTTCACTCCATGGAATGCTGGGAGAGATATAAGCACTGTGCCAAAATGTCACTGCTTGTAGGTCATTGTCCTCTATTACTATACCCATGATATCAAAGATGTCACATGGCATTTGATACCTCACTATTGTATTTTTTATCTCATAATCTCGGTGGATAGCAATGAAATGTTCATTGCTACATTTCGCAGATGATGCCATGCCCCATCTTATACAATGATCACATTTTTATTTTCTCTCTATTTAGCACCATGTCCTCGAATGACATTTTGTTCTCTATATGCATGCACCACTATATTCATTGTCAATATACCTGCCAATGCAAACTATGTACCTCTATGCTTGCCATGCACCATCTTAACACCACTCTTTGAGAATCCTAGTACCTTGTTTCATTGTGCAGTATTCAGAACATGAAATCTTGCTGCTGCCTTAGATGCTTATGTGCTTTGAATGTTCAAGCCCATGGGAAAAATAGGGAACTACATTTGATTGCTTACTTGGTGCCCTATTTGGTTAATCATGTTCATGCCATAATATACATAATCTGATATGCCCATGCTATAATATCAATGCATTGAATGCATCCTTGGAGTATATTATGTTGCGGTATGCCCCTTTCTGTGAGATGTACGATTGTGCTCTTATTATTCTACTATTTGCACCTCATGCTTTCCTTGCTTCCATGATTCTGCTTGATTTGGATGTACTTTTCTTTTGTACGATGTGTGCTGTTGGCCCTTGATGTGATCATCGATAGAAAACTTGAGGTTTTTCTATCATGATCCACATCAAGGGCCCACTTTCTTCATTGGATTCATTGTTGTTGGATTAGCTTCCCCTGTATCTACACATGAAATAAACACATCAGTGAAGACATGGTGCCTCTTTGTTCATGGAGCCTTGATACACATGCCCTGAGCACAACCTTTGTTAGAGGTGCATGGCTGAGTGTGTATATGCATTCTATAAATATTTGTGATACTAGCCATTGCATAGATCCATTGGATCTAACCCATATCCCTTCTTCTCTTCTTGCAAGTTCTGGATCTCAGGAGGTCTCTGGACAGGACTGGATTTAGACACCAATACCAGGCAATGTCTGGTACCCCAGTATTTAATTATTTCTTTATGTATATCTATACTCATCCATTCAATTGTGGTAATGACTATGCTCACGGCCTATGTGAGGTCAGATAGATGTTTCTCCTTTTAGTTCTTTCCCTTTTGTATAGTATACATATATGCATGTGTAGAATTAGATGCAGTTCATTTGTTTTTACTGTCATGTACTCTTCAAAATGAAATGAACATAAAATTAAAGAATATCACCTAATAACACAAACTAGGCTACTGTAACATCATTTAGTAATTAGGTCTCCAACCTAAGAATGAGTAAAAATATGATAATAATACTCACCCTTAGAGTATGCACCTTGGTTTTAGATGTTTGGATACTAGTTGATGTAGTATGAAACTTGAGAGCACACGCTCTTCTTAAGTGAAATCAGAGAAGACTGATGGTCCTAAGAAGAAGAAGAAGAAGATAGAAGAAAAAACTCATGCATCCACACCTACTATTGATTTGGAGTCCACTCCACCTCCTGAGCCTAGCATGATGCCTAAGAGGAAGAAGCAGACCGACGCAAGCCACACATCATCAAAGACAACAAGAAGAAAAGGTAAAAACACTCAAGCACCTCTTGAGGTAGGATTCAGACTGAATCTTGAAGTGTTGATAACTAGAGTAGTTGATGAGGGAAGAATTGATCAAATAGGAAAGTTTTATGACAAATATCATGAGATTGATAAATCAGAAATCCATTGTATGATTATCAAGCACATGATTAAGTTCAAGAAGATAGTTCTAGAACTCAACACAGTCATTCCAGGTAATGTTTGGAACATTCTGGATTCTTTGAAGAGACAAGCCATAGAAGAAGATTTCAAAATAAGGGAAAAGACTTTAGATGACAACCTCCTTGTTTGTTCATTTGAAGAAAAATCATTGTTGTTAGATTCAAAACCTTACGATTACATACCTGGATGTACTCACTGTGTAAGTACTTGAAGTTTCATTTTTGAGCACCTTTGTCATTAATGTCGAAGGGGGAGTAGAGTAATATGGAGTAGTAGAAGGATAGAGTAATATGGAGTAGTATAAGGGAGATATAATATAGAGTATATGATGTATAGAAAAAGATAAGGATATATGTTAGAAATTTTTTTGTAAAGATGTAGTTTAGCAAGTTCGCCATATCCCTTTGTTGTCATTAATGAAAAAGGGGGAGATTGTTGGAAAGTTGACTATACTAGTGTAGATGACTAAGATTAGTGTTGTCATTATGGAAACAAAGTCATATGGATATTTTGTGTCAGCGCACTTATTTAGAAGATTAGAATATGGCTAAGTATGGAAGACAAAGCAGACAGTTAAGTACCTGATGAACAGAGCATCAACGCATGTGCGTATGATCGAGTTTTGGTATGCGCCCTTGAAGATAAGATTTTGAGTATGTAATCATGCTAATTCTAATAACGCACGATCTGATGAGTTAGTATGAAGAAGTTACAACAAGTTGAAATGACACAGTTAGTGAGCGGAAGAACAAAATAGAGCATGCAGCTGATAGACAGTATTTTGATTAGCGATTATTATTTTGTTTTGTAAAGGATATGCGCCTATTATATTTATGTTATAGACTTGTTAATATCATTATATGTAAACAAACTTGAGCCAATTCATTTGGAAGTGTTGTATGTAATAGGTTATAGGCCGACTTAGTAAATAGTTTTGGTTGCTCCTATATATAAGAGACATGCGCTTTTGTATTAGAGCATGAGATGGATAGCAAAGATGAAATAGAATAGAAGAAGTATGTGAAGTATGTGTTAAGAGAAGTAATAATGTTATAGAGCTTTACAAGAGGTTAAAGCATCAATGCACAAAGGAACTGATCAGACAAGCAGTGTCATAGCAGCAGTTCACCATTGCAGATATAGTGTGTATCTGATATCCAAGAGGTTGTAGCCTTCCTTATTGAGAAGTGAGCTCTAGTAGTGAGCCTTCCACCCCTAATAGGGTTTTTTACTTCAAGACTCCTAACAGGGTCTGACCCTTGACAAGGTCATTGTACTAAGGCATTGTAATGACTGCTCCTAACAGGGCAAAGGAACATTAACGGGTTTATAATACACAAGGGTGAACCCACAATAGTGGGTTACACTTTTTGGCCTGAATGAAGACTGAACTCTACATTTTCAAAAAAACTTTCAGATTCGGATGCATATTGTCGTTAAAATATTTGAAATCAGAAGATGAAGTAAATTAGAGTCTTTTAGGATTTTCTATCTAGATTCTAAAGATATTTTTTCTTTTTCTTTTTGAATTTATATGAATATTTTTTTCTTTCTCCCATGAAAATGGGTATGTTGTTAAAAATATCATTTTCAAAGAGTTACATTATTTTCATAGAGCATAATTTTTTTTCTAAAATAGATATCAATGTTCTTCTTTCAAATTTAGTTTTGTAACATCCATATGGAGGGAATGCAATTGGTTTGATGACATTATCATGATTATTGCATATTTTATTAATGTTTGAAGTTGACTTAACCATAACTTTTACATACCTTGACTACATAGCTTATAACTTGTTGTGTATTTGTCCAATTTCATTTTATTTTATTTTTATAGAAAGAAAAATTCAATACCTAGGGCATAGATATTTTTTATAATTTTTTTTTCTCTCATTTACTATTTTTCCATAAGCGTCAAACATAGACATAGATATACAATGAAATATCTATGTTTAGTAAAACTAAAAATATAAAGTCATAATAAACTTAATATATATTAACATTATAATCATTGGAAAGATTTTTCTCAGTAGTACCTTACTACATAGATAGGTTTGTCAAATGGATCCATTTGATCTGCCAAAAGATAAAGTCAAAGTGATTTTTTGTCAGCATTTTAATAAGTGTGAAGGAGACTCCATTGTAGGTATGAATGAGGAGTATAGATGTTATATCAATGTTTTTCTTATGTAAGAGGCTTTGATATAACCATTTGTAATTAATTCCTTCAAATGGAACCTCTCAAGGAATAAATCATCATATTTTATTAAAAATGTGTTATTTCAGCAAAAATCAGCACGTCTAAAAAAGTGTAACCCGCTATTGTGGGGTCACCCACAAGTACAATTATTAGTGGGTATTAATTTCCACCGGGGTTTTTCCTTTGGCCAAGGTTTCTCTGTAATCATATCTTGTGTTATGTGTTATGGTTGTTTACTTTAATTTCTTTAATATTTAGTTTAACAATTAAGTTATTCAGTTAAGTTTCAAGTATCAAAAATTAATATTATAGAACATTGATTCACCCCCCCCCCCGGCCCTCAGTGTTCCCATTCCTAACAGACTACACTTATCAAGATAGTTACAAACATCTGAAGAAGATAAATGATAAAGGAATGAGATATCTACATGAACATGAGATGGATATGGAAGATATGGCTAAGGTATACATTGGATAACTTATTGATGAGTCTATGGCATCTATTGTTGACTTGATTGTATTACAAGAATTTGTTATGTATTGAAGATCAGAACTAAACAAGTTTATGTGGTCGGTAATTGAAGATTCCAGTATACATCGAGCTAGTGTTGTCTATACCGAGTAACAGTAATAATCTAGTTAGTTAGCACTGACACATTCTGTATTAAGTGAGTGAGAGAAACAAATAAAGTTTATAATAGCCGACTGAATTGATGAGCTAGATGATTGCTTATGATTCTAAGGTAAAAGATAAAGTTTGTTATGATGATCTAATGACTGAAAAAATTCAAGATTGATTGAATGGAGAAGGATGAAATGTGTTATAGACACATCTGTCGAGGAAGCTTGAAGTGACAAAAGGAACGATGAAGATTAAGAGGCAAAATCTAACGGATGATAAGAAAATGGTTTATGAAGTCTATTTAAAGAGACATGAGATTCATTATTGAGCATGTAGCTTATTGACACTATAGGAGAATTCATGTGAAATGACTATTTTCATGCACCACTAATCAAACTAGTTACAGATAGAACTGAGCTGAACTGCAGGCATTACCAAGCGTTAGGGTATTATTCATCGAGATGAACAAGTAGGAGGATATGAAGGATTGAACTGAATATTGATCAGATGAGGTATTTTTAGCTTAACATAGATCTAAAAATCTGCAATCTTAGTTGTATTTGAATCAAATCACTACTGTATTAGTTTAACCATTGTTACAACAAAATCTCTTAACCGAGTGGACTTAACAGTCTTTTTGTATTTCAATACGACATTTAAAGAATGTTGTTGGTTTTCTTGTTGACCCCATAGTGAATGTTGGTTAAGAGTTAATTGTTAGTGTTAAATCCTTTAACCAAGTCACACCTCATAGTGTGTTTTGTAACCTTTGACATGGTTGGCTCCTAACTAAGCTCACTTTAGAAGAGTGAATTATTTTGGGTTACCAGTCCCAAGTGGTTTTTCCCCTAACAGGGTTTCCATATTAAAATTCTATGTGTTATGTGTTTTTAATGTGATTGTATTATTATTTACTTTACACATTTCATATTTAGTTTGATTGGTAAACATAATATTGAAATGACTGTCAATTGGTAGATGAAGAGAAAGTTACTATTGATAGCTTACTGAGTTGATAAGTTATTTGAAAAGTTTGAATATATACAGCTGAGAGATTTGGGACTGTAGGATAAGTGGAACTAACTAATTCACCCCCCTCTAAGTTATCTAACAATTGGTATTAGAGCATATTGGTTTCTTGGAAGGAAAGTTTAAATGACTTAAGCTAAATATCACAAGATTTATAATAGAGCGGCGCGAAAGCTGAATAAAGAGAACTTCTCTACATGGAAAAGTAGAATGAAGTTGCACATATCTAGAATTGGAGAATCTGTAGTATTTTACCTGATGATTGATTGCATACAATCGACAATTGGACCTTTGACTATTGATCAATTGATAGATAGATATGAACATAACATGACAATGATTGAAATTGTTGTTTCCTTAATAGATGTTGAATTTGAAGATATCAAGACATGTACATCAGCCAAAGAAATGTGGGATAAACTTACACTAGTTCACAGAGGAAATGTGAATGTGATGATAGAAAGAATTGAGAGTCTTAGAGGAAAGTTTATTGACATGAAGATGAAAGAAGGTGAGAACATTTCTCAGTATAGTAATCGGATAAAGGAGATTTTCAGTGCTATCTGAGGAGCAGGAGGTTTTATTGATGATGACACTATTGTGAGTAAAATTCTTAGAACCTTGTTGCGTGTCTATGCTATTACAATATTTGAAATCCATGAGATGAGATCTGCACTGGGTAATGTTCTTACACTTGATATCCTAATCGGTAAACTAATTACTTTTGAGTTGAATAACTATGATATCAATATTGTTCCGATTGTTGAATCTACATTTTTGCATTCTTGAAAATTGGTAAACCAAGCAGTACGCATATGATAAGAAATGAAAGTGACACTGACAGTGATGAGGGTGAACTTGATGAACTTGAAGCACTAATGGCTAGGAGACTACAAAAAGGTAAAGGAAGATACAAAGGGAAATTACCTTTGGTATGTTTTAACTATAAATAGATTGGTCACATTGTAGCTAGGTGTCCTAATAGAAAATATGATGAAAAATACAATGAACCATCCAATGAAAGAAAGTTTGACATAAGAGATAACTGAGATTGCAGAGGCAACCAACAATATGACAAAAGAAGTAACTAAGACTAAAAAGACAAGAGCAAGAAAGCATGTTACCTTGTTGAAGATGATGATAACACTGACACCGACACTAATGAAGACATTGAGGTGGTATTCATAGCTTTGAAAGAAGATTCATAAGAAGAGGAAAGGTATGTTGAAATAACACTTATTTCTAAAGTTAGCAAGAATGATACATGGATTATTAATAGTGGTTGTACTCATCATATGACTGGTGATGAAGATAAATTTAAATACCTTGAATATTATAATGGAGGATCTTTTAAAATGGGAAATGATATGCCTTGTCTAGTAAAGGAAAAAGGATATATCTTGTTGAACAATAAGATTAGATGTGAGAATGCATATTGGGTGAAGAGACTTAACTATAATTTTCTAAGTATAACATAGTTGAATAACTCAGGTCATTGAGTTGCATTTGAAAATAGAAAGGTGAAAATCTATGATGAGACTAGAAAGTTGGTCGACACTGGTTAACAATAAAAAGGTAATCTGTTCTATCTTGACAATGTTGAAACTTCTTGTTTAATGGCTAGAACCAAAGATGTGTGGTTGTGGCATAAAAGGTTATGTCATGTGAATCTTGACAACATAGTTAAGATTAGTAAGAAAAGAAAAGTTAGAGGCTTACCGAGCTTATCTAAACCTGGCCATGTCATGTGCAAATAATGTCAAATGGGAGAAATGTCAAAATCTAGTTTTAAGAGAAAGACCTATTCATCTAAAGCTATTTTGGAGTTGGTTCATACCGAGTTATGTGGTCCTATGAGAACTCAGAGTTATTAAGGTGACATATATTTTATTTTATTTTTCGATGACTATTCTAGGATGATGATAGTTATGTTTTTGAAAGAGATTAAATTTGAAGCCTTCAAAATGTTTAAATGGTATAAAGCTAAAGTGGAAAAGGAAAGTGGAAAAAAATTAAAATGCTTATGATCTGATAGAGGAGTTGAGTTTATTTCTGATGAATTTACTAACTTTTTTAATGAGCATGGAATTAAAAGATAGGTTTCTGCACCAAGAACACCACAACAAAATGAAATTGATGAAAGGAGGAACAAATCTATAGTTGATTGTGCTAGAACACTGATGATTGAAAAAGATGTTGCATAGATGTACTGGAGAGAAGCTGTTAGCACTGTTGTATACACATTGAACTGAATACAACTGAAGAAAGATTCAAACAAGATACCTTATGAGTTATGGTTTGGGTACACACCTAATGTAAGTTGTGGTAGAATATTTGGAAGTAGATGTTACATTCTGAAAGATGATAGAAATGGAAAATTTGATTCTAAAGGTGATGAAGGAATATTCTTAGGATACTCTACTAAGAGAAGAGCTTATAAATATTTGAATAAGGTTTCTAAAAAATTGATTGAAATTGCAAATGTGAGAGTTGATGAGTTTGCTAAGAAAAATAATGAAGAAAGAAAAAAGGAACCATAAGACATGCATTCATTGAGAAACCTAACATTCTACTCAAGATACAGGTTGAAGCTACCGAGCAATAGAAAAAGATACCAAGCATCATCCTATAGATACTGAGAATCAGGAAGAAGATACTAAGAAAGAAATTAATCCTACACTAACTAATGAACAAAGAAGAGAAAAAGTGTTAGCAAAATTTGTGAGAAGACACCATCCACGAAATTAGATTATTGGAGACAAGCAAGCTAGCACAATGACATGAAGTAAGTTGAGACAAAACACATGTTTAGTTTGTGAATTTGAACCTTAAAATGTTAGAGATGCACTTGAGAATGATGAATGGATTAAAGTAATGAATGAGGAAATTGAGAAAATACTGAAGAAAAAAACATGGACATTGGTACCGAGACTGAGTGATAAAAAAGTTAATGAAAAAAAATGGATATTCAGAAACAAGTTGAATGAGAATGGTGAAGTTGTTAGGAACAAAGCAAGACTTGTATGCAAAGAGTATGCACAAGAAGAAGGAATTGATTATGGTGAGACTTTTGCACCAGTTGCTAGACTTGAAGGAGTTAGAATATTACTTGCATATGTTTCCTACAAAGGATTCAAAGTATATCAAATGGATGTTAAATCTGCATTTTTTAATGGGATACTTGAGGAAGAGTTTTACATTGAACAACCTGAAGGTTTTGTTGATCCAAATCAAAAAAATATGGTATGTAAATTGCAAAAAGCACTGTATGGATTGAAACAAGCACTGAGAGCATGGTATGAAAGACTGCATTCATATCTTATTAGTATTGGATTTGTGAGAACAAGTGATAATATCAATTTGCATTTGAAAGGTGAAACTGATGACAAGATTCTTATTTCTAAAATTTTTGTTGATGATATCATATTTGGAGGACATGATAATATTTTCAAAGCATTTGCTGATGAAATGAGAAAGGAATTTGAAATGCCAATGTTTGTAGAGATTAAATTCTTTCTAGGTTTGCAAATTCTACAACAAAATGAGGGATATTCATAACACAATTAAAGTACATCAAAGAAGTGTTGAAGACCTTTGGAATGGAAGATTCAAAAATAGTAGGTACACTGATGGTCACAAAATGCAAATTGACAAAGGATTATCAGTCAACTAAGGTAAATCAAACACTATATAGATCAATGATTGGAAAATTGATGTATGTTGTGCATAGTAGAACTGATATTGCACATGATGTTGGGATTGTAGCAAGATTTTCTACTAATCCTAAGGAATCACATATGACTGTTGTTAAAAGGATTTTGAGATACTTGAAGAACATAGAGAATTATGGTTTATGGTACAAGAAAGAGGACAATTTTGAACTACGAGTTTACATTGACATGGATTGGACTAGAAATATTGATGACTAGAAGAGCACAAACAATGGAGCATTCTTTTTGGGAGAAAGATTAGTTACTTGGATAAGAAAGAAACATACATGTATTTCTCAGCCTACTAGCAAAGCAGAATATGTTGCTACTGCTGCTAATTGTTCAAACATTGCATGATAAAACAAATTTTGGAAGGACTGAATGAAGAGATCATTGATCCAATGATTATATATTGTGACAACACAAGTCCTATAAAAAATTCCAAGAATCCAATGATGCATGCAAAGACAAAGCACATATCTATAGAGTATCACTACTCGAGGGAACAAGTAAAAGAAAAGCAAGTGAAACTGGAGTTTGTGAAATCAAAAGAACAACTTGTAGACATATTTACCAAAGTCACCAAAGGATATATTTGAGTACTTGAGGACTAGACTAGGGGTCCATCCCCTATCTATCGGTCACTAAGATGATCAGGAGGTTTCATCAACCTATACTTTATCATAAAATCAAATGATGTTGATGCATATTGTTCACACTTTAGGTTTCCTAAATATTGTGAAAAGATGGAACAAAAAACATTGTATATTGGTATATGAAGGTACTTGATTTAAACTGAACAACAGAGATAATTTGTCCACTAAAAAGTTGTGTATTATTTTTGGCATTGTTGTCAAAGGGAGAGAAAGAATAATGAAATATCTATCTAGTGGGAGAGAATGAATTAGAAACAAAGAGAAGAATCAGAGAAGTAAAAGATCAAATTCACAGGGAGAGTCTACCTGAAATGTTGAAATTCTATGTGGTGATTAAACATATAAAATAAACAATCTAGGGAGATCTTACCAAGCTACAAAATTGATACAAAGTTGTAGTACAAATTTTTGGTATTCTATGACATATTTCATATTTGTGTTTCCATCAATACTAAAGGGAGAGATTGATAACCTACAACTGATTGAATATCTTGATGAACTGAATGGCCAAGTATAAGACAATGATTAGAGATCACTGAGCTACTAAAGTGATATGTAAGGAAATTAAATTAGTCAATGTATTTTCATTGATGTCAACTAGTCTTGACTACACTTATGATGATAGTTACAAACATTTGAAGAAGATAAATGATAAAGGACTGAGATATCTACATGAAGATGAGATGGATATGGAAGATATGGCTAAGGTATACATTAGGTAACTTATTGATGATTCTATGGCATCATATTGTTGACTTGATTGTATTACATGAATTTGTTATGTATTGAAGATCAGAACTGAACAAGTTTATGTGGTTGGTAATTGAAGATTTTAGTATACACCGAGCTAGTGTTGTGTATACCGAGTAATAGTAATAACCAAGTTAGTTATCACCAACACATTTTGTATTAACCAAGTGATAGAAACAAATAAAGTTTATAACAACCGACTGAATTGATGAGTTGGATAATTGCTTATGATTCTGAGGTAAAAGATAAAGTTTTTTATGATGATCTAACGATTGAAAAATTCAAGATTGATCAAATGGAGAAGGATGAAACATTTTATAGACACATCTGCCGAGGAATCTTGAAGAGACAAAAGGAATGATGAAGATTAAGAGGCAAAATCTAACAGATTATAAGAAAATGGTTTATGAAGTCTATTTAAAGAGACATGAGATTTATTATTGAGTCTAGAGCTTATTGACACTGCAGGAGAATTCACATGAAATAACTATTTTCATCCACCACTGATCAAATTGGTTATAAACAAAACCAAGCTGAACTGCAGGCATTATCGAGCATTAGGGTATTATTCACCGAGGTGAACAAGTTGGAGGATATGAAGGATTGAATTGAATATTGATCAGAGGAGGTATTTTGAGCTTAGCATAGACTTGAAAATTTGCAATCTAAGTTGTATTTGAATCAGATCACTACTGTATCAGTTTAACCATTGTTACAGAAAAATCTCTTAACCAGGTGGACTTAACAGTCTTTTTGTATTTCAATACAACATTCAAAGAATGTTGTTGGTTTTCTTGTTGACCCCATAGTGAATTCTGGTTAAGAGTTAACTATTAGTGGTAAATCCTTTAACTAGGTCACACCTCACAATGTGTTTTGTAACCTTTGACATGGTTGGCTCCTAACCGAGCTCACTTTAGAACAGTGAATTATTTTGGGTTACCGGTCTCGGGTGGTTTTTCCCCTAACAGGGTTTCCACACTAAAATTCTATGTGTTATGTGTATTTGATTTGATTTGATTGTTATTTTACTTTACACATTTCATATTTAGTCTAATCGGTAAACATAGTATTGAAATGACTTTCAATCAGTACATGAAGAGAAAGTTACTATTGATAGCTTACTGAGTTGATAATTTATTTGAAAAGTTTGAATATATACATCTAGGAGATTCGGGACTATAGGATAACTAGAACTAACTGATTCACTCCCCCTCTTAGTTATTTAACACAAATAACATAAATATGATCATAATAAGTCAAAGTCAATCATAAAGCAACGACTAACTATTGGTTGTTGGCATAACAAGTTGGAGATGATTGATCATGATTGGTATACATGATAATCAGTTATATGTTCATCATTGATGTCAAACTATTTGGCATAATGTCTTGACTTGTTACTATATCTATCAAAAGGAAAATATTTGTTATAATAAAAAGTTTAGTAAGGTAATGGATAAGTCAATAGGAACCTTATCGGGTAATAGTTAAGACTAACAATGGTGGATAGATGAATGATTTGATTATTTATTATAATATGCTAAGGACTACGCTGAAGGATTCTATTCATAAAGATATTAAAGGTGAAGGTAATTTGATTAAGGTACTTACTGGTAAATTATTGTCTTATTGGTACATTGAATAAAGTCTTGGTATCGATAAAAAGGAAGTCTTATTGGACATAGTGAAAACCTAAAGTCAAGAAAAGAATAGATGATGAAATAAGAAAGTGGGATGACTCAAGCATAATCTAAGGAGAAAGGTGATGACAAAAAGATCAAGGTAAAACATATTAAGAAAGTTTCTACAAGAGTAAAATGGTTTATCAACCAGAAAGTCAACAAGGATATAGAGAAAAGAAATATGGATGGTTAGATTTGATATGAAAGATACAGATCATTGGATTTAGGTTTATGATTGAGGAATTAATTCTCAAGGAAGAAGAAAGAAGGAGTCCGGTATCACAACGGAGACAAGAAAGAGATTGTGTTGAAAGACATGATATCCATGGAATAGAAAAGTATTGTTTCAATCACAAAGAAGGATACAGAGAAGAAAAAAGAATTGAAATGGTATGTTATTGTGTTAAGGAACTTCATTGGATATGAATTAGCAAGATTAGTGTGAACTATAGACCATTTGTTATCTATTACTCTCTAACAATTGTGACAATAAAATCCCTTATCTGGTGACCCTAACAGGTCTATTGTAAAATCCTCTAACTAGGTGACATTCATAAAAGAGTGTTCAAAATACTCTAACTAGGTTACTCCTAATAGAGTAGAGACTTTAACAGGTCTCTACGGAAATCCCTTAACCAAATAGAATTTAATTGTGCTATTGTAACCCTTATCAAGCGAGCCTTTAATAGGGTAGGCTCTTAACCAAGCGTATTTCAGAAGAGTACAATTATTTGTGGGAATTGTTCTCACACTGTGGTTTTCACCCTAAATTGGTTTCCATGAGATAAATAATGGTTTTATTATTGTGTGGATTATTTTATATGTTTCATGGATGTTTAATGTTCAGTTAACCAATAATGATGTTATAGGTTAAATATATATTATTCAGTAAATCTATGAAAGAATTTTTGGAACTGTGAAATTTAAATAGAGTGGGTTATTACTAATTCATCTCCCCCCCTCTTAGTAATCAATCCTATACCTACAATTGGTATCAGAGCCAAGTTCCCTGATTCAGAAAAGCTAACCACTTAGGGAAAAGATTTGAAGATGTATAGGAAGGAAGCACCCAAGTTTACCAAGGACAATTTCAACACATGGGAAAGAAAAATGAAGCTACATTTATCAGGATTATTAGATACAATTGTTGGTTATCTTACCAATCAATACAGACCACCAACTGGAATACCCTCTACATATGAGAAAAGGGAAATGCTGGTACACAACTTAGTAATGATAGAGATTGCAAGTTCCTTATCAAATGTTGAATATGCTGATATCCAACATATGGACAATGCAAAAGATATGTGGGACAAGCTAAAAAATATCTATAGAGGTGATGCACATGTACTAAAGGCTAAGGTTGATAGTATTAAAGGAAAGTATGATGAGATAAAGATGCATGATGGAGAAAATGTTACACAATATAATATAAGAATAAAAGAGATTATTGTTTCCATCAAAGGAGCTAGAGGAAACCTTGAAGATGATGATGTAGTAATTAAAGTTCTCATGACACTTACATCAAGGTATGCAATTAGAGTTTTTTATATTCAAGAGTTAAGATCTATTGATCCAGATAAAGTTATATTGGATTCATTAATAGGAAAGTTGACTGCATTTGAGTTGATTAATTTTGATAATAGTCAACCTACTACGAAAGTTGCATTTCAAGCCTCAACAAATATTGGTTCATCTAAAAAAGGAAAAGTTGTTTATGACTCAGATGACTATGAAGGTTTAGCTGCTGAAGAGAAAGAGTTGGGAGAACTCAAAGCTTTAATAGCCAAGAGATTTCCTAAAGGAAAGGGAAGATATAAAGGGAAAAGCCCTATTGCATGCTGGAATTGTAGACAGATCGGTCACTTTGCACATAGATGCCCCTGTTGGAGATTTTCCAGCAAGCCCGAGTGTTGACTGTATGTTTGTCATTGATGAAAACATATGTTAAGAAACATAAGTGGAAGCCTGATGGAAAGATCCTTGAGTATATGTTTCCTAGATATGTTATCAGCATGATATCATAGATGCAGAGGTTGATTCTAAGTAAAGATAGCAATACAGTAGTCTGTATTAGTGAGTGTCCCTAACAAGTCCTAGGAAGAGTTATGTATGTGATTTAGAGTATGGTTGCAATGGAGCCTTGTACATAAGTCTCCAATTGATAGTTATAGTTTCCTGAGTTTATCTGGTAGAGCCGATAGTGTTTATATTTTTGTAGTAGTTACGCCAATCATTTTGATATGTGTGCTTGGACTAGTGTTTGGAAAAGAGTTAAGCATGTTTGGTTAAGATTGCATGACGTAATTCAGCATGAGAAGAAAGTATCAGTTAATTTGGTGGAGCCAATAGTGTGAAGCAACGCGTCTACTCATATGGAGTTGTGCGGTCCTAATTTATATTGTGTGCTTAGTAGAGACAACTGAGATGTTATTGGAGAGTTGTATTGTTTCTCTAATATGATTTCAAGATGATTCTAATAGGCTGACTTGATTATATCATTTAGAGGAAGATATTTATAGGCAGTCATTTTGTGATTGCCAGGTATGGCAGATAGTTGAAAGATAAGAGCAGAGCAGAAGGTGCGAAGTATTGAACCATCAGCAGAAGGTCTATGTGACAATGTAGAGAGTGTATTATATTTATTGGAACTGATTAAGATAGAAGGTCTACTCACAGTTCACCAAGATCCATATATAGTGTGTATCTGTTAAGGAGAAGGTTGTAACCTTCACCCCTTTGAGCAGTGTGCTCCTGGATAATGTGTCCTCACCCCTAATAGGGTTAATTATAAAAGACTCCTAATAGGTTCCAAACTTTAACCAGGTCATTGTACTTAATGCATTGTAAAGATCAACTCCTAACAGGGTTGTAAGATCTTCTAATAGGGATCGTAATACTCTAGTGTAGTTTATAGTGGGTGCTAATTCCCACCGAGGTTTTTACCTATTTGGGTTTCCCCATAACCAAAATTGTGGTGTTGTGTTAAGTGTTCTTATATTGTGTTTATGCTTAATGTTATTTTGTACTTAATTAGATAAATAATTGAATCTTGTAGATAATTGATTCACCCCCCCCCCCTCTCATTTATCTCTTGGGACTATTCCTAACAATTGGTATCATAGCCAAGTGCCTCAGAGAGAAAGTTTAACAAATTGAGGTTGATCAGATGGAATTATTTAGAAAAGAAAGTCCTAAGTTTGATGGAGAGAATTATTTAGATTGGAAGAAAAAAATGATGACACACCTGTAGTGCATTGCCTTTGAGATTTTTGAAGTAGCTACCAAAGAAGTTCAGATTCCCTCTCTAGAAGATCTTACAAAGGAAGATGAAACTCTTAAGCGGAAGGAGATGTTCACTCAAAATGCTATTGCCAAAGAAGCCCTTATCAGCGCATTGTCTAACAGTGAGTTTTCAAAGATCAAGAAAGAAGATAAAGCCTGCAAGATATGGAAGTATCTAGAAGACATGTTTGAAGGAGATGTCCAAGCCAAGAATGAATGTAGAAAGACATGGAAGAAAAAGTACAATACATTGGAGATGCTACTTGAAGAGAACATTAGGGCCTATAGTCAAAGGATTAATGAAGTGGTTGCAGGAATCAAAAACAATGGTGGAGAGATCTTAGAAGAAGACATAATGGATAAGTTGATAACTACTTTGACATCAGAATATGAAAGAAAGATAAACATCCTAGATGAGACTATGCAATTTTCAAAAGACTTCAAAAGAGAGACCTTAATCAACAAGATTTCAGCTTTTGAGATATCAAGTATGAAGACACAACCTAAAAGTGAGACAACCTTCAAAGCTTCAATCCATGGTAAGAAATCCTTGAACACTTCTAGTAATTTTGATGATGATGAAGATGAAGAGAAAGAACTAGATGATTTCATTGCTTTGATTACTAAGAAAGAAAGGAAAGGAAAAGGAAAATATGAAGGTCATTTACCATTCAAATGCTTTTCTCATAACAAGATTGGTCACTTTGCATCTAAGTTTCCTACTAGAGTCAACAAGTTTAAAACTAACTACAAGACCAAGTATACAAAAGAATGTTAATATGTTGGAGATGGAGTATCAGATGAAGAATCAATAGAAGATGAAATTGGATTCATTTCTCTTGAAGACATGGAGAAAATTTTTGATGAAATGGACCTTGAAGATGAAAAGAAAGCACAAGAGTTAGCATTGATTTCACAAGCTGACATCAGGATAGATTGGATCATTGACATTGATTTCTCACATCACATGACAAGAGACAAGGATAGATTTGTACATATGGATAGATACAAAGGCAGCATGGTTAGATTTGGAGACAACACTCCTAAACCTATCATAGGTAGAGGAGCTATCACCTTGGATGGGAAGAACAACACTGATAATGTTCTTTATGTTGATGGTTTGCAGCATAACCTACTAAGTGTTGGGTAGTTGCTTGACAAAGGATATCAGTTGGAATTCAAAAACAACAAGTGCATCACTAATAGCAAGGAAGGAGAAATGATTGCATTAGGTTCAAAGACTGAAGGTAATGTTTTTCAGCTTAATCCTGAAGAAAGTTATTTTGTGGCTAAAGTAGATGACAGTTGATTATGGCACAAAAGACTACGTCACATCAATTTTGACAACATAGTGAAGATAAGCAATGTAAAGGCAGTAAGAGACCTTCCTAGTATTGCAAAACTAGTTGATACAATATGCAGGGAATGTGTAATGGGAAACCATGTGAGGACTTCATTCAGAAGTAAGCACAATTTGATAGAAAATAAATTGGATCTAGTGCATACAGACCTATGTGGGCCAACTCAAACAAGATCATACTATGGTGAAAGGTACTTTATTTTGTTTGTTGATGATTAATCTAGAATGATGTAGGTTGCATTCTTAAAGGACAAATTAGAAGCATTTGAGAAGTTTAAATTATTCAAAGCTAAGGTTGAAAATGTGTTTAGATTGAAGATTAAATGTCTGAGATAAGATAGAAGAGGAGAATTCATCTCTGATAGATTTTATGAGTATTACGAAGAACATGGGATAAAGAGACAATTGAGTACACCTAGAACCCCTCAGTAGAATGGAATTATAGAAAGAAGGAATATGATCATACTTGACATGGTTCACACCATCATGATTGAAGGAAAGGTCGCACACACCTATTGGAGAGATGTGGTCAATACTGCAGTCTATACAATCAATAGAATTCAATTAAGGCTAGGCGCAGACAAGACACCCTATGAGCTATGGTTTGGAAATGTACCTACATTCAAATACTTTAGAATCTTTGGAAGCAAGTGCTGCATCAAGAGAGATGAATCAATTGGCAAGTTTGATGCAAGAAGTGATGAAGGTATTTTTCTTGGTTACTCTGCTAAAAGAAAAGCTTATAGATGTTTTAATTTAAGATTGAAGAAGATCATTGAAATTTCTCATGTTAAGATTGATGAGATGTTTATGATTCAAGAAAGATATCATGATTATGAACCTATGATTGAAGAAGAACCTAGACCTACCATTAGAAAAATAGTTATTGATGAAATGTTTGACAACATTGATGTATTATTCAATGACCATAAAACTAGTGAAGAAGAATCACAGAAGTCAGATGAGAAAGTTACACCTAACATTCCTAAATTCACATCTAGATATCATTCAAAGGAAGACATCATTGGAGATCAGAACATTAAAGTCATGATAAGATCAAAAGAAAAGAGTTCCACAACAAATGAAGAGGTATGTTTACTATAACAGATTGAATCCTTAAGTGTTGAAGATGAATGTAATAATTTAGATTGGCATGAAGCAATGAAAGAAGAGCTAGATCAAATATTTAAGAATGACACATGGGAATTTGTCCCTAGGCCTAGTGATAAGAATGTGATTGGAACCAAGTGGATATTTAGAAATAAGATGAATGAAGATGGAATAGTGGTAAGAAACAAAGAAAGACTAGTATGTAAAGGATATGCACAAAGAGAAGGAATTGATTATTTTGATACATTTTCCCCTATAAGAAGATTGGAAGCCATAAAGTTGTTTTTAGCTTATGCTACATTCAAAGACTTTAAGGTATACCAGATGGATGTCAAGTCAGCATTCCTAAATGGAGAGTTGAAGGAATAAGTACACATAGAGTAGCTTGAAGGATTCACCTTATGGGACAGACCGAATATGGTGTGCAGATTGAAGAAAGCCCTCTATGGACTTAAGCAAGCCCCTAGATCTTGGTATGAAAGACTTGATGGTTGCTTGAATAAGATTGGATTCAAGAAAGGAGTAGTAGATTGCAACTTATTCATAAGAGAAACATCTAATGGATTGTTATTGGTTTCTATATTTGTTGATGAAATTATCTTTGGTGGTAATGAAAAGCTTAGTGTTGAATTTGCTAAAGAAATGCAGAGAAAATTTGGAATGAGCATGATTGGACCTATCAAGTACTTTTTGGGACTGAATGTGTAGTAGACAGACAAAGGTATTTTCATTAATCAATTTAAGTATGTGAAAGAGATACTAAAGAAGTTCAAGATGGATGATTGCAAGCCAGTAAGTACCCCTATGATAACAAGATGCAAGATTTCAAAAGAAGATGATTCAACAGTAGTAGACACAACTTTGTATAAGTCTATGATTGGTAAAATAATCTATCTTACTCAATCTAGACCTGATATTTCCAATGCAGTTGGTATTGTTGGAATATTTGCAGCAGATCCTAAACAAAGTCATCTCATGGCAGTAAAGAGGATATTTAGATACTTAAAAGGAACAATAGACTATGGTTTATGGTATCCTAATTCATAAAATGTAGAACTTCATGAATATACAGATGCAGATTGGGTAGGATGTGTGGATGATAGGAAGAGTACCTCAGGAGGAGCAGTATTTCCTAGAGATAGGCTTGTTACTTGAAAAAGTAAGAAGAAAAATTGTATTTCTTAGTCCACATCAGAAGCAGAGTATGTTGCAGTGGTATTAAATTGCTCTACAATTGTGTGGATCAAGAAGATGGTAAAATATTTTGGTATTCAAATTGATTATCCTATCATTATTCATTGTGATAAAACTAGCACTATCAATATGTCAAAGAACCCTATGATGCATGCAAAGACAAAACACATTAAGATAAAATATCACTTCCTAAGAGAGAAAGTAGTAGAGAAAGAAGTAAAGTTAGATTATGTGAACACAAAAGATTAGCTAGCAGACATATTCACAAAACCTTTATCTAAGGATACATTTGAGTATCTTAGGGAGAAGCTGGGAGTAATTCCCTTCTCTGAATCTGATTAGAGTTTGTAGGAGTGCATCAGTCCTCAGTGACTTATGAATGGTTGACTAATCTACTTCAGGAGTAGTACCGGTGCTTAATTGTTTGGCGCCCTTTTCCATTGATGTCAAAGGGGGAGTAAGTATATAGTCATGAAAAAAAAAATAGTAAGTAATATAGTAGTTCATATTCAGATCATTCAGAAGTAGATGGAGGATTCATCCTTAGGGAATTTTTGATGAGGAAATGGAGAATGTTATAAAATAATTGCAGCAAGGGGAAGTAAGTGTTTAGCAAGAAGAAACAAAATAGTAAGAGATGGAGGATTCATCCTTGGGGGGTTTTCTTGAGCAAATGAAGAATATTATAAAATGATTGTACATTTGGATTGGTGGCGTTTTTCATTCCATATGTTGTCATCAATGCCAAAGGGTGAGATTGTTGGAGATTTGACAAGATCAATCAAGTAAGCAACTAAGGAAAAAATCAATGCAATTAAATCAAATCAAGCTAGGATCAAAGAAAAATTTCAATCAAGCCATAAATCAAATTTAATTAAAAATCAAAAGCCATAAATTCAATTTAAATGAAATAAATCATGATAAATCAAAAAATTGTGTAATTAATCTAATTAATTACATAGTTCATTTAAATCAAATCAACCCATTTAAGAGGTACACATGGCTGAGAACATTAATTAAATTCAATTGATTAAAGTCCTATTTTCCCTCAACCACCAAATGGGAGAAAATATCTCAACCAATAGGATTGAAGGATCAAGCTTAAATCAAATCTCCATCACTGATAAGGAGAGAACATCTTGTCCACCCATTTTGTCCTCTTGTCCCAAGCTTTGAGGACAAAATATTTAAATGGTCTCCAAATGTGGAACCATGGACTTAACTCAAACTCAACCATGATCAAATCAACCACACCCCCTACCCTTGCTAGAATCTATAAAAGCAAGGCATAATTGAAGCAATATTCATCCACAAATTTTATGAAGCATCAAACCTCTTGAAAATTTGAGTTAGAAAGGAAAATCTAGAGCTAATTAGTATTTTCACTTGGAATTAACTTGTATTAGCTTTCTTATCATTTACTTTTATCATATTAGGACTGCCACTAGTGAGAACTTGCCAAGAGCTCATCATTAGCATCCCTAATTAGAGATCCATAGAGTGCTTAACTGTCTTTAAATTTTCTTATTTAGATTGCTTATTGTGGCTATTTAATTATCTTTTCAATTTATTGATGATACTAACCCTATGAAGGTGCTTTCCTTAGCACACAAAATGGCACCCACCGTGGGGCATTAGGCCTCACTAATTTCTAAATTCGGAGAAGTAATTTTTATTTTATAAATCCTTTTATTACTCTTTATTTTATATGTTTTTCAGTGCATTTTACAGATTCTCCAACGCATACAACAAATTCTCTAGCGCGTACAAGGTCTGAAACAACGCGTTTACAACAAAGTATTGCACATTTACATAGAGTTTTGTTACATTTAATCCTTCTCTTTTCGTGTCTTCATTCTTTCAGCATTTGTGCCCTGACTCTCCAGCGCATACAATACATCCTCCAACACATTCAAGACTTTCTTTTAACACCTTTGCTCATTGTTTTAGTGCATTTAAATTATGTTCCTGTGCATTCAATATTTTTCTACAGCGCATTTACTTTAACAGTGCTTTCAATATTTTTAATAGCGCATTCAATAGATTCTGCTGCACATTTAATTAAATTGAAAATTTACAGAATCTAACATATGGAAAATGATTTCTCTATGTGTAATCACTTAAAAATGGACAAAGACAATTTAACGATAATTCAAAGTAAATCAAGTGAAATCAAAGCAAATTAAGGACATTATTAAATCAATTGAATCACAATGCATAATTAGCCAATCAAAATGAAAATCAAATCTTAAATCAATATCAATCAAAATTGAGAGCATTTTAATCAAGTGCAATCAAATCAAAATACAATTAATTCAATTAATTGTATAGTCTTGGATTAAATTAAATTCAACCCATTCAAGGGGTACATGGCTAAAATAAATCAGTTAAATCAATTAATAAAAATCAATTACTCTCAACAACCACAAAGGAGAGGAAATCAATCAACCAATGAGATTTAAAGGAAAGACATTCACATGGATCAAGTCAAATTGAATCTCAATCACTCAAAGTGAGAGAGAATCTTAGCCATCCATCTTGTCTACTTGTCCCAATCTTTGAGGACACAAAATTTTCTTTGTCTTCAAAGGGTGGAACCAAAGACTTAACCCCAACTCAACCATGATCAAACACAACTACACCCCCTCACATTGGGAAAATCTATAAAAGGAATGCCAAAATCCTTCATAATTCATCAACCACCTATCTGAGAATTGCATCAAACCTCTTGCAATTTGAGTTTAGAACAACATTTGAGAGCATTTTAGCATTTTATATTGATAATTGTTAGCTTTAGCATTGTTTATTTCAATCAATTCTCATTCTAGAACTACCATTAGTGAGAGCTTGCTGAGAGCTTACTTCATTAACATTCTAGTTAGAGAGCCATAGGATGCTGAATTAGTCATTGATATTTGCTAATAGTTGCTCAATTGTGGTTGTATTAAGTTTCTATTTTACTTATTGTTGATGATTAACATTAATTCTATGAAGATACATTTAGTTGTATACAAAATGGCACCCACCGTGGGGTAGTAAGCCTCATTTTATCAAATTTAGTATTTGGATCATCTTGTATGATTTTATTTGCTATTTTTTGTGTTTAATTTGTAGGAATAAGGTAAAGTGTCACCTATAGCACATTCAGTCATGCATGTGACCAATCTGATGATGCCTACCAGCTCTGTATCGATGCCTATTTGCTGACTACTCATGCCTGGTCGATAATTCTACTTCTGTCTTAAATTTTCTATTGTCACCTAGAAGAAAAGAATTCACGCATTTGAGACAAAGTGTTATTGCCTTTATGTCATTGAGTCACGCTTTCCAGCTAATAAGTGTCATGGATCAACAATTTGTTATCCCCTATCAGAAAGCTTTGCTCCGCAATTGATCTAACAATCACGCTTACAATCTTTCTTCTTACACTTTTCATTAATTCATTATCGCTTTGAGTTAATTCATTTTTGCCTTGACAAATACTATTTACACTTCTAAATAATTTTCTTATGCCTGCTTAATTTTTTGTGTCACCTGGTGCACTGTTAAGTGTTGCCTACGAACATTAAAGTTGTGCCTATGAGCAATTTACTGTCACGTATTTGCTGGACAATGTCGCTTAAAGTTTTCTATCATAATTTGTTCTCAGGTTGATAAATTCATTTATCTAATTCTCTATTTTTGTGTTTTGACAGTAAATGAACAACCATCCAAAAGTACAGAAGCCAGAAGCTAGATATAATCAAGAGGAGAAGGCACTTGCTAAAAAGATCAAAATGGAGAACCAAGCACATATCAAAGCTGTCCTTGAGCTAACACAAGATGAAGATAGTCAGGTATATCAAAAATACCTTGCTGTAATTGAAGCTTATAAGTAGAAATTTGTCTCTTTGAATTAGATCTTTAGCCCTTAATTCAAATTTTTGTTTGAGAGTTTGCAATTAGAGTGCTCAAAATTCAGTTTATAAATCTTTCTGTTGTCAATTTTGATTTTGGTTTCCCCTCACTTTGATTGTTAGTGTTGACTAACTTGCTGGAGGATAAGCACATTGGAAGGAGCTATTGCCAAGGTGAGTGAAAAAATGACAAAAATCCTCTCAAAAATGCCCCTAGCTTTATGCTAGCTACAAGAAAGAGGTATTTCTCTATTCAAGCTTGCATTTACTTAAATTGCGGCATTCTTTTGATATAAGCTTGGGATAAAATAGGAAATGAATTTCACACTTCAATTTTAAGAATCTCCTTGTCAAGAGATTGAAAAAGAACAAACGTGTGTTTAAGTGTGTGGAACAAAGAAAGACAATAGGGATATGCTCTTCACTCTTTGAGTGAAACAAACTCCCAAACTTGTCGGCCTAAGTTCATTTCTTGTTTTTCATATACATGCTAGAGAAATAGTGGGCTTGCCTCCCAAGTTTGCCTTAATGAGGCCAGTGAGAGGGACAACCCAAAGTGGGATACACTTGCTTTCACCGTGAGAATTTGACCCACTCTAAAATGAAATGCATGTATCCTTAATGGGGTGCATGACAAACGTATTTTGATTTTTTCAATGTCCTCTAGTAATCCTTACAGATTGCACAAAATTGTACTTCGGTGTGTGTGGGAAGCCCCTTAACATACTTGGGGGATGAGATCTTGAAATCTATTTGAACAGAATACTTACTAAAACCTTGATAAAGTAGCAAAGACCACCTTGTAGAGCCATGTTTACAAACCAAATTTTATGCTAAGGTAGGTGCTTGAAGTTTTTTCTTGTGAAATACCTGTGACAACGTTCTACAAATCAAACATTTTGTGTTTAAGTGGGTAAAAGAGACAAGTGAATGTGTGGTTGTTGTGTTTGCAAATACATAAACAAGTGAGAGATATCCATTGAAAATCATCTTATATTTTTAAATCTCCTCAATAATAAAATCAACAACTCTCATATCAATGATTAATTCCAAAATGAACCCTTGTTGGATGTCAGTTTCCATGCGGTCACAAACATATAGGGGATCATTACTAGGTGATAGCACTATCTTTGCAAACCCAATGCAAGAAGTGGAGTACCAAAGTGAGTTCAAAGATCCTAATTAAGAAGAAATTTTCACGAATCTATTTGAACCAAGAATTGAAAAGATGGGTGATATGAATTCAGCCTATCATAATACCAATAATGTCAACTATAACCCTAAGGAGACACTTGAGGAAAGGGTTGAGAAAGCTGCTCAAGATAATGATTTCCTAGAGGTTATGGAAAAATTAATAGAAAAATATAGAGAGAACTTCTTCCTAAGCTTAGCACAAAAGGGGGTAAAGCTGCCCTATGATTTTGACAATGACCAACTTAAGAAGGACCAACACCAAGATGATCCTATGAATGCTATGACTAGGAAGATTAAGGACTTTCAAGAACAAATAGATGCCATGAAGAAGGTAGCCGAACCTAAGGCCTTTTCCATAGAAGCTTTGTGTCCTTTTCCTTTCGACAAGAGCTTAGCAATGGTATCTTTTCCCTTTAATACTATCTTTCCCAAATACGATAAATACATTGGTAAAATAGACCCCCAAGATCATTTAAGGGAATTTTGTGCCCTAAGCATAGATTTCATACACAATGACACTTATCTAATGAGACTCTTTCCTAGAAGCTTAGGAGGGCCAGAAATGGAGTGGTTTTCAAAACTAACTCCCAGAATAAAATCTTTTGAGGAGTTAGCCTCCAAATTCATAACCCATTACTCTTACAACATTGAGCATGAGATCACTATGCTCAAGTTATGTGATACTAAGAAAAAATATGGGGAGTCCTTTTTAGGATTCCTACAAAGGTGGAGGACCATTTTTGCAAGGTACCCACGAAGTATCCTGGAGAAAGAGAAGATGGAGATCTTCACCAATAACTTGACAGCTGAAATGAACTATCAATTACAACTTCAATGTCCTCCAACATTTGAGAAACTTATTGAAAATGGAATTAAGATTGAAGATGTCTTGGTCAAAAGAGGTGAGATTAAATTATTTAAAGACAACAAATCCAACAACAACAATAACAACAGCAATAACAATAATTATGTTCCTAAATATTTTAATCAAGGGGCCAACAATCACAATGATAAATCAAAATCATGGAACAAAAGTAACAATAAAAATATTGTGAATGATGGGGTTGTGGAGTCACACACCTTGAAGTCTACCCCTTTTATCCTACCCTATGGAGCAAATACTTCAAACAATGTTAATCAAGCAAGTAAAGCTCCATATAATTCCAATAATTATAACAACAACAATTCCAACACTTCCAACAATAAGACTTGGGATAAGTCAAAATCAAACTCCAACTATAATAAAATGAAATTTACCCACTTGGGTGAACCTTTGGAGAATTTACTAAGAACCTTGTTGGCCAATCAAGTTATCACGTTACCTGATGTATCAAATTATAAACTTGAAGTCAAACCTCATTGGTGGAATGCATCTCATCATTATGAATACCATTGAAAAAGAGGTCATCCAACCAATGAGTGCATGAAATTGAAATACTTAGTGCAAGATTTGATTAATAATAATGTCATCCAAGTTGAAGGGCCTCAAAACAATAAAGATCACACGGCCTACAAGAATCCCTTTTTGAATCATGAAAAGGGAGAGTCATACAATACAAATCAAAATCAAAAAAAGGGTAATGATAAAGTGAACTTTGCCCATACTTATGACAACACCATAAATACTATAAGTGAAGAAGATCAAAGCATAAATGTTGTTATAATAAAAGGAAAATCAAGAGAAGCATCAGCAAATGTGGTCACTAGGGGGAAAACATTGAAAATTGTTATACCTAATAATACTCCTAAAGTGGTGATACCAAACCAAGCTTCCACGTCATCATCAAAACAATACAACTTGGTTGACAAATTGCAAAGAACTCCCACTCAAATCTCTATTCTTGAGCTGCTCAAACTATCACCAATCCATAAAGATATATTGGAAAAATATTTGTTGGAAACCAATGTGCCTCTAAATTTGGAGGTAGACAAGTTCCAAAACATGGTGGGGCATTTAATTGCACCTCATTGCCTATCATTCTTCAAACAAGATGATATGTCTCTTAATCATCCCCAAAATCTGCCCTTACACATAGAGGTGTTGATCCACAAGAATAGGGTGAAAAGAGTCCTTATAGACAGAGGTGGTGGCCTAAATATTTGTACCCTTAGCTTGGTAAAAGCCTTAGGATTTTCTGAGGAGGCTATTGACCCAAAGAAAAAGATAACCATAAAAGCCTACGATGATGAAGAAAGAGCGTCAAGAGGAGTCATAGTTTTTCCCATAAGAGTTGGTCCTATGCAAAAAGAGACCATATGCCAAGTATTGGACCTCAAATTGACTTATAAAATTTTGTTGGGAATGCCATGGATCCATGAAATTCAGGTTGTTCCTTCAACCTACCATCAATGCCTAAAATTCCCATATCAAGGGCAAGAAATAATGGTAAGTGGAGACCTCAATCCCTTCCAATATTGTAATAATGTCAAACCTATCAATGACTCATTAGTTCCACACAATGCTAAAGGGTCTATACCTGATCCAATGGAACAAGGCAAAAGTTCTAAAGACATCCCTTTGCTAAAAGGAAAAGAGAAGATGGAAGAAGAAATTGTTGTTAAAGAAACTCCAAAACTCATTAACCAAACTACATCGACTAAAGGAAAAGAGAAGGTCAATGAGAATGATATTAGTGAAGAAGAAAAAGAAGAGTCTACCAAAGCTGTTTCAAGATATCTTAAAGAAGCCCATTATCAAAAGATGGATAAAATGATGAAAAAATTTGATAAGAAATGCAAGATCAAACAACAAGGAGTGGGTGAATACTCCTTATCCATGATGGACCTACCCTTATCACCACAGTCCTTTGGGAAACCTCCAAGTCTACCTCATAAATATAATGAAAACTTTGTAAGGGAAAGTACATCATCTACCATGAGTGAAGAGGATAATGAAATTTTGAATTGGTTATACAAGGATGAAGAATCAAGTGCTCACATTAAGCACATTCAAAATATAGCCATCCCTACTCACCAATATGGAAAAGGTTTTGCAATCATGCAAAAGATGGGGTACAAAGGTCAAGGACCTTTAGGTACAAGAAATGAAGGCCTAATTGAACCCCTAGAATCCACATGGTGAGATTCCAAGTAGAAAATAGGTTTAGGATATCTTGAAGAAGGATATACACAAAAACACTATCCCAAAGTATATGATCAAATACTACAATTAGAATCTCATAGTGATGAGGATTCTAATGAATGGGAATGGGAGACCTTATCAAATGAGTCATGCCAAGACAAGGGTATTGACATCATTCATACTTATGCTTCTACTAAAAATAAAGAGCTAATGGTGGAATCAACTCCAAATCCAACATCTAGTTCTAGTCAATAGGGTCCAAATAATGTGCCAAGCATGGAAATCAAGATAAATCAATGGGTAGGTGAACCACACATTCCTTCATGGAGACCTACTATGGAAGAATCGAACACTAGGTTTAATCCCCATGAGTTTTATCCAACAGAAACCATAGTGGAGTCTAGTGAGGAAGATTTTGATCCTTCCTCTTTAGAGCATTTAGAGGAAGCCCATATCTAAGATCTTCAAGATATAATGTATGAACCTTCCAACAATGAGATATACACTTTAAGCCCAATTGAGACAAACCCAAGTGTCGACCCTTTAACTCTCATTTGGCCGGATCTAATTGAATGGGATACCCTTGAACCCGATACCTTACCAACTTTCTTGAATGACAATACGCTGTCCCAATACCTTCACATGGTTGAACCTTCTTTTATCAAGGAATATCAATAAGAAATGATCAAAGGGAGCATCCAAACTCTTAATCCGAGAAAAAATGAAAAAATAAAAAAAATAAAAAAGAAAAAGAATCGAGTGTTGAAAACCACATTGTGGCAACATTAGATCAAGAAAAAACAAAGAAATAAAGGATGTTTCCAAAGGTGAAAACCCAACTGAGGCACCTATGGAAGGGAGTTTGGATGTTCTACTAGATCACTATGAAGAAAGGTCTCCAATTCTAATTGAGCCAACAAAAAAGATAAACATTGGAACAGAAATAGAGCCAAAGTTCATTCACTTAGCATCATCCTTATCTAGTGAAGAAAGAACAGAGTTCATTAAGTTCTTTAAGGAAAAACAAGTTAACTTCACATGGTCTTATGATGATATGCTGGGGTTAGACCCAAATTTGATAATGCATCACCTCAATATAAAGGAAGGAGCTAAACCGATCAAACAAAAACTAAGGAAAATGCACCCTCATATAGCCTTACTTGTCAAAGTGGAACTAGAGAAGCTATTAAAGGTGGGGTTTATAAGAGCCATTGATTATGCACAATGGATCTCCAACATAGTGCCAATATCAAAAGTGGATAAGTCAATCAGAATCTGCATGGACTTTAGGGACTTAAACTTGGCATGTCCTAAAGATGATTTCCCACTTCCGAGCATTGATGCTATTGTAGACTTAACAGTAGGACACTCCATGTTTTCACTAATGGATGGATTTAGTGGCTATAATCAGATCAAGATAGCACCTGAAGACCAAGATAAAACTACCTTTACATTTTCATGGGGTTCATTTTGTTGGAATGTCATGCCTTTTGGCTTGAAAAATGCTGGAGCGACCTATCAAAGAGCCATGACTACAATATTCCATGATATGATGCATAAGTTCATGGAAGATTATGTGGATGACATACTAGCTAAGCCACATTCAAGAAAAGAACATCTACCTATTTTGGCAAATTTTTTTGAAAGGTTAGAGGAGTTCAAAGTAAGGCTTAACCCAAAGAAGTGTGCTTTTGGAGTTCAATCTGGTAAACTTCTAGGTTAAATTGTATCTACCAAAGGGATAGAGGTTGATATAGCTAAAGTGAAGGCCATAATGGAAATGGAAGCAGCTAAAACCATTAGAGAGATGAGGTTTTTACAATGAAGGATACAATCCATTAGGAGATTCATCTCTCAATTGGCAGAAAAATGCCATAATTTCAACCAACTTTTGCATAAAGATACAATCTTCGAGTGGGATGAAAAATGTGAAGAGGCTTTCAACCTACTAAAGAAATACCTCATGAATCCACCAATATTGATGCCACCTATCAGAGGCAAGCCCTTAATTTTGTACATTTCAGCAACAGAGAATTCATTGGGGGCACTTCTAGCTCAAGAGGATGAGAATGGAAAAGAGAAAGCAATCTACTACATTAGTAGAACCTTAGTCAAATATGAGCTAAACTATACCTTCATGGAAAGGGCATGCTTGGCTTTAGTTTTTGCTTCCCAAAAATTATGCCATTATATGCTAGCCCACAAGATAAGACTCATTGCTAAAATTGACCCTTTGAAGTATCTATTAAACAAAACAACATTAAATCGAAGATTAGCAAAGTGGGTGATGATCTTAAGGAAATTTGATATAGAATATGTTGATAGAAAAGAAATTAAAGGAAAAGTCATTGCAGACCAATTAGCAGAGGCACCACTTAATGATGATCATCCTATACAAGTTGAATTCCCTAATGCAAAAATTGTGAATGTTGAGGCAAAAACATGGCAGCTCTATTTTGATGGTTCCTACACTCACCACGAGTCAGGAGTAGGCATACTTCTAATCACACCTCAAGGCTCCACTATCCCTAAGCCATAAAAATTGCTATTTCCATGTACAAACAATATAATAGAATATGAAGCCTTGGTTATTGGAATCAAGTTGGCATTAGAATGGAAAGTGATAAAATTAAAGGTATATGGAGATTCACAATTAGTCATAAATCAAGTCAATGAAGAATATCAGACTAAAGATGACAAATTGGTACCTTACAAAACCATGGTGGATAATCTCAAGAAGTATTTCATAATCATTACATTTGAACAAGTGCTAAGAGAAAAGAGCAAGGCAGTAGATGCTATGGCAACCTTAGCATCACTTTTGCAGATGCCTGATCAGAGTGATAGATACGAGTTCTTGGTAGAAGAATTGATTCAACCCGCGTATGACCCAAGCCATCCTTATACCATTTGCCTACTTACTAAAACCAACTCACCTTGGTATGGACCCATTTACAATTATTTGAAAGACCAAACACTTCCTATCAATCAAACTAGAAACCAAAAGAAAAGTTTCATTAGACAAGCCGCCAAATACACTATAATTGCCGAAACATTGTATCGGAAAAGTCTTGACGGAATGCTCCTTAGGTGTTTAGAAGAGGAAGAATCAGAATTATCCTTATGAGAAATTCACGAAGGAATTTTTGGATCACACTCAAACAGATTATCTTTAGCTAAGAAACTTCTTAGGATAGGATATTTTTGGCCTACCATGGAAAAAGATTCTTGTAACTTTGCAAAAACTTGTAAGTGTCAATTTCACATAAATTTGATACATGTGTGGGTGCAAGAACTTCATCCAATGACCACACGTTGGCCATTTGATTAGTGGGGTCTAGATCTAATAGGAATGATTTATCCACAATCTTTGAATGGGCATAAATTCATCATAATGGCCACATAATATTTTACTAAGTGGGTGGAAGCTATACCCCTATCAACTTCAATAGGCAAACAGATATCCTTGTTTATCCTAAATCATATAATTTGTAGATATGACATACCTCATGCCATTATAACGGATAATGCAAGGCATTTCAAGAACAAAGACATAACAGAATTATGCACAAAATTTCACATGATACATCATTCATCTTCAATGTATTACCCTCAAGGTAATGGACAAGCCGAAGCAACAAACAAAAACATATTGAAAATCTTGAAGAGAACAATGGATAATTCTGGTAGAGATTGGCATATCAAGATAAACCTGACCTTGTGGGCTTATAGGACAAGCATAAGGATGCCAACAGGAGCTACACCCTTCTCCTTAGTCTTTGGAATAGAAGCAATTTTTCCTTTAGAGGTAGAACTTCCATCCTTAAGGATATCTATGCATGGATTGATAAATGAGGAAGACTATAGGGTGGCTAGACTACAAGAACTAGAACTCTTGGATGAGAAATAAAAAGAGGCCTTTGATCACTTAAAGGTGTACCAGAATAGAATGTCAAGATCTTACAATAAACACATCAAGCCAAGGACATTCCAAATAGGTGACCTAGTGTTGCATGAAAATCCCAAGAACCAAGCACAAAGAGAGAAAAAAGGGAAGTGGGAAGCAAACTGGTTAGGACCATTTCTCATTGTTGAAGATTTTGGGATTGACACATACAAGTTATCAGATTACGATGGTGAAGAGCTTCAAGAGCCCATAAATAGCATACATCTCAAGAGGTTCTATACCTAAGGTAGATGAAAGAGTATAAAGAGTATTAGATGGAAAGAATCATATTTATTGTACATAATTCAAAAGAGATCTTGAAAACATGAAAAACATTGGAAAAGTTGAAAATATCAAAAACATTTGAAAAGCATAAAAGATCAAAAATAGTGGAAAATTGAGCATGAAGAAAGGAAAAACATTCAAATATGATCCTCAAAAAGATGTTGTCTTGGTGAAAACCTAGCAAATAGGCACCTTGATAATATGGAAAAAAATTGAAAAAAAAGAAAAATACAAAAAAATCAAAAAAGAAGAAAAGTGCCTTGGTGAAAACCTAGCAAATAGGCACCTTGGTAGCCAAAAAAGAGAAAAGCTTTAAAAATTGAAAAAAGAGCTTGATCCATTCAATCGGTGAAAACCTAGTAAATAGGCACCATTGAAAGTTCAAGTCAGTTGCATATTTAGAAGGTCACTTTGTTAATATTGCATTCGCCAGCATTTGTATATATTGCATAATAAACCCCCATAGTTGCATTTGCAAGCACCTCAAGATTTTGGTCACCTAATTGAAAAATTGTCCTAAGTCCCATAAATAAATTCAATATCAAACTGGGGGCAATCTACTCTCAAGGAGCAAGGATTCATCAAACAAGCTTTATTCAATCAGAGAATCAATTCATCACACTCGAAAGAGGAACACTTAATCAAATCTACATCCTATTCCAATCTGAGCCAAAAATGAAAATTTGATCCAAGAACTTAAATGACCTTATCTTTTATCGGGATTAAGAATTTGAAATGGATGGAACTACATTTGAATTATGGATTTGAAAAACATGGCCAATTTTTTCTAAGTGTTGACTCAAATTGATGAAATTATTTCTTTCTAGCGAATCGATGAAAGTTTTAGACTAGACAAGCTATGATGAAAGGATGATATTTTCTTGATTTTTGAATGACTATCTTAAAATCAAAGTTTTAAATCATGTATTATTTTTCTAAGGACATGATCATCAAAGAATCATCGAGGACTTATACATAGGATAAAATAGAGATGTCTGCTTGTTTACGCAAATGGATACCTTGGCTATTTTGATCTTCAATATCATAATACCAACATCCACTTGCAACATAGAATCCCACAAAATAGGTATTCATACTCTCATGATTGGCTTCAATCAGTGATAGTCATACTGAAGAGACCGATGGGAAAGTGAAGAAAAAGGCAAAAGTATTCATATCATCATTGTTGAACTAGTGATGATTGTACTTAAGAACAGGATCCAAAAAATGCTCAATGATGATAATAAGCTCTAAATCTTGAATAATGACAGCTAGCTACATACATGTTAGATTAAGTGCATTATATATATTTGTTTGTTTTTCTTAGCTTAAATTGCAAGAGGGAAAATGAAAGGGGATGGTTTAATTCAAACACCATGATCTAAAATCCAAAACAATGAAAATGAGATTATCTTTTGCATACATGCATATCATTAATCATTAGTCATTATACATGAATATTTAGAAAAGGAAAAGAAAAAAAGAATCATAACTCATATATCATTTGCATACATGTAGTTACAGATAGAATTGCATACATTGCAAAAATGAAAAATATAGGATCATCCATATTAATATGATCATGAAATCATTTGCATCCATACATTGAAAAATAGAGAACATCTCATAATATTCATACATCAATGCATCCATCTATCTATATCATGAAAATAAGATACATTGCATCCATAGCATAATTAAAGATAAATGCATCAGAAAACATCATATAGCTGCATGAAAAAATAATCTCATAAATCAACTCATTAATAGAGACGAAGGAATAGATCATCATATATCATCAAAATATGTGTCTCAAAGGATCCAATACATCAAGGTATATCCAGATACAATATCATGAAAATAGTACATCAAAAGATCCGATCAATCAAGAAATAGGAAATGTGCAATAGAGAACAATAATGATAATCTGTCATGAATAAATCATGATCCTGTAGCACCAGAACCACTTGGATCTCTATCATCCTGTGGAGGAGGAGCTTGAGAAGTGCTCGCTCCACTTGGTCTTTGAACAATCACTGCTAAAAGAAACTGCTGCATCAAGGTAGCAACCTGATCTAAATGCCCCACAATAGTAGATATCTCTATCCTCATAGACTACATATCTCGGGCTGAAGTACCAATAGTGGGAGAATCCTGTGGACCCTGTCCCTGATCCTGTGGCTGCTGAGTTAGCTACAGAATCTGTGGTGCTTGAATCTATGGTGCATGAACCTACTAAGCATCATCATCCTGCTATGCTAGGGAAACTCTCTATAACTGTACTAAAGGATCTAAACCCCTATGAACCTACCTGGCAACATCAACATGAGCCTGTCTCTGAGCTCTTTGCTATAAATGAGCTCTATCCTGTCTAGCAGCTCTAGGAGGAACTGCATGGCCCACATCAGCCTATATATCTCTGGCTCTACCCCGATCATGTCCATCCCTCACCCATCCTCTACGTCCTCTATGTCTCTGATGTCTACCTCCACCACCACACCCATCATCATCACCACCACCACCACGTTGTGTTGGAATAGGCTTAGCTGGATCTGTGAAATGAATAAACCTACTCCAAGCCCACTAGTCTACATACTCATGAGACATCCCAACATCAGCTATACCTGATACCATCTCCCATCTACAAAAATCCATGCTAGTAATCTAACCCATGACAAACTGAAAATCAATACAAGGGCCCCACATAGATCTCTCGGCCTATACCCATGCATACAAAGCATTGCCCTGAGGCATATCTTGAGTCCTACCATACTGTCTGGAAACTTGACCAAAAAAATACCGCTCAATAACAGTATCAGATTGGCCAATCATCCAACAAGGAGAAAACATATACGGCAACTCATCATCATCCTCCCACCAACCCTCACAACCAAGGTATGGATGCCATTGCACCTGATCAAGATCATCTATCTGACGTCTCCAAAAATCTAGATGACCTAAATGATGTTGAATCACCATACTAGTATACAAGTAAGCATAAGGAAATCCACGTGGCCATCTCCTATCAGAAATAGGCCTGGTAATAGGAAGATGCTCCCAAATCCATAACTGAAGGATGATAGCACCAACAGATAAAGAAGAACTCTCTTTGTACACGACCTCATGAAGATCTCAATATAGCTACACTAGTACACAAGAACCCCAATTGAAACATCGAGGCTATGCTAGTAAATCCTCCAGAATCCTACCCCAACCAATGGAAAAACCACGATCTCGTCGGTCAGGAAGGAGTAGACCACCAATCAATGGACCCAGGACTGCAGGCCATGTAGGAAAGGAGGAAAACTATGGCCATGTGATAGTATCATCATCAATTATATTGTCCCCAAATACTCATCGACAGATAGTAGACTCATAAATAGAATCATAGTAAACAATCTCTCCATGACAAGGAATCCGAAGAAAATGATACACGTCCTCGGGCGTGATCATCATCTCACCATGAGGAAGATGGAAAGTATTGTGGTCAGAGTGCAAATGCTCTACCACAACTGTTAGTAGTCTAGGGTTCAACTGGAACCAAGGAAGATTGAGAAGGAAACCTAAACCACAAGTCTCAATGACATGTAGCTCAGCATTAGTCAATGCCTATCCAAGATCAATCACCCAAGATGCAACTGATCAGACATATAAAACATCAAGGTGAGCCTGTTTGGCATGAAAATAATAGAATCATATTAGCATAGTATATCAAGGAACATCTAAAGTCGATCAAGTTATTTTAAAAAAAATTCATTTTCTCATCATGAGCATATGAACACTCCTAACTCTATATCGTGAGGAAGGAAAATCATTGTTTTATTTCTCTAGAACTTGAGAATAAAATATTAAAACCATCAACCTATCATAACATATTGACAATTAAAATTCATTGGTATTACTATACGGATATCCTAATCATTTGTTTTTGACAAACATGAATGACCTAATCAAATGATTCAAATCAGTCATTTTGAAGTATTAAATTTTTCACGAAAAAAAGTCAAGTACAAAAGAACATTTTGAGAAAAATACCGTAGGTGTGATTTTAATCATCGCAGGCGACATTTTGCTTAAGTGACACAAAAATCTTGACAAGTGACATTACTTTTGTGTTACATGATAGAATAATCATAGGTGACATTGAAATAGCCTAAGCGACAGCTAATTCCTCATAAGTGACAATAAAAAGAGAGGGTTTCACCGGCGGTAAAATACATGGAATTAGGTTATTTTAACCTAGGTCTACGCGTGAATATTTCATACATAGGCGACAACAAAAAATTGAGAAGCGATAATAAAATGATCATACGTGACATTAAAAACTATGGATGCGACATTTAAAAATCCTACGCGACATTGGAATTATCCTATGCATAAATGAAATATTTCAAAGCAGTGTTTAAAATGGGAAATGCAATAAATGCTAATTAAAGAGCAATAAATGCAGTACTAAGGTTTGAAAAGTACATACTGGAGCTCCATAATCAAGTGGTCTCACATATCTATGACCTTGCTCGAATCGATGCTCGTGAATAGGTACAACCATCTCGATAATCCAAGCAAAACCAGAGCAAAATCACAGAAGTCAAAAGTGAAAATGAATAGTAAATCTAGGTTTTTTAACCTATTTAAGCTATTTCTGAACTAATTTTGAGGAGAAAATTGACCTTGACCTATATTAATCTATTGCATTAACTGGGGCATATCATAAGGTGTTTTTTAGAAATGAAAACATATCAATCAATCAATCATTTCAATCTATCTATCAAGAAAAAATGATATGTTTCATTTATGAGGGGGCATACCATCAGATAATCATATCAACATCATCAGTAACATCAATGAAAATGAGAGACCGATCATAAAATCAAATCAAAAGTTGTTATCAGAAAAATTTTCATAATCAAATGAAAGGGGCATTAAATCAATCACCAAATCAAACATCATATCAGGATCATATCAGCAAATCAATCATCATATCAAGAATAATCATCAGAGAACCATATCAATCAAGAGTTTCATATCAATCATACTAACATCAATTTCATATCAAAAATTAAAGGATCAACCATCAAAAGACCATCAAATGACATCATAAATCGACTATCAATGAATCAGGACCTATCAATCAAGCAAGATCAGAGTATTCTTTGAATCGACATGCTTCGCACGTCAACTCAAAGAGGGGCATTTGTAATCACTTAAAAATGGACAAAGACAATTAATGATAATTCAAAGTAAATCAAGTGAAATCAAATAAAATCAAGGACATTATTGAATCAATTGAATCACAATGCATAATTAGCCAATCAAAATGAAAATCAAATCTTAATTCAATATCAATCAAAATTGAGAGCATTTTAATCAAGTGCAATCAAATCAAAATACAATTAATTCAATTAATTGTATAGTCTTAGATTAAATTAAATTCAACCCATTCAAGGGGTACATGGCTAAAATAAATCAATTAAATCAATTAATAAAAATCAATTACTCTCAACAACCACAAAGGAGAGGAAATCATTCAACCAATGAGATTTAAAGGAAAGGCATTCACATGGATCAAGTCAAATTGAATCTCAATCACTCAAAGTGAGAGAGAATCTTAGCCATCCATCTTGTCTACTTGTCCCAATCTTTGAGGACACAAACTTTGCTTTGTCTTCAAAGGGTGGAACCAAAGACTTAACCCCAACTCAACCATGATCAAACACAACTACACCCCCTCACATTGGGAAAATCTATAAAAGGAAGGCTAAAATCCTTCATAATTCATCAACCACCTATCTAAGAATTGCATCAAACCTCTTGCAATTTGAGTTTATAATAGCATTTGAGAGAATTTTAGCATTGTTTATTTCAATCAATTCTCATTCTAGAACTGTCATTAGTGAGAGCTTACCTCATTAACATTCTAGTTAGAGAGCCATAGGATGCTGAATTAGTCATTGATATTTGCTAATAGTTGCTCAATTGTGGTTGTATTTAGTTTCTATTTTACTTATTGTTGATGATTAACATTAATTCTATGAAGATACATTTAGTTGTATACACTATGTCTGCAGGATGACTGGTCATAAAAGAATAAAAAAACCAAAGACCAGATTTAACAATGAGGGAAAGGCCTTGGCTAAAAAAATTGAGGAGAATATTGCACATATCAAGCTGGTTTTAGAGAATTCACAATAGGAAAGTGAGGTATATGAATGTTATTTTAAAGTTTTAGAAGCTTACAAATTAAAATTCATCTCATTAAATTGGATTTAGTTGCCTTAATTTATTTTTGTCAAAATTTGATAAATAAGGCTTAGATTCAAATTTATTCTTTTTTTTCTTCACTTTGTTTGGTTGTGTTGACTAACTTGTTGGAGGAGAAGTGAATGGGAAGGAAAAATCACCACTAGGTGAGCATACATAATGAAAGATTCATCAAAAATGCCCCTAGCCTTAGCTAGCTTTGAAACAAGGTAAGCCTAAAACTTGGTCAAATTTTGCTTAAATTGCGGCCTTGTCAATTTCAAAATCTAGTAATTAAAGCAGCCTATTATTGTTTAAGGGATTTGATACTAGGCCTATGCTCTTCACTTTCTAAGTGAATCAAAATTCCAAAAATATCAAATTCCTTGATTAAAAGAAAGGCTAAGTAAATCAAGCAGTAAATTTGAACAACCCCTTATTTGTGGATGAGAGTAGAAATACTCAATTCTCATTAGTTAGTGAGTTTGGAAATTGAACCTTGTTAAAAGTGTTTAGGAATCAAGAAATAGATAGGGATATTCTCTTCACCTTTTGGTGAATCAAACTCCCAAAACCTATCTCTTCATTCCATTTTATTGCTTTCAATATGAACATGCTAGATCCATAGTGGGCTCGCCTCGCAAGAATTGCCTTAACGAGGTCGGTGAGAGGAATAGCCCAAAGTGGGATACATTTTATTTTGCCACAAAAATCCAACCCACTCTAAAATAAAATGCATGCATCCTTAATGGGGTGATTGAAAAAAGGATATTAATCTTTCGAACTTCCTCGAGTAGTCCTATGGGATTGCGCAAAACTCTGACATACCGGTAGTGGGAAGCCTCCTAATTTTGGAGGATGAAAGTTTAATGTCCATTTGAAAGGAATCTTGATTAAATACCTTGTTAAAATATAAAATCCTACCTTGTAGAGCCATGTTTATGAACCAAATTGTGAACTAGGTAGATTGCTTGAAGTGTCTTTTTGTGCAAAAACCCGTGATAAAGTCCTTAAAATTCAAACACTTTTTGTGTAGAGGTTAAAAAGAAAAAGTGTATTTGTGATTGATTTGTTTGAAAAATACATACAAGAAGTAAGAGATATCCATTTGAAAATTCATCTTATACTTTTAATCTCTTCATAAAAGCAAACAATTACCAAGTTTGGGGGAAACAATTCAAAATTAAACCTTGTTGAATGTCGGTTTCTACACGATCACATAAACTCAAATTATCCTTACAAGAGGATGAGACTTGCATTGTGAAAGAGGTCCCTGAATTTGAATCCCAAAAATCTTTTATAAATCACAACCAAGGGGATAGTCTCCCAAATATTTTTGAAAAGAGAACTGATGCAATGGATAGAAATTCCACATTTTATGATTACATCCATGGAGGTAACAATGATCACATTAATAATGCCAATCAAGGAACTAAAGAAAAAAATTCAGATAAAGCTAATAGGGTGGCTCAAGACATGGAATTTCTTGAAGTCATGGAAAAACTAATAGAAAGGGACAGGGAAAGATATTTCCTAAATTTAGCCCAAGAAGGGGTGAAACTTCCACATGATTATGACATTGGTCAACTTAAGAAAGACAAGGAAGATGATAATAAGATGGGTGCGATGAGTAAAAAATTGAAAATGTTCCAAGCCCAAAACGACCTAATGAATAAGGCAAATGAACCTAGGCCATTTTCTATCGAGGCCTTGTGCCCATTTCCTTTTGCCAAAAGCTTGGTTATCGAACCTTTTACGATAAATGTAGTCTTTCCTAAGTCCAAAAAATACACTAGTAAATTGGACCCACAAGATCACCTTAGAGAGTTTTGTGCTCTAAGCATCGAATTTATGCATGATACAACTTATCTAATGAGACTTTTTCCAAGAAGTTTAGGAGGTCAAGCCATGGAATGGTTCTCAAAACTTCTACAAGGGATAAAGAAATTGGAGGAATTAGCCTCCAAATTCATAAACCATTATTCTTACAACATTGAACATTAGATTACCATGCTCAACCTATGTGACACTAAGAAATGAGATGGTGAATCTTTATTAGGGTTTCTTCAAAGGTGGATAATAGTTTTTGCAAGATATCAATGAAGTATACCTGAGAAGGAGAAAATGGAAATATTTATGAATAACTTAAATATGGAGATGAACTATAGGCTCCAACTTCAATGTCCCTCTACTTTTGAAAAAATTATTGAGAATGGGATTAAAACTGAAGATGTGTTGGTTAAGAGGGGAGAAATCAAATTGTTCAAAGATAAAAAACCTTATACCAACACTAGTAACAATCATAATGTATCTAATTATAAAAATAATAAAGGAGCCAACAATCACAATGATAAGCCTAGACTATGGTTGAAGAAGAATAATAAAAATCTTGTGAATAATGGAGTTGTGGAAGCACACAACTCAAAGGCTACCCCCTTTAATTTATCAAGTGGGGAAAATTCAGCATATAACATAAATCAAACAAACAAAGCCCCATTCAATAATAATAATCCCAACAACAACAATAACAATTCTAACAACAATAATCCCTTTAATAACTCCAATGTCTCTAAACCTAAACCCTTATTTTCCACATATCAAAAGAGAAAATTCACCTTTTAAGGTGAACCATTGGAAAATTCATTAAGGACTTTGGTGGCTAACAAAATCATTAATTTACCCAAATCAAGGCCATATGAACTCCAAGTCAAGCCTAATTGGTGGAATGATTCTCACCATTGTGAATACCATCGTAATAAGGGACATAAAACCATGAGTGCATGAAATTGAAACATCTTGTGCAAGACCTAATTGATGATGGAACAATAAAGGTGGAAGGGCCTCAAAATAATGAAGACACTGTTAGTGTTTGAACCTGCAAATTAATCAAATACTCAAATAATCCCAATGGCTGTAACCTAGCAAGTTACAAACTACTAAGGTATTAAGGTTAAAACCTTCTTCACTTCGAGTAATACATACTCAGGCGGGTGTACCTCTATCAATTCAACGTTCAACCGAGCTCTGAATTGAGAACTTGCTCCTTCACTGCTTTGTTACTGCCTTCAAAGTCTAACTCAATAAGTTGCTAAAACTCTGAGTATAACCCAAATCATCTTGATACACAACATCATGATATAGATAATAAAAACAGCAACACGGTACAATGGCTTAAGGATATTCATCCTTCTTCCTTTTAGAGTCAAACTCAGGGAAGGGTTAACCTCGTTTATTGCTTCTTCAAAGCACTGAAATACATATTTATGAACTTGTCATAATATGACTCAAGTCTGGAAATTATGCATATAAAGTAAAATGTCAATCAATTATATATTGGATGGTAAACCAATGTAAGTGGATCTAAAACCAGTCCCTTATCCGCTGGGCATCAGAGTCAAATTCTACCTTCACATATATCTATTAAAGCGAATACAATGAAACTCCAATAACATGCCTAACATATCATTGTTTCTGTTCCTACACCTGTCATCAAATCCACATATAGATATTCAATTCCCAGAGACCTCCCCTAAGATTTTACTCTTTCCTTGAAAGATACTTAAGCTCAACCCCTACATTCACCTTGTGAAAGATGTATTTAAACTGTCTTACAATTTAAATGCATAAAGAAACTAAAACACTCCACATGTAAAGACAATCAAATTGTAGTAACAGAACTTTCAGTGTATTTGTATTAATTGATAAAATGCATTCGTACAATTTTCCTTGATTTCACAGAAAATCAGGTTCTATATTTCAGACCTCTCCTTTACAAAATATTTTCCAACCTTGATCATCAATAGGAATAGACTATTTATACTAATCAACCATCCTGGAATCCTCGAAAGGATGCAACAAGCTTCAGATGGCTGATAGAAAATTGTGCTAGAAAACAAAAGAAAATACAAACAGAAAGATATTTAATAAAGACAGCAAGGCGTATTTTCAGTTCTGAACAACTTCCACAGCTGGCACCTTTGTTTGTAGATATTTTCAGAGCAGTTACCAAGTTTGTCATATGAATGATGACCGCCATTATAGGCTAACTTACATCATTCTCTGTTTGAACACGCTCTCCCTCAAATTTTGGATCAGGTGCCAAGTGCGATCTATTCTTCCTCCTCCTCTGTCAGCTGGATGACCGGTTTCTTCTTCTTCTTTGTGATTAGCTTTTCCCAAGCTGCCACATCATCATCAGATGGCCAGTCGTAACTCTGCAGCTCCTGTAACAAGTTGACTTGCCGTTCCCATGTAGAATCAGTTACATTTTTAACTTCTGATATAAACTTGATACAGTCACCTTCAACTTTGAATAAACTATCAATTATATTGTTAGTTCCTTCCACGTCCAGAGCCTTATTATCTTTTAGGAAGGCATCTTGATTGATGACCAACTAACCCATTGACAACTTCCAATCTTCCAGCTTAACCACATTTCCACTGTCATCATATACCGGGGGCAAATACTTGCTGTAATCTTTATCAAACATGGCTAACTTAGCCTTTATTTGGTTTGATTTTCCTTTGAAAAATGTTGATGCTGCACTTATTAGGCCAATCCTTTCAAACACATCAGTTACTACTTTTGGGATATCAGGCCTGTGTTCTTGTAAACTGTCAAGCTTATCAAACAATAAATTCCTCCTAGACCAAATACTATAGAGTGGCTCCAAGGTGGCTAAATAGTCATTCACCTTTTGATTGGTCTGATGTAATAGGCTGACTGATTTATGAATTGCATCCATCCTGTCCTTTATTTTGTCCTGCCTGTACTGCACTATTTTGGCTATAGTGTCCAGGGATGCATCCAATTTCACCTTTTCCAAGTCTTCAGCAGGTCCCTCAGTTGCCTCCAAATTTACCTGAACAGGTACCTCAACTTGCAAAGGAGGAGGAGGAATTATTTTTGAGGCTTCCTCAAGTTTGACATTTATTTCTACCAGCTCATCTTCCAACTGTTTGATCCTCATCATTTTCAGATCTCTGTCCTTGGCTACCATGCTTGAACTCTCAAACAATTTGGCATATCTTTCTGACAGCTAAGCTGTCTTGGCTTCATTCAAATTAGCCCAATGAGTTACTACCTTGGAGACCTCAAGGTCTATTGTATTTTGTACAGTCCATATAATTTTATTCCCCTCCATCTTATCCTCTATACTCAATAGGGATGGCTTTTGAGTTTTGGGAGCCATGGACCACATTGCAACAGCCTGGGACTTAGGGTCATAGCCACTTCCTCTAATCATGTCACCAATGTGAACTTCATATGATAGGCTACCCTCTGGTTGCTTTCTCAGTTGATCAATGAGGAATGCAGAAGTCAGATCCCATCCTGGGGTTAACAACATTCCACTTGATTTAACCAAATCTCTGGCTTCGTCCACTGTTATGGGATCAAGGCTAGGATCATATGAAGCAAGAGCTCTCAAAGTTTCTTCACTTGGCTCCATACCTTCAGGCAGAGCTTTCTTCACTTCTTGCTACTTGTTCCAAATGAGAAAACTCTTGAACTCATCAGTCTTAATGAACTGATCATCACTCAAGAATTCCTCTTGATAGACCTCTCTGATATCCTTCTCTAACCATAAGGACTTTTCTCTGCCTTCTTGCTCAATGGCTATCTTCTTGCCTGCTCTTATTGCTTTCCTCAATTGATGATGATATGGCCTATCACCTGGTACAAGAGCAGATGCTCTGTCAATTTCCCTTCTTTGTCTCACATGCCTTGAAGGTTCACCTTCCTCAAGCCTCTGTCTCTTCAATGGTGGCTCTGAGATATCCTGCATTTCTGGTTGATCTTGAGTAAGATCAACAACTGGTGGTCTCTCAACCTATGGAGGACTATCTTCTTCTTGTGACTCATCAGTGAATTCTTCTTCATCAGAAGATGAATAATCTTTCTTTTTCTTCTTCTCTGGCTCATTCTGATCAATCAAGCCTTCCAATTGATTTTCCAAGGTATCATACTTTTCAATCATCCCATCAATCCTCTTCAAATAAGGAAGATCAGGGAAAAAACCCTCAAAAGGAATCTGAGATGCCTTCAACTGGTTGGACAAATCTACTAAATCAAAGAATTTGTACCATCTCCTCTTAACCTCATCTTCATCTAAGATGTTTCTGATCACATCTTCTTCATCCAATCCTTCATGCTCTTTGATCACACCAATGTTTGGGATGTAAGTCATCCTGGCAGTCTTGATGAAGTCTTCAGGATCTATGTGCCTACAAGCACCAGTAACCATTTTAAATTGTTGTAACCATGCACTGATTTGAGGAAAGGCCCTCTTTCCTATTAGGAAATCACCTACCCTGAACTGCCTGGGTGTGAATGTACCCTTTCTGTGAGGGGCCAGGAGCTCTTTATCTGTACACATTAGCTGCCAAACAAATTCCAAACAAGCCAATCTCGGAGGCACATACTTTGGTAATAAATGTGGGGGTTGGGGACAGCCATAAACTCTGATAATTGTGGAATTATCTCCTAAGTAGAAATCACCCCAATTATGATTTCCCTCCCATTTATCCACATACTGCAGTGGTCTTAAAAGCCTGAGGACTCTAGGAGATAGCCTGGTGACATTTATACCTAGCATCCTGATAATTGGATAAACAATGAAATTCTGAAAAACACAAAAATCTGCTTCATTAGATGTAGAATTCCATATCCTCACCCACAACTGCACTGGGTTGTGCTGATCCTTGAAAGTGAACCTTGGTTTTAACATGTTTGCATCAAAACTGTTGATGTTGAAAAATAGAATCAAATGCATTAATAGAGAATAATGCATGAACTCAATAGGACTTTTACTTTCTTGGACAGACATCAGCCCCTGATGCATCCTATCGATCACATACTGAATGTAATCATAGTCAGTGTTTACCAAAGGATTTTGAATATCCAAGATGATCATCAGCAAGTCAGCTGGTAAAAATTCTGCATTCCCATCCATTCCCAAAACTCTACATAATGCATAACAAGTATATCTCATATAATGATGGAGGGATTTGAACTGGTATGGGGCATTCATGTTAGCAGGAAGGGGGGCTATGTATTTGTCCTGTTTTGGCATATGCTTAACCAACTGGTCTTTTACTGACCCTACATTGCTTCTGTATCTTGCCTTTTCTTTGTTCAAATCAATCTCAGTGGAAAAGGACGTGTAAAGACCAAAAGCTTTCATAAAAGATCCCCTATCAAGAGTAACTAAGGGTGATTGATCTTCTTTTCTAATTGTCCTTGAAATAGGGTCATACCTTCTGGCTAGGGCAACAATTAAATCAATATCTAGGAAAACGTCAGGGACAAGCATTTTTCCTAATCCTAACACCCAACCATTACAGACAGGAACATGCTTATTTCTATTTCCATAAAAGAAGTTGAAAATGGTGTAACCTGTGAATTCCAGAGTGATTGGGTCTCTACACCATTCCAAAAGATCTTCAAACACGTCATCAGCAGCCCTCTTGTTCTGACTGGAGCCCGGCAACAGTTTCAGGAATTCATCTGAAAAATTAGGCTTATTCTTGTCCTCACCAATTTTGGACTTGGCCTCACCACTGGAAGACGCTGCACTCTTCTCAGGTTGACTCATCTTTGCTACAGGAACACCTTCAATTCTCTGTATCTCAAATGCTTTTATGCTCGAAAATGCTCTGGACAGACAGAAACTCTCAATAACTGAAACTTGAACAAAAAAAACAACGAGCTTCAACTTATTTATCGATATGAATCCAAGGTGTGCAACTACCATAGTTAATGCAAATCTCCTTAATGGATCCCATATTCAATTTCATGTACCCCCAGATTTCAAATTTCGAGCTCGCCATGTCCGGATGTTGACAGATAGATTAAACTACTTGAAAACAAGGTGAAGAGGGAATGATCAGGATTCTGTACTTTTAAACTGTTTGCGTCATGCAATCTTTCTTCTTGAAGCTGATTTGATGGCTTACTGGTTTTATGTCCATATCGACAAAGTACTTTATCTATGTGGCAACGGTCCTTTTTCTTTTTCCTTTATGACTTTTTCCATCTGAGCTCATTTAGCGAACCAGCGACTAATGGCTTCTCTTAATCGCTGAATAGAATGCTAACCCTAGCTATCAACCGGAGAACTGACGACCACTGGCTTCGCTAATTCTCTGAATCCTTGTTTGACCCTGGTTCACATTTGGAGAACTAGCGACTACTAGCTTCGCGGGTTCTCGGAATCCTATCCTTAACCATCCATGCATTTCGCGAATCAGCGAACAAAGGGCTCCCACTTACACAGTTAACCTGCAATTACCATTTGGTGAACTAGCAAACAAAGCCATCTCCCATTCTCTTAATGTTATGACTGACGGTCAATTTTCCTGGAGATCTAGCGAACAAAGGGTTCGCGCATTCGCTTAAAGATATACTTAACCGCTTGACTGTCTGGAGAACTGGCGAACACTGGCTTCGTTGAGTCGCTAAATCATTTAACTTAATCATCACTTTATACCAGGATTCTAGATTGACCGTTGATCTTCATCAATCGATGGCTATCGCTAGTTCTCTGATTATCAAAACCCTTAACCATTTAATTCCGAGAATCAGCGAACAAAGAGCATTCGCTAGTTCTCCAAATACTCTATATCAGTGACAATTTCATTTCGAGAATAAGCGACTGAAGCCTTAAAACTTATCATCCATTGATTCGCTTATTCGCCAGATTGCTTTAACCTTTATCCTTTTATTTAGAGAACTAGCGACCAAAGGCTTCGCTGAATCGCTAAATGGTTTAGCATGTTACCAACTTATTCCGAGAATAAGCGAATGTGATAAAACTTATCTCCGCTGAAATCTTTTAGGCAAACCATCAAAACCGCCAAATTTAGAGGATAGCATTATTTTCATTTAGTCGCTCATTCGCCAGATCAAATATGCAGGACCCACAGATATTTTGAGATTAAAACAGGGTCGTTGATCATGAAAGCAATCCACGGTATTCGCTAATTCTCTAGTTGAAATGACCCTTGACCGCCAGATTCTGAGAACAAGCGAACACAGTGTTCGCTGAATCGCTAGAACGTTTTAAGAGACTGCCAAATATTGTGAGAACTGGAGATAACCGCCATTCGCTAGTTCTCGGAAAGGAAAATGAAACCGTCGAAACACTTGGAGACTTAGCGAACAAAGGGTTAGATGCTTGGCTTTAATGCATTTGCCAATTCGCTGGATGTTTGGGATAACCGCTGGAGGATCTAGAGAACTGGCGACTGATATTAATAATGAACATGAACATGACTCATTCGCTGAATCACCAGATTGTTTTGAACTTTGATAATACATTTCCTGATTCAGCGAACACTAGGGGAAAATACGCATGTGCACAAATAGCAACTTAAGTGATTAAAAGGTAACCAAGAAAAAGAAACAAGAAGGCCACATGAAGTTTGGAAACGAATGGAAACATTTTGGAAGACAAGACCTAGGGTAAGTGTTTTCCTGAACATGTCAAGACCATTTTCACGACACTTTACAAACCCTAGTCCAGGAAAAACACTCGCATGGAGACCTAAACCATGAATTGGACTTCAAACCTTGAAAATTTTAGGATACCCAATAGACACTACGGCTTTTAAAAACCCTTTCTTAAATCATGAAAAAGGAGAATCGTTAAACACAAACCCTAACAACAAAAGAGGTAATGAGAAGGTTAATTTTTCTCATACTTATGATAAAACCATTAATACTTTAGGTGGTGGTGAAAACACCATAAATTTGATTGAGGTGAAAGAGAAGCCAAGGGAAGCAACATCTAATGTTGTAACTAAGGGGCAAGCATCAAAGATTACTTTACCAGGAAGTACCCCAAGGATTGTCCTACCAAATCAAAATTCATCTTCGTCTTCGAAAGAATATAATTTGGTAGACCAATTGCAAAGAACCCCTTCTCAGATCTCTATTTTAGAATTACTCAAGCTTTCACCAACTCATAAGGATATTCTAGAAAAAGCCTTGGTAGAAACTAATGTACCTCTAAATTTAGATGCGGATAAATTTCAAAACATGGTAGGACATCTTGTTGCACCCCATTTTCTATCCTTTTGAGAACAAGATGATATGTCTCTAAACCACCCACAAAATCTTCACTTACATATATAGGTCCTAATCCACAAGTATAGAGTGAAAAGAGTCCTCATTGATGGAGGAGTCGGCTTGAATATTTGTACCCTAAACTTGGTAAAATCCTTAGGATTTTCTGAGCAGGCTATTGACCCAAAGAAAAAGATAACCATAAAAGCATACTATGATGAAGAAATAGCTTCCAAAGGTGTCATAGTACTTCCTATCAGAGTTGGTCCAATGTAGAAAGAGATCATTTGCCAAGTCCTTGACCTAAAATTAACTTGTAATATCCTATTAGGAAGGCCATGGATCCATGAAATGTAGGCCGTACCCTCAACCTACCATCAATGCCTCAAATTTCCCTATCTAGGACAAGAAGTCATGGTAAGCGGGGACTCAAACCCCTTTCAATATTGTAATAACATGAAGCCTATTAATGACTCCTTAGTCCCACATAATGCAGAAGGGTCTATTTCTTAAAGAATAGAGCAAGGACAAAGTTCAAAAGATCTTCCATCTTTGAAGGGAAAAGAAAAAAAAGAAAAAAAAATTGTTGTTGAAAATAACCAAAGTCCTACTAACCTAGCTACATCGACAAAAGGAAAAGAGAAGGTTAGTGAGGAAAGTGCTCCTGAGAAATAGAAAGAACACCAAGCTAGATTCGTTCAAATCTACACCAAAAATGCTCATTATCAAAAAATGGATCATATGATGAAAAACTTTGAAAAGCAATGTCAAATCAAAAAAAAGGGTGTAGGTGAATACTCCTTATCCATGATTGATCTACCCCTATCTCCAAAATCATATGGAAGACCATCCAATCTAACTCATAAATACAATGATCACTTTGTGAGGGAAAGTGCATATTCATCCATGGATGAAGAAGATAATGAAATCCTAAATCAGCTATATAAGGATGAGGAATCAAGTGCACATTAAAAGCACATCCAAAATATAAGCATTCCCACACATCAATATGGGAAAGGATTTAAAATAATGTAGAAAATGGGATACAAGGGACAAGGGCCTTTAGGGACAAGAAATGAAGGACTTGTTGAACCCATTGAAATGACATGGAGAGATAGTAAGGAGAAAACCGTATTAGGGTACCTAGAACAAGGGTACACTCAAAAGAAGTATCCCTTGGTTTATGACCAAATATTACAACTAGGTTCTCAAAGTGATGAAGATTCAAAAAATTGGGAATGGGACTCATTGTCAAGTGATTCATGCCAAGATAAAGAAGTTGATGTCATCAACACCTATACTCCTAGAAAGGGAAAATAACAAGTCTCATAATCAAATCAAAATCAAGCTTCAAATTCTAGCCAAGTGGTCTTAGATAATGTACCAATTCAAGAAATTGAGAGAAATCAATGGGTAGGAGAACCTTACATGCCCTCATGGAGACCAACTATGGAAGAATCTAACCCTAGGTTTAATCCACAATATTTTTATCCAACAGAAACCTTAGAGGATTCTAGTGAGGAAGATTTTGACCCTAGTTCTGTAGAACATCTTGAAGAAGCACATATTATAGAATTTAGGGATATAATGTTTGGACCTTCAAATAAAGTCATGTCTCTAAATCCTATTAGACTAAGCCAAAACATTGATCCTTTGACCCTTATCTATCCCAAACTAATTGAATGGGATTCCATTGAACCTACCATCCTCCCTACATTTTTGAATGATAATTTGGTGTCCCAATACCTTAATGTGGTTGAGCCTTCTTCTACCATGGAATATCAGGAAGAAGTGACAAAGGAGAGTATTCAACCTTTCAGTTCAAAAAAAGGTGAAAAAATAAAATAAAAAATAAAAATGGAAAGAATTTAATGTTAAAAACCACATTGTGGCAACATTAAATCAAAAAGAAAAAGAAATAAAGAAGGTTTCCGAAAGTGAAAACCCAATAGAGACACCTAGGGAAGAAGGGTTGGATAATTTTCCCAAGCACTATGAAGAAAGATCACCTATCTTAATTGAACCAACAAAAAAAGTGAATATTGGGTCAGAATAACAGCCAAGAATCATACACTTAGTAGCATCTTTATCTAGTGAAGAAAGAAAGGATTTCATAAAAATTTTCAAAGAAAAACAAATAGATTTTGCATGGTCATATGATTATATGCCTGGATTTGATCCAAATTTGATCATGCATCATTTTAATATAAAAGGAGTAAGACCAATAAAGCATAAACTAAGAAAGATGCATCCACACATAGCTTTGCTTGTAAAAGTAGAGTTGGAAAAATTGTTAAAAGTAGGGTTTATAAGAGCCATTGATTATGCCAAGTGGATTTCAAACATTGTTCCTATTTCCAAAGTAGACAAATCTATTAGTATTTGCACAGACTTTCAGGATCTTAATCTTGCATGTCCTTGTTATACACAAAGTTTGCACCCTTGTTTCAAGATCTCTTGGTCTTGATAACTTAGTATAACATGGGAATCATCTCTAGGTTGTGGGACCTTTGCTAACTAAGATGAGACTTCCAGGTTCTAGGCTGGTTCCTCTTGGATAATCACCTTAATTTTGTTCTTTGACAAGAAAGTAAAATCTTGAGGGGAAAAGGGATAGAAGGAATGCATGAAAGGGAAATAACTAAAAAAAAGCAAACTATCCTACTAGGTGATACATCGAAAGATGGTATGAATTACAGTGTAGAGGATGAAGTTAGTGCACAAACTTAGGTCTAGGAGATCACAACTCACTGAATAGGTTTGCATCAATATTTCATAGAAGGGTCTGCAATAGAAAGAGACTATTCAAGGAAAGAGAGAAATTTTCAAAAACAATAGCACTCCTAGAATTTAGACACAATCTATAACCTGCAAACAAAAATTCACCTCTGCAGCTAGGTATAGGGATGAGACAAGATCATCAAGAGGTTGAAGTATACCCATAAAACATCCAAATCAAATCATCCACATGAATACACATAAATTGTAGAAAGAAAGAGGGATCAAGAACCCTGAGATGTTCACTGAAAACATACATATACTAAATTCATTAAGAGACAATTCAGACAAGAAAGCATAGTGACATAAAAAATGTCACAAAATACCTTGCAATATCTGAACAATCAATGAAAGGTTACTTATGTAGAAGTTAGAGGGTAGAACGAATGCCACAGATAACCTCTAAGAAAGAAAACTCTCCTTACAATTGTCTAACTCTGAGCTATAAAAGCTCCAAAAATTATTTATATACATCTTCTCTATTGCACGTAGGAAGGAGTAAAAATCTCATTAGGGTTAATAAATCTGCATAAAATAATCCAACCCTAAACCTATCATTTCTGATCATAAATGTTCATGAAAATATCTCAATCGATCAGGTATGTCTTTGCGTGCCCATCCCTGTACTGAAATTGCCTATAGACAAAAACCTTGATCCAACTACCTCTCTGCAAGTTAAAAACTCACACCACCATGATGAATCTGATCCTATTATTAATGCTCCTTTGGTATAAAAACACTAACATGGTACCTAAGAAATAAAATGTGACGGCCCTTAGATCCTCTCATTATCCTCCCAATTGCAACTGTCCTGAAGAATTAACTCTGAGCTACCCCCTTTGTCATTCATGCCCTGATGGGTCAAAATTGGTAAGAAACCCTACAAAAAATATTCAAATTTGGAGACAACGGCTACCAGGTTTAGCGTAAAACATGGCCATTGATATCATCCTTTCCTAGCAGATCAAATGGCCCAAATCCACTTTACAACAATGACAAGCCCCCCTAGAAAATTCAATGGCCACATCATCAATGGCAACCAATAAAAATTAGCCATCTCAGCAAAAGGACCTGTAGAAGATAGAAGAATTGTGCCTTGACCATCGGATGGTGGGTGTATGATCTCATAAGCCCAAGAGATTCTTTGAGATCATACACTGATCATAGATCTTCCTCTATTGGGACCATACTTCACAAGATAACTGGACCCACACTACATGCCAACTATCCCAACGTGGACCAATAAGAAATGTGCACATCAGCCAGACACATGACAACATCGGTCCAAACACTTGGAGGATCAAATGGTTGTCGCATGATCACATGGGATTAGAAGATCCCATGAGATCATGTGCCAACCGTTGATCTTGGATCAACTGGCACCTCTGCAGAACCACTGACCATCAGACCCACCGATAGCCCTGTCATCACACGACCGGCTATTAAAAAATGAACACATCACCACTTAAGGACCCACCACTAGAGACTTAGCAATAAAGTAGATCTAACAACTATCACATGATCGCATGGAATCAAAAGATTCCATGCAGTCATGTGCCGACTGTAGATCTTATTCCATCGGGGGCCTACCTTACACTTCGGGTCCAGTGCAGATTCATCCTATAGTGACCAATAGGAAACTGACATGTCATTATGATGTGGCATGAAGGACCCACCAATAGCTACTGTGATGCTGATACCGTATCAACGGTTGTCGCATGATCTCATGGGATCAAAATATTCCATGAGATCATGCGATAACCGTTGGATCTAACTGCGACCGAGAACTAGGCCTAGGGAAAAATTAAAGGCCAGGACATAGGAAACTTAGGAAAATATGCGGTAGGACCTTAGGAAAAAATAAATATTATAGCATGTGGGTTTTGTGGTTAAGTGGCCCGAAAGGGTAAATATTAAATTAGGATGGGACACAGGTATTTTAGGAGATTATGGGGTTCAAATGGTCACCCTTTGAATTTTTAATGGCCTTCAAACCAGAGAACTAAACAACTAAAAAGGCATATAATCATGGAAATTCTTGAGGGGGCTAACACAGGATTAAAAATACCAGACAGAGTAGACCAGGCCAAATTGCATAGGATGGGAAATTTGGGTAACATTTTGGCAATTTATGTTGCATGTCAGCCTGCTAGACATTAGATCAGTGGCCTTGACATAATCCATTGGGCATGGGGGCATTTCTGAAACAAGAGTTTTGACAGAGAGGTAGACCTAGAACTAGAGGAACCAAAAACATGTGCCCAAGCACTTCTTGAAAAATAGGGAAAACTAAGCTAAAAATTGGAAGAAAGCAGGGAAACATATTTACAAGGAAGGATTGACCTCAAAATAGGGCTTTAAATGGAATCCATTCACTGATATAGGTAGGGCATCTCCTTCAAGGGTTGATAGCTAGAAAGCATTAGGCCCTCTGCATTCTGTGATAATAAATGGTCCACCCCAGAAGGAATCAAACTTTGTATGTCTACCAGGCCATGATCTGAATTCATCCCACTTGAGAACTACATCTCCAACTTTGAAGCTTCTAGCCCTAGCTCTTTTATCAAAACTTTTCTTTGTCTAAACTTGATGGAACTCCATGTCTTTCATGGATTTGTCTTTGAGTTCCTCTAACTCCATTAGCTAAGCATACCTGATCTATAAGGGATCTCCTTCCTCAAATAGGGCATATTGAGTAGACAAGTCCAGAGCTAGCAATTCAGCTGAAATGGACAACTTAGCCTCCCTTCCATATACTAACACATAAGGAGAATTCCCAATGATCTTTTTTGGAGTGATTCTATCTAACCATAAGGCAGAATTCAATTTGGTATGCCAATCTCTTTGGTTATCCTACAGAGTCTTCTTGATTATCCTAATTAAGTTCTTGTTTCTTGATTCTACCAAACCATTTCCCTGAGGGTAGTAATTTGAACTTGTATTCAGATAGAAGCCATTTTTTATTGCCCATTCTGAGACTTTAAGGCCTATGAATGCCAATGCATTATTTGATATTATGGAGTTTGGAGTGCCAAATCTATGAATTATATCATCATAAAAACTTAAGACAACACTCCCATTTGATTCTATTAAGGAAACTGCCTCTATCCAACTAGTGAAATAATCAGTAGCAGTGATTATCCACTTGTGTCCTGCACTAGATGGAGGATTGATCATACCAATAAAGTCTATGCCCCACCTCATGAATGGTTGTTTTGTTTTGATTGGTTGAAGGGGCAGAGCTGCAAGCCTTTCTTTTCCTGCAAACATAGCACATTTGATGCATTTTCTCACATAATCATGACTATCCTTGAAGATAGATGGCCAATAGTATCCAACCCTCATGATCTTAAAAGCAGTAGTCCTAGGAGAAAAGTGACCTCCAGAAGGTCCATCATGAAATTCAAATAGGACATCAACTATATTTTATGAATCAATACATCTTAAAAGGACACCATTGTGATCCTTTCTAAAAAGAACTTCATCTATCAACACAAAAGGAATAGATTTTAACCTATAATATCTTCTTTTTTCTAAATCTAGGCCTATAGGACATTGTCCTATCCTCAAGTATTGAACCATATTAGGCAACCAACCTGATGCCTTGGCATGTTCTTCTGTAGAATGCACAACTAGAGATGCATTTTTTTGTTCTATTTTCTTTGAACCTTCATCCTCTACCAAATGTTCACAAAGACCTCTTCCTCTAACTAGATTAGTGGTTTAGATATCAATGTCATATTCCATTACTTTGGTAATCCAACCAACTCTTTTCTCATTCAGGTCCTTTGAAAGCAAAAATTCTTTGACACTTGGATGAGTAACCTTCAAGTGTACCTTGTTATGGGTCAATAAATATCTAAACTTTTTAAGGCTCTTCACCATAGCAACTACATGTTTCTCTATAAAAGAGTACCTCTGTTCATACTCTTCTAAACCTTTGCTGAAAAAAGAAATAAGTTGTTCCAACCCTTCTAAATTTTCTTGAGTTAGCATAGCAGATATAGCATCATGACCCCCATAAGCATAAAGGATAAAATCCTTACTGAAACTTGGGTTTAAGAGAGCAAGGGCTTCTGTCAAGGCCTCCTTGATATTTTGGAAATTGGCTTTGCCTTCTTTAGTCCAACTAAAAGTTGAACTCTTCTTTAACACGGTTGTTAAAGGCTTCAATAAATCTGCAATATTAGGCAATAAACGCCTAACAAAATTAAACTTTCCTATGAAGGATTGGAGACCTTTCCTATGATGTGGCAATGGTAGCTCTAGGATGGTTGCGATCCTCTCAGGGGCTACTGTAATTCCTTTCTTGGATACTATATATCCTAGCAATTTTCCTTCATGGACTGCAAACACACATTTCTTGGGATTAAGAGATATCCCAAACTCTCTACACCTTTCAAATATTTTCCTCAGATGTTTGGTGTGATCTACTACATGTTTAGAATAGACAGTTATGTCATCTAAGTAGACCAGTACAAATTTGTACATGAGTCTTTTGAAGGCCATATCCATTTCCTTTTGAAATGTAGCACCTGCATTTGACAAACCAAAGGGAATCTTTTGATAAGCCATGGTTCCCCACTTGGTTGTAAATGTAGTCTTGTATTGATCCTCTTCATTGACTAAGATCTAATTGTACCTTGAATAGCCATCCAATAATGAGAATCTCTCAGATCCAGAGACATATTGTAAGATTTGTTCCATAGATGGTAATGGATGGCGGTCTTTTAAAGAGGCCCTGTTAAGATCCCTGAAGTCAACACAAACCTCAACTCCCCATTCTTCTTCCTTACAGGAACAAGGTTGGAAACCTAACTAGTATGCTTGATGGGGTAGATGATACCACTTTCTATCAATTTGAGCACTTCTCTATGCATAAGTGGCTCAATCTTGGGATTAATAGGCCTTTTCTTTTGCCTTACTGGTTTGGCATTAGGCTCTAGTTCAATAGTGTGCTGAGAAAGGGCTAGATAAAAACCTTTGAGATCCTCATATTGCCATGCAAAAACATCACTAAATTCTTTGAATAATTGGGTGTAAGCCCACCTTTCTGAATCAGTGTTTACTTTTCCAAATTGTAAGCTTTTACTTGGTCCTAACTCTAATTCAACACAATGTTCTTGTTGAACTACTAGGTCATCTTTATTCTTCTTAACTTTATCATCCTTGTTGAAGATAGTCTCTAAGGTGACAAGACCTCTAGGCATCTTATTAGACTTAAGTCGTATCACTTGTTCACCATAGTTTTGTGATAGCCTATCTTCATTATGTTTTGAGAAGACATCTTCTTCAAACAAGAATTGCAGAATTTGCTCATCATTGTCAAACACTTGCCAATTAGTATCATTGTCAGGGATAGATGGTCTGACAATCACTTTGATATGTTGTTGCTCCATTTCTTTTGAAATACTATTAGGAATGTCATATTGAGATCCAATAGTAGCTAATCTATCTGTATTTTGATTTAGCCTTCTATGGATAGGAACAATATTGAAAGCACAAAATTCTTATATTGCATCCCAAACTCTATGTTTGTATGCTTTCAAGGTGTCATTTTTAGTTGCACTTATCCCTCTCACTTGGCTGACTACTAACTCACTGTCACCATAGACCTTTAGGGCATTAAGCCCTCTTTTTCTAGCCCACTCCAGTCCATTCACAAGGCTTTCATACTCTGCAATGTTGCTAGTGCAGGAGAAACTAAATATAAAAGCTGTATAATATCTTTCTCCTTTAGGGGACACTAGCATAGCATGACCACCAGAACCATGTCTACTTCTAGCACCATCAAAAAACAATTCCCAAACCTGATTACTCTAATCCTCTGAATCAACACTATCCTTGAAAAGGTTTGGCTCTATGGATCCACTTTCTTGTATCAAATAACTTCCCAAACCAGCATCCCAAATAACATTTTCTTGGGCTTCAAAAGCCTTTTCTGATTCTAGTTCATCAAGGAAAATATCAGGGATACTTTATGTCTTAGTGTTTGCTTCTCTGATAGTTGGGAAATCACTGTCATCGAATATAGGGCACCTTGCATTGATGGCATTGGATACATATGGTTCTATATGGTGTGCTACTAATGATTTTGATTTAATGGTAACCTTGGTACCATATCTTGTGTGAAAAAGCATGTGGGACCAGTCAGAAGAAAGGTATCCTCCTATTTTGGCTGTGAACTCCCTTGATAACATATGGAAAATAAAGCAGGGAGATCTATGATATATATATCAAGTAGGATAGAGAAATTAGGACTTGCATGAAGGATTAGACTAGTATCCTTAGCTACACCTATAGTATTAACTAAGGATCTGTCAAGTTGTGTAACCTTCTTTTGGAGGGGTTCATATTTAAGTCCTAATTGGTCAGCCACCTTTTTGGGCATTACAGTACTAGTAGTTGCACTATCTACCATACAATTATGTACTAAGGATTTTCCAATAATTAAAGATACATAAAATTGAGGTGGCTTTGAGTTCCTACCTTGCATGGGATTGGCTTTGGAGTTTCAACTTGGAGGCTCCTTTTCTTGATTAGTGTTGACCAACACTGGCTTTGTAGCTTCTTTTGTAGGCTGAGGAGAAGTCATTTCAGTCATAGCCCTCTTCAAAATCTCAGGTTGCCCTGGAATAGCCAAAGAGTCCCACATAGACATAGTAATGTTCACCTTCTTCATGTTGTCCACAATGTTGAAAGGTGTCACAGTGTGTACTCTTTTTTGAGCTCTTACTATGATGGGCTCTACCTCTTTGAGAGTATGAACCTCTTTGCTTGTAATGGTAGGAGCCTTCTTGAATGTGATAGGGGTAGCTTGTTGTATTGGCTCTGTAGATGTAGTAGCTTTAGTACCAGAGTTTGCTCACTCCATATCTTGAGCTCTTCTCTTTGACCTTGTGTTAGCAGCAACAGAAGGTTCATCAATGAATCCATTGAAATCTTGTTGTTCCCAATTGAAAAGAGCAGTCTCATTATCTTGGGGTTCTTGTTGAGGGACTGATCCACTAGAAGAAGCCTCTGATTGAGCTTGTGAGGCACTTTGAACCATTAGTGCTTGGTTCATCCATCCATTTGAACATGTAGCCTGATTATGAGGCTGATTACAAGGGAGACACCATTCATTGTCCATAGCCATATTATTCTAACTAGGAACCATGTCCCTAATTGGATTCATAGAATTGAGAGGTGTAGGGTTATATGGTTGGAATGGTCTTTGATTAAAATTTTTCCTTTGTCCTTGATAGCCTCCTTGGTATGGTTTCCTATTTTGTTGATAAGGTTGTCCTTGATTCTGATATTGTTGATTAGGACCTTGGCCTTATGGCTGAAAGGGTGGTCTGATTCCTTGCCCTTATCTCTTTAGATTTGTGACCTCTTTAATCAAAGTCTGTAGCAAATTCATCATTTCTTGCTGACTAGTTTGTTGACTGTTCTTTATCTCTTGCAGCTCTTGAGAGAAACTTGTTTTTAGCTCTTGACCACTAATACTGGCTTGAGGTGCTAATATGGTAGGAATAGGAGTAAATGGGGGTATTTGTGCAGGTGCAGCAGGCTAAAGGCTAGGAAAGATAGACATGGGTGGCCTTCTAGCTATCATACCTGCCTAAATTAAATAATTTTCAACCCTGACAGCTATGTCAAAAGCTTGGGGTAGAGAGGTACCACCCATAGATTAGATCATGACAGAGATCTAACCATTCAAGCTTTGTAAGAAGTATAGGAAAGCATGGTCAGCTGATGGCCTCACCAAGGCTGGAATTCTATTCCATGTCTTGACGAATCTATTATTATAATCTATCATCTGTTCTTGAGGGTCTCTTTTTATGGTTGTCAACTACTCAACCAAAGACAAATTGTCTGATTTATCCTCAAAATGCTTACTCAATGCATCTCCTAATTCATCCCATGAAGCAATGGAGCCAATAGTTAATTTTCTAAACCATTCAAGAGCCTTACCTTTGAGAGAGGCTGCTAATAGCTTGGTGGCCACATCTTCTTGAGTTATATTGTATATGCTACAGATAGTGGCCACATCTCTAATGTGCTCAAAGGCAGTAGTTTGTCCTTCACCTGTGAAATTAGGTAGACTCTTTAGTGGCACCAAGGGCACATCATGATGTTGAGCAAAGGCTAATGGACTCCCTTGGTTGAAAGGTGGAAAAGGAAACTTTTTAGCCATTGTAGGAGTTGAAACTTGTTGAGTAGCAACTATGTGAGTTGTATTTGATGTTAGATTTGAATATTGTTCTAGATCTCTATTTAGAGATCTCCCTCTTCTTCTGATATGAAAGAGAAAAGGTCTCCTTTTTGAAGTATAATGAGGTGTAGACTATACTCTCCTTGCAGGAGATGCTCTCTGAGTTGATCTACCTTTGTAGCCTCTTTTTAAGGGAAACACTAAAAATTCAGTAGGCTTTGAGCTTCTAGTCTCAATCTTTCTCATAAACTTTGAACAAATTTAGCCTAGATCTATGAAATCAGTGGAGTCACCAGATATACTTGATAGAAAACTTCTAAAAGCCTATATTATGCAGTCAGTGTATCAGAGATATCATAATCTTCAAACAATGAACTTATTTTGTTGTAGCCAGAAATGTTATGCTCAAGGTGAGGTATCTTTGAATTTGAATCTGAAAGCTTATAATAGTACCTTGAACATAAATCTAAAAATTGTCCCACCGGGCATGCTAGAAATTGTTATACACTAAGTTTGCACCCTTGTTTCAAGCTCTCTTGGTCTTGATAACTCAATATAACATGGGAATCATCTCCTGGTTGTAGGACATTTGCTAACTAAGATGAGACCTCCAGGTTCTAGGCTGGTTCCTCTTGGATAATCACCTTAATTTTCTTCTTTGACATGAAAGTAAAATCTTGAGGGGAAAAGGGATAGAAGGAATGCATCAAGGGGAAATAACTAAAAAAAAGAAAACTATCCTACTAGGTGATACATTGAAAGATGGTATAAATTACAGTGTAGAGGATGAAGTCAATGCACAAACTTAGGTCTAGGAGATCACAACTTACTAAATAGGTTTACATCTATATTTTATCGAAGGGTCTGCAATAGAAAGAGACTATTCAAGGAAAGAGAGAAACTTTCACAAACAATAGCACTCCTAGAATTTAGACACAATCTATAACTTGCAAACAAACATTCACCTCTGCAGCTAGGTATAGGGATGAGACAAGATCGTCAAGGGGTTGAAGTATACCCACAAAACATCCAAATCAAATCATCCATAGGAATAGACAGAAATTGTAGAAAGAAAGAGGGATCAAGAACCCTGAGATGTTCACTGAAAATATACATATATTGAATTCATTAAGAGACAATTCAGACAAGAAAGCATAGGGACATAAAAAATGTCACAAAATACCTTGCAATATTTGAACAATCAATGAAAGGTTACAACTACAGAAGTCAAAGGGCAAAAAGAATGACATAGATAACCTCTAAGAAAGAAAACTCTCCTTATGATTGTCTAACTCTGAGCTATAAAAGATCCAAAAATTATTTATATACATCTCCTCTATTGCACGCAGGCAGGAGTAAAAATATCATTAAGGTTACATAAATCTGCATAAAATAATCCAACCGTAAACCTGTCATTTCTGATCATAAATGTTCATGAAAATATCTCAACCGATCAGATATGTCTTTGTGTACCCATCCCTATACTGAAATTTACTATAGACAAAAACCTTGATCCAACTACCTCTCTGCAAGTTAAAAACTCAAGCCACCATGATGAATCTAATCCTATTATTAATGCTCCTTTGGCATAAAAACACCGACATGGTACCTGAGAAATAAAACACGATGGCCCTCAGATCCTCTCATTATCCTCCCAACTGCAACTTTCCTGAAGAATTAACTCTGAGCTACCCCCTTTTTCATTCATGGCCTGACGAATCAAAACTGGTAAGAAACCCTACAAAAAATATTCAAATTTGGAGATAACGGCTACCAGGTTTAGCTTAAAACATGGCCATTGATATCATCCTTTCCCGACAGATCAAACTACCCAGATCCACTTTACAACAATGATAAGCCCCCCTAGAAAAGTCAATGGCCATGTCGTTAGTGGTAACCAATAAAAAATGGCCATCTCAGCAAAAGGACCTGCAGAAGGTAGAAGAATCATGCCTTAACCATCAGATGGTTGGTGTATGATCTCATAAGCCTAAGAGATTCTATGAGATCATATGCCGACTGTAGATCTTCCTCTATTGGGACCATACTTTGCAAGATAATCGGACCCACACTACATGCCAACTATCCTAGTGTGGACCAATAAGAAATGTGCACGTCGGTTGGACCCACAACAACATTGGTCCAAACACCCAGATCGAACAGCTATTGCTTGATCACATGGGATCAGAAGATCCCATGAGATCATGCGCCAATTGTTGATCTTGGATCAACTAGCACCTCTACAGAACCACTGACCATCAGACCCACTAACAGCCCTATCATCACCCAACCAGCCATTGAAAAATGAACACATCACTACCTGAGGACCCACCACTGGAGACTTAGCAATAAAGCAAATCTAACGGCTATCACATGATCACATGGAATCGAAAGATTCCATGCAGTCATGCACTGACCATAGATCTTATTCCACCTGGGGCCTACCTTACTCTTCAGGTCCACTATAGAGTCATCCCGCAGTGACCAATAGGAAAATAGCATGTCATTATGACGTGGCATGAAGGATCCACCAATAGCTACTGCGATGCCGATGCCATATCAACTTTGTTCGCATGATCGCATGGGATCGGAAGATTCCATGAGATCATGCGATAACCGTTGGATCTAATTGCAACTGAGAATTGGGCCCTAGGAAAAATTAAAGGCCGAGACATAGGAAACTTAGGAAAATAGGTGGTAGGACCTTAGGAAAAAATAAATAGTATAGCACGTGGGTTTTGCAGTTAAGTGGCTTGAAAGGGTAAATATTAAATTAGGATGGACCATGGGTATTTTAGGAGATTATGGGGTTGAAACGGTCACCCTTTGAATTTTTAATGGCCTTCAAACTAGAGAACTAAACAACTAAAAAGGCATATAATCATGGAAATTCTTGAGGGGGCTAACACAGGATTAAAAATACCAGACAGAGCAGACCAGGCCAAATTGCATAGGATGGGAAATTTGGGTAATAGTCCTAAAGACAACTTTCCATTACCAAGCATAGACACCATCGTAGATCTAATAGTAGGACATTCAATGTTCTCACTTATGAATGGGTTTAGTGGTTATAATCAAATAAAGATAGCACCCAAAGATCAAGATCAGATAGCATTCACATGCGCATGGGGGATGTTCTGCTGGAATGTTATGCCCTTTGGTCTCAAGAATGCCAGAGCGACTTATCAAAGGGCCATGACGACTATATTTCATGACATGATGCAAAAATTCATGGAAGAATATGTAGATAATATACTTGCTAAATCCCACTCAAGGGATGAACATCTACCCATCTTAGAAAAGATCTTTGTAAGATTGGAGCAAATCAAAGTAAGGTTAAATCAGAAGAAGTGCGCATTCAATGTTCAATCAAGAAAGCTACTAGGGTACATTGTTTCAGCAAAAGGAATAGAGGTAGACCCAACAAAAGTAAAAGCCATCATGGAAATGGGGGCACCTCGAAATATCAATCAGATGAGATCTCTTCAAGGTGGGATTCAATTCATTCGAAGGTTCATCTCTCATTTAGCAGAAAACTACCACAATTTCACTCAACTCCTTCACAAGGACACAATTTTCAAATGGGATAAGAAATGTGAAGAATCATTCACCTTATTGAAAAATTACTTAATGAATCCTCCAACATTAATGCCACCAATAAGAGGCAAGCCCTTAAAATTATATATCTCAGCAACAAAACATGCATTAGGGGCACTCTTGGCTCAAGAGGACGAAGCTGGAAAGGAAAAGACCATATATTGCATAAGCAGAACTTTGGTGAAGTCTGAGTTGAACTACACCTTCATTGAAAGAGTATGTTTGGTCATAGTTTTTTCTTCCCAAAAATTATGCCATTATATGTTATCCCACAAGATTTGACTCATTGCAAAGATTGATCCCTTGAAATATCTTCTTAGCAAAACAACATAGAATGGGAGATTAGCCAAATGGGTCATAGTTCTAAGTGAATTTGATATAGAATATGTGGACCAAAAATATATCAAGGGCCAAGTCATAGCTGATCAATTAGCATAGTCACCATTACAAGATGAACATCTAATTCAAGTGGAATTTCTAGATTCTGAAATTGTTAATGTCGAAGCAAAACATGGCAATTATATTTTGATGGTTCTTATACACAACATGGATCGGGAGCAGGCATAATTTTGATTACTTCTCAAGGGTCTAAATTTTTTAAATCATACAAATTTCTATTCCCATGCACAAATAACATAGCTAAGTAGGAAGCATTGGTCATTGGTATAAAGTTGGCATTAGAATGGAAAGTAATAGAGCTACAAATCTATGAAGATTCCTAGCTAGTTATTAATTAGATTAATGATGAATATCAAACTAAATATGACAAGTTGATACGAAACAAGAATATGATTGAGGATCTTAATAAATACTTTACTCTAATTACATTTGAGCAAGTGATGAGGGATAAGAATAAAGCAGCAGATGCAATGGCTACTTTGGCATCACTTCTCCAAATACCAGATCAAAGCACCAGATATGAATTACTAGTAGAAGAAGTTGAGAAACCTGCATTTGACCCTTCCCATCCTCATACCATTTGTTTTCTTATAGGACATGAATAATCTTGGTATGGAGCCATTTACACCTAATTGAAAGACCAAATCTTACCCTTAGACCAAACTAGAAATCAAAAGAAAACTTTTATACGCCAAGGTTCTCGCTATACCTTGATATTCGATACATTGTATCATAAGAGTCTAGATGGAATGCTTCTAAGATATCTAGATAAGGAGGAATCAAACATAGCCTTACAAGAAATTCATGAGGGGATTTGTGGGTCACATTTGAATGGTTTAACCCTAGCTAAGAAACTTCTTAGGATATGATATTTTTTGCCTTCTATGGAGAAGGATGCTTGTCATTTTGTAAATACTTGGCGTAAGTGTCGATATCATGGGAACTTGATCCACGTACTAGCACAAGAGCTTCATCCTATGTCAACACCTTGGCCCTTTTATCAATGGTGTTTGGACTTAATAGGGATGATTTATCCACCATCTTCAAATGGTCATAAATTCATCATTACTACAACAGAATATTTTACCAAAAGGATGGAAGTTGTACCCTTATCCACTACCACAGGAAAGAAGATATCCTTGTTCATATTAAATCACATAATCTATAGATATGGTGTTCCTCATGCCATCATAATAGACAATGCAAAACATTTCAAAAATAAGGATTTAAAAGAACTATGTACAAAATTTCATATGGTACATCACTCATCTTCGATATATTACCCACAAGGTAATGGACAAGCAGAAGCTACAAATAAGAACATCTTAAAGATATTGAAGAGATCCGTGGATAATTTAGGTAGAGATTGGCACATTCAAATAAACCCTACTCTATGGGCTTATAGAAGGAGCATTAGAATGCCAACAAGAGCTACCTCATTTTCCCTAGTCAGTGGAGCATAAGAAGTTTTACCTTTGGAGGTAGAAATTCCATCCTTAAGGGTCTCATTGCATGGGTTATTAAGTGAAGAAGACTATAGAGTTTCTAGGTTACATGAACTATAATTTCTAGATGAAATACAACAGGCTTTTGATCAATTAAAAGTGTATCAGAATTGAATGACTAGAAACTATAACAAATATATCAAACCAAGGGCATTCCAAATAAGTGACTTAGTGTTGCGAGAAAATCCCAAGAATCAAGTAGAAAGAGAAAAGAAAGGAAAATAGGAAGAAAACTAGTTAGGACCCTTTGTGATTACTTCATCTTTTGGCATTGGCACTTACAAACTAGTTGATTGTGAAGGAGAGGAGTTACAAGAGCCAATAAACAGTATAGATTTGAAAAGATTCTACAACTGAAGCAATTGAAGAGGGATAGAGAAAAAGAGTATCAAAAATATCAGATGAGAACACATCCTACTTATTGTATATAGTCAAAAGAGATCCTAAAAATACCAAAAACATTGAAAAAATAGAAAAGAGCAAACAAATCAGAAATGCAGAAAAGATCAAAAATAGTGGAAAATTGAGGATGAAGAAAGCCAAAAACATTTAGAAAGGATCCTTAAAAAGATGTTGTCTTGGTGAAAACCTAGCAAATAGGTGCCTTGATAATATGGAAAAAAAAAAATTGAAAAAAGAGAAAATACAAAAAAAATTAGAAAAAGAGAAAAAGTACCTTGGTGAAAACCTAGCAAATAGGTGCCTTGGTAGCAAAAAAAAGAGAAAAAGATTTAAAAATAGAAAAAGAAATCAAATCCATTCAATTGGTGAAAACATGGTAAACAAGTGCCATTGAAAGTCCAAGTCAGTCACATACCTAGTGGTCATCCTTGTAAATATTGCATTTACTAGCATTTGTATACATTGCATAATAAAATCCCACAGTTGCATTTGCAAGTACTTAAAGGTTTTATCACTAATCCAATCTACAAATTGTCCCAAGTCCCACAAACATAATCATATCAAACTGGGGGAAATATACACTAAAGGAGGAAGGATTCATCAAAAGAAAACTTCAATCAGACACCAAATTTATTCATCAAAGCACAAGTGAAACACTCAATCAAACCCTAATCTTAATCCAATTTTGAATCAAATGCAAAATTCAATCCAAAATATCAGAAGACCTTATCTTTATCAGGATTAAAAGTATAAAATGGATAGAACTATACTTGAAATATGGATTTGAAAAATAGTGCAATTTTTTTTCTAAAGTGTTGACTTGATTGATGAAATCATGTCTTTTTAGAAAATCGATCAAAATTTTTAAACTAGACAAGCTATGATGAAATCATGATATTTTATTGATTTATGAATGACTATCTTAAGATCAAAGTTTTGAAGCATGTATTATTTGTCTAAGGACATGATCATCAAAGAATCATCGAGGACATGTACATATGGAGAAACTAAAATCTTTGTTTGTTTACACAAAAGAATACCTTGGATATTTTGATGTTAAATATCATAATACCAAAATCCACTTGCAACATAGAATCTGACAAAATTAGTATTCGTACTCTCATGATTGACTTCAATTAGTGATAGTTGTACCAAAGGATGGGAAAGAAATGTAAGAGGTGAAAAAGGTATTCATATCATCATGGTTGAACTAGTGATGGTTGTACTAATTTAGGATTTCAAAAACTGCACAATGATGAATATAAGCTCTAAATTTTTGAATAGTGATAGTTATTTGCATACATACTAGATTAAATGCATTTAAAGTATTTGCCTTTCTTAGCTCCAAAAATGAATTTGCAAGAGAAAAATAGAAAGGGGGTGGAGTTAAATAAAAAATCAAACAAACATCAAAACTATATGTGATCGAAGTGTGTTGGAAATCAAAAATAAAAAACAAGGGTGTATTGCATTGGTTCAGTTGCATTTGTTAAAATCATCTTATTGCGTTCATTTAGGACTTTACCCTAAGTTCACTTAAGTTCATTACATTAGTTTTCATTCACTTTAATCTAAGTTCATCACATTAGTTCACATCATTTTCACTAGAGTTCATTTAAAAGTTGCATTGCATTTGTTTTCATTCATTCTAAATCCATCTCATTTAGATACATTCATTTTAAAATAATTCATAATCATTCCTTTTAAACCATTAAGTTCATTTACGGTTACATTACATTAAGCGAAATTCATTGCATCCATTGAATCATCTTAGTTGAATTCCATTAAGTTCATTCAAAAACATTGCATTAAATTGTATTATCCATTTGGGTACATTCATTAAAAGAGTTCCTTGTATTTACACATTGAATTATATTCAAGTATAAGTGTATTTGATCATTGCATTTACATATCTGTATTCATCATATCCATACACTATATATCATTACATCTGCATCATCGACATCATTAATCCATATAACATTTATATATCATCTATCGTGACATTAATCATTAAACATCAATATCCATTCATTACATCATATAAGTACATCACATTTTGTATCATGATTATATACCATATATCCATTAAATTTATTATCCATATCATCAAATAGATGCATCCATAAATACCATCATATTGCATTAATCATTAAATAATTACATCATTATATGAAACATGTTATCATATGCATCCATAAAGCATCATGTATCATAGCATTAATCATTATATAAAATCATTAAATCCATCACATGTACGTTCATCTATTCTATGTCATAAATAAGACAACCATTTAAGCATAAATAGAACATGTGCATTCATATCATCAACTGCATTATGAAAAAGCATAAAAAGAAAGCATTTAGGAGATAGAATCATATAGATCTACATATCATATCAAAACACCAAAAAAATGAAGTCCAACACATAATGATGTCATATAAAGTAAATCTGTCAAAGTCCATGGTATCATCATCAAAGCAATAACATCTGGGAATCAAAGTCCATCAAAGTATCAACAAGTATCAAATCATAAGGAACATCAACTAATCAAAGAATAAACTAAGTCCAATGTATTGAGATAAAAAAATGAATCATCATATACAACAAAGAATCAAGTATCTCATATCATCTCAACACAAGTCAACTTTTAGAACCATGGCACCATCAGGACCATGATCAACATCTAGAGGTCTATTAGAACTAGCCTGCAAACCATCCTAACTCATAGCAGCCATGAAGGTCTGCATCATCGAACTCAGCTGGGTAACCTGTTGTCTTATCTGTAACATCTCATACTGCAATGATCTAACATCTGAGGCTAAGGCTGGTGCAGGTGGCATCTATACTAGAACCTATGTGGGTGGAGCCTGAATAGGTGGAGTCCATGGAGGTGCCATAGAAGAAGATGGAATGGATGGAGACAAAGATGGAAGGAAAGAAGAAGAAGATGGAAGAACTGAAGAAGATGGCATAGAAGAAGTAGGAGCCTGTACTGGAGGAGCTTGTGGAATGACCTATGGAGGATCCTATGGAGGTGCTGGTATACCTTGTGTCTGATCTAATAAAATTTGAGCAGCATGTGCATCCACATCAACCACTACCTAAGCACCCACCTACCTAGGATATTTGACCTTGTGTTGGCCCCATCTGGCCACTCTATCCACAACAACCTTATGCAAAGCCCTGTCCACACCACCACCTTGCACTCTAACCCATCCACCTCTCATGCAAACACCACCCCTAGGAGGAATCAGTGCAGTAATAATCACTAGGATCACAACTCTACCTCCTCTAATGGCTTGCCAACCCCATCATCCCTGACGACCTCATCTCTGTCCCCCACCTTCATCCTGATCCCCACCATCATCACCAAACTCCTTATCTATGTCGGGCACTAGCTCTGTAGGATCTGTATATCTTGGAAATGGGTTTTGAGCAAACCAATCAGCATAATCATCTATCATGCCAACATCTATGACATGATCCCTCATATCCTAAGGAAGGTGGGCTAGCTACAACACCTCTTGACAATCTATATGATAACCAATTTGTGGCCCCCAGAGTGACCTCTGTACCTATACTCAGGCATACAACACCAATCCCTATGACATACCATGTGTGCCACCATACTACTGCAAGACTCTCAAAAAGAAAAACCACTCTATAATCAGAGGAGTACGTCCTATCATCCATTATGATGTACACATAAAAGGTAGCTCTAATGCATCCTAAGGCCAGGCCTCGCAACCAATATAAGGTCTCCATACAACCTGATCAATATCATCAAGGACTTGTCTCCAGTAGTCCAACTTTCCCAAGTGGGCCTGCATAACCATCCTCTCATACATCCAAGAAAAGGGCTAGCCTAGATCATGTTGCCTGACAGAAATTGGTCTAGTAACAGGGATATGGTCCCATGTCCACAACTAAAAAATAATGACTCTAGTAGAGAGAGTCACTCCGCGATGATACACAACTGAATGCAGTTTGTGATATAGCTATGCTAGTACATAGGTGCCCCAATCAAATCATCATGGTTGTGTGATCATATCCTCAAGGATACAACTCCAACCAACTACAAAGCCATGTCCTTGATGATTAGGAATGAGGAAGCCACCAATCAATGCTCCTAGAAAAACATGAAGAATACGGAAGGAAGGGAACTGAGCCCACTAGATAGAATCATCATCGATAGTCAGATCCTAAAAGAATCACTTACAAGAAGTCCCATCATACACCTGGTCATAGTATATGAGCTCTTCATGGGTAGGGATGCAGAGGATGCGATAAAAATCCTCAGGAGTAATGGTCATCTCCCCCGTAGGAAAGTGAAAGGTGTTATGGTCAGAGTGCCACTACTCTGCCATAGCTACAATAAGGCTTCGATTCACATGGAATTGAGGAAGGATAAGAAGAAATGATAGCCTGCATCTTCCAATCAGCCGATGATTTGCGCCAATCAGGTCATCAATCATCTCAAAAAGCAAGGGATACAAGCCTTTAACCTCGAGTGATTTAAGTTCAGCCTGCAAAAAGAAAGTTAAACACATCAGTATTTGAAACTTCATTACATTTTGGATCATCCTAAGTCAATCAAACATTTAAAAATTATCAAACTACAATCAATTTTCCTGATTCTAATCAAAGAGGATGGAAAATTTATCATCACCCACCATCTAAATCAAGATTGACAATCAAAAATTCAAAATAACTTGACTCAAACTGACATCCTATGACTTGCTACCAAATCAGACTTGTTACTTAAGCCAATTGACTGATTGATGACACCAGATGGTTCATAAAACTGACTTAGCAGTTGGTACTTTTAACCAAATAGGGTAAAAGCACTATTTAAATGATTAAACATGCTAAAAAGAAAAAGCGCAGCTAAACATGGTGAATGCGCATGAGAAATGTTGAAAAGCATTGTTTAAATGTGTATGCACTAGAGAAACTACTACGCGCTATAGGAATTGCCTGTACGCTTTGCTAAATTGCTAATTTGCGCTAACTAATTTGTACGTGCATCAAACAAGGGTGGATGTGAAATAAGCCCTAGTTCAACCATTTGTACATGCAACTAAAAGTTGTGGATGCACTATGGAAAATCGTGGAAGTTCTCAAAGAGGTTTGTATGCACTAGAGAAAGTATTAAATGCACTATTTTAAAAAGAAAAAGAAAAAATAGGGTTTTTGCTATAAAAATCCATTTTTTTCTGATTAAAATGCATTAAATCGACAAAGTAAGTTGTCGGGGTACATACTGAAGGTCCATAGCCTGGTGGATGCAAGTATCGGTGCTCTCACTCGAATCGAGATAACCATTAATAAAAAGATCAGAAGGGGGTCGAGTAAAAATTCAAAAGAGGGTAAAAATTAATAGTAAAAATGACTTTTAGCCCTATCTATAGCCCATTTTGACCTAAAAAGGGCATCTTTGACTAGAAAATGACTAGGGATCCAAAATTTTCACCCATTCTGCCAAATTAGGGGCATTTGTCATCAAATGAATGTGAATACATTATCAGAAATGAAATTGAAATTCAATACTATTTGACCTAATTCACGCAAATTTGACTTAAAACGTCATATCTTTCAACAACAATCAAATTTCATTTAATTTCTGAGGGGTCATACACTCGGATAATCAAGACCGACATCTTAATCAATGAATTAGGGGCACAACCATCGAATCTAAGCATATTTTTTAATCATAAATTTTTTTGCTAATCAATGGAAAGGGACATCAAACATTGAATCATATCAAATCGGGTACCATATCAGACAACCCATCATCAGATCGACCATCGAGGACCTTCAAATTAATCAAAACTACATCAATTCCATCATCAGAATCTGCATCTTCTATCATATCAAATTAGACATCAGTTGATCAAGACTGCATCAAAAATCATCAGGGCATTCTTTGAATCGATACGCTTCGCATGTTGACTCAAAGAGGGGCATTTGTAATCACCTGAAATCAGACAAGATCGATCAAGTGAGCAACTAAGGAAAAAATCAATGCAGTTAAATCAAATCAAGCTAGGATCAAAGCAAAATTGCAATCAGGCCATAAATCAAATTTAATTAAAAATCAAAAGCCATAAATTCAATTTAAATCAAATAAATCATGATAAATCAAACAATTGTGTAAATAATATAATTAATTACATAGTTCATTTAAATCAAATCAACCCATTTAAGGGGTACACATGGCTAAGGATATTAATTAAATTCAATTGATTAAAGTCCTATTTTCCCTCAACCACCAAATGGGAGAGAATATCTCAACCAATAGGATTGAAGGATCAAGCTCACATGGATCAAGCTTAAATCGAATCTCCATCACCCATAAGGAGAGAGCATCTTGTCAACCCATTTTTTCCTCTTGTCCAAAGATTTGAGGACAAAATATTTAAATGGTCTCCAAATGTGTAACCATGGACTTAACTCAAACTCAACCATGATCAAATCAACCACACCCTCTACCCTTGCCAAAATCTATAAAAGAAAGGCATAATTGAAGCAATATTCATCCACAAATTTTATGAAGCATCAAACCTCTTGCAAATTTGAGTTAGAAAGGAAAATCTAGAGCTAATTAGTATTTTCATTTGGAATTAACTTGTATTAGCTTGCTTATCATTTACTTTTCTCATATTAGGACTATCACTAGTGAGAGCTTGCTAAGAGCTCATCATTAGCATCCCTAATTAGATATCCATAGAGTGCTTAATCATCTTTAAATTTTCTTCTTTAGATTTCTTTTTGTGGCTATTTAATTCTCTTTTCAATTTATTGATGATACTAACCCTATAAAGGTGCTTTCCTTAGCACACAAGTATTGATTAAAAGAATTTTACTGCCTCCCTATTTACCTCCTCTAAAGACTGTGTGATACTACCATCTTGTTTCTCTATTTACACTATTATCTTTTATTTTTTGTTCTCTATGGTCATCCTATGAAAAAAATTATGTTTTGAACCTCCTCTTTTAACTAAATTTCTCTTGATTTCCTCCTCTAGAACCATTTTCCTCTATCAAGGATTTTTTAAAGTTCTTTTTGCGATGCTTTCTCTTTTTCATAATCATCAACACTTACTCCCCTTCTTATCACAACCTTTTTCAAAAACAATTGTTCTTTTTCAATTCTGTCCCTTTCTTCAAAGATTTTTTGAAATATTTTTAATTCTAAATGTTTAGTTTGTTTTGACATGGCATAACTTCTTGCTTAATATAAATAAAAATGAATTGTTTCCCACATTATCTTTATTCCACAATTTGGCTATTTATCTTTAAGTATTGTAAATTTGATCCACATATTATCGAAATTGAAGGGGATTTCAATAGTTGGGTCTCTAGGCCTAGTGAGTAGCTAGACAAGAAAATGATCAAAACCAATGAATGATAGAATGATAACCTCCTAAGTATTTTTTTGTGTCCTAATCTCCAAAAATAAATAAGTGATATAGTATTTTCACAATGCCGGTAGATCCTTTCCTCCTATTTTTCCATGTGAAGGTCTCATTTCTCAACTAAATGTCCATGAGGAGGTTTTGATCTACAAAGGCTTGGAAATATTGATAGATTTGTGTGAGATTGTAGATCCCCCCTATTTTTATGTGTTAGTATGTGTGGCATTTAAATTTCCTACAATTATTCCTTTTTCTTATATCCCTCTCTTCTCATAGTTTATGTCAGTTGTTACCATACCTCTCGTTTACCAACAATGGAAACAAGCCCATATGTATATTAATGACAAACAAACCTTAAGTCTTTTTAGGGGTTTTCAACTTAGCATCATCCAGATCTATGTTTCTTCCACCAAATATCCATCTATAGTAATAGGATTCCAAATAACTCCCAATTCCCAAAGAAGCTCCTATGGCTCCCACATAGAGCTTCCTTGCCATTGTATCTATTTTTTCAATATTTTGGTTCTCTCCTCAATGTTCTATTTTGTTTCTATAATAGAACTCTATCATCTTTGGCTTGGTTGATTTGGCACTTGATTAGGCACCATTTTTTAGGGGCATTTGTGCCCCTAGCATTCCAAGTAAGGATCTTCATTTCTCCTTTGGGAAGGATAATCTCCTTCCTTGATCGCAGTCACTTCTACTCTTTGGCATTGGCTACCATTTCCAATTTGACTTTATTTGACTTTGGCCCCCTTTTTCTTTTCTATTTCATGTTTGGCCTTTTTATCTTTGACTTGGATTTTTATATAGATATTTCTTCAAGAATTCCCTCTTCTTCATCCTCTTAATAACTCTCCTATTCTAAGTCAGGATCAAGGTCTACATCCTCTTCTATAGTGAGTTACAATTCTCCTCCTTGAGTTTCATTATGAATTGTATCTCCTTCCTCCACTTCCAGCACTACATGATTATCTCTTATTTTATACAACTCTTCTATTTCTCCTTTCCTTCTTTGATCTTAGAGTTATATCCATCATCTTTAATTTATGTTTTTGATCGTCTCCTCATTTGTCTCTTGCATTTCCATGATGTCTTCTTATTCTATACAGCCCTAGGATTGATTTCCTATCTCATTATCCTCTTCTTCATTAGTCTAGTCCTTAGGGGGTTCATAGCCCTCCTTTATTTAATCTAAAGGGATTCCACTTTATTTTCCAACTGTCTTCTCGTGAACCTTGTTATTTGAGTTCTCTCCAATAGATACTTTGGGCCTCTTTTTTTATCAGTCCACATTATTGTCAAATTCATGATTTTCTTCATTATTGGTTACTAGTGAGGTCCAACATTCCAATTTCTCATGCCCTTCCAAATTAAACTTAGGCCAAAGCATTAAATTATCCCCTCTTTCAACCCTTTTCCTTCATATAGCCCATTTTGTGTGAAATTTGATCTTTGGTGTTAGTGGAGGAAAGGGAATTAAATTGAGCCAGATTCTAGCATATGTTCCAAAGAATCTATCTTCAAGTTTTTTACCCACTTGGACAAAGGGCCTCAAGTTCTTTCTAATTTCTACAAAAATTTACTCTTCCCAATAATCCATAGGTAGATTATATAAGTAAACTCAAACCAAAACTGCCTCCACCTCTTGTTTTCATAGATAAAAAATTGAAATCTATTACTTCATAAAGATGCTAGTGTCATCCATTAGATAGGTTCCACTATTCAATACTCTCCAACTCTCTATTTGGGATAGAAATTCAGCAAGAAAAAAATTGATTGGAAGAGCTTGTTGTGATATGCTGGTACCCCAATTTTCTTCACACTAGTTCCTCATCTTACCAATTCTTCCCCTACCCCATTTGATAAAAATCCCTACATCCTTCAACCTATCTAATCATTTCTACCAAATAAAATAACCCTAGAAAGATGCAATAGGAGGATTGCTAAGTCATAGAACTTACCTTTGTTATTTACTGAATGAAATTGAGGATTAAATTTTGGGTGGGCCTTACCTTTTAATTTCATGGGATTGATTTTTTTGTTTCCTTTTGGATCCCATCAAGTGTGAGGCTCATTGAAAATCTTCAATTCGTAGAGGAATGCACATTACTACAATCTTGATAAAATTGTCCATACCTTATTTTTTATTTTATGCCTTGTTTCGTTAGGAAAACAAATTGTCAAAGCCTTGAATTCCTAGTGTTGGATCTAGGTGGATTTCAGTTGATAGAATCCTCCACAGAATTACTTTTTCCACCATACTCCTTGATCTTGGGTCTGTGTGCTAGAAAGTAGTCACACTTCTGTGAATCATTACATTCAAAATCACTCAAGAATGAGGTCTCAAATAGCGTTTCATAGCTCTTTATTCATGGAGTGCAAAAGGTTGTATTATGAGGCCCTCAGATTGACATAGTTAAACCCATGCAAGTACACCAAGAAATGAGAGATTCAAGGATGAGAAGCAAGAATGCTAATCTCCATTGATCTTCAAGTTATTGCATGTAAATGAAACTAATCTAGATGATAACAATGCGAAGAAATAAACTATGCTATTGAAATGCAAGTTTTACTCTCCTTTACTAATTAACTATGTGAAGATTAAACTAAAACAATGAAGGAAACTAAGCTAAGATGCTATGAAGATTAAGCTAATATAAATATGAAAGCTAGAATGTAATAATCTTCAAAACTCCAAATATCACCAAGAAAACCTGCAGCATAACAATAGTATGAAAATTCAGGATCTAAAATGAGAAGGAGAGGGCTCCTTATATAAGAAACTGTGGAAGAGAATGCATCTCCAAGAGCAATGTGGGATAAATGCAAAAAGAGGAAAGAAAGCTTATTTTTAGAAAGTGTGGAGAGAAAAGGAATTTTCTTTATTTTTAATTATTTGTTTCCCTTTTTCATCACAAAAGAGCTTTAAGAGGATTTCTTTATTTAAAAGAATGTTTCTCTTTTAATTAAATAAGATAACATTATATATTTAAAAGGGAGATATTATTTAAACAAGATAAATCATTTAACTAAAAGGGATTTTAATTAAATAAAATTATTTTATTTAAAAGATATTTCTTTCAATTAAATAAGGCTATTTTATTTATTTAAGAGAGAATATTTCTTTTAATTAAATAAATTGATCAAACCTTAGGAAATATTGAAATGATTGAACTAATTAGGATTGATCAAAGGAATTGATTTGAATTTTGCAAAGTATTGATTCAGGAATTTGATAATTTAATAAATGGGGCCCAAAGTCTAGGCGACCATTTTAGGGTGTATACATTTGCCCCTCTTTCACTAATGTGAGGTCGATTTGGGATCACATGCAATCAAAGAATGGAATTGAAGTGTGAGATCAATTTGGGATCATAAAATAACCCAGATGTGTGTTCGACAGATGGGAACACATCAAGACAAAGATAAGTTGATTGAAAAAGACAAGACCAACACCCCTGTAAATAGGTAATTGTCAAGTCTCAAGCAAGGTTTGATTGATAGGTTTGATAAAGCTGAATCAAGGATTGAAGTTTGATAGGTACTGCCCCCTCATGATCAAAATCAAAATGAGATAGAGGAGAAACAGTGAATTGATAATTTTGATCAAATCAAACTAAAGATAAGGTTCTTGATGTAAGATGAAAGATATAAGGATCACTGAACCAAGGTAGATCATCAAGAAAGATTATGCCCCAAGGTTGAATTAGAAGAAAAGAAGTGGGGTGAAAGTGAATGGAAGACATAAGTTTGGAAGAAATGAAAAGAAATGGAGAGAAGAAAGAGAATTTGCCCCAAGAAAGACCATGCCCAAAAATCAATCAACTGTTTAAGATAGGAAATTTTGATTGAGATCACAAAAGAAGATAAGGAAATGAAGATCAAAACCTGATCACAGTTGATTAAAAGTCCACAAGAAAGATGAAATAAAACCCTCTCAAACTCATAATGCAGCCTAAAAATGCAAATTAATCATGAAGTCTAACAATGCATGCTAAATGAAAATGCAAAGGTGTACTTGCAATAAGGCAACTATAATATAGGATTTTATGTTCATCATTCATTAGAGAATGTAAAGAACTTATTTTCATCATTGGGCCATTATTAACGGACATCGTAAAATCATACAATCAGCACTAGTCACAAACACAACTATGAAGATATGAATATGATTTATATCGGTTTGGAATGTGGAAAGATTCTAACATGAGCATCAAAGACATAAGGGTCAAGATGACTTCAATGTTTGCTTACCCAATTTAATGTAGCAAAACCACTCTCTCATCGAGGCATAGATGCTAGGATGACCATAAGAACAGTTGTGCGAAAACAATCAAGGATGATGTTTCAAATCTCCTAAGTGTGTCAAGGGAATAACAAGAGACACTCAAGAGCTTCGAAAGCACACCCACAAGAAGAAAGCAACAAAAACATGCCCCATGCCCCAAGTCCTCTAGCTATGCATCATGTAGGGACTTATTAGACAAGGGCACTCAACAAAAATCAATAACAATCAGCACACAAAGAATAGATCAATGACATATCTCAAGCATTAAGGGTTGTGTTTAAAAATTTAAGTGTGTTCACTGATACTGAGTTCCAACGATAAGGATCAAATGCTTGCAAGTAGGTAAAATCTCATACCAAAACTAGATAAGACCAAACTGATAAGTGTTGAAAAACACTCGATGTCAGGGGTTGTGTTGAAAAACACTCGATGTCAGGGGTTGTGTTGAAAAACACAGTTGGGGTGGTGTTGAAAAACACCATTCGCAAGGTGTCCTAAAGACTGATGTATCCAAGAGACCAAAGCTAATCATAGCTATGACCCCTAGACAAAGACAAAGACCAATTCCAAACCAAGGCAATAAGGACAAGGCGTGATGGAGAAAGGCTAAGTGTCGAGAACGCGTGCTAAGAAACAGGGGGGCAAACGCCTCAATTAGCACCCCTTTCTAGGTTTTCACCACTTGGATTTCATTGCAATTTTTTATTTTTATTTTTATTTTTAAAAAAAATTATTTTTATTTTTATTTTTATTTTTTGAATTTTTTTATTTTTTTGGTATTTTCAGAATATATAATTTTTTTGAGATACATCAAAGTGCCTATTGCTAAGTTTTCACTAAGAAGATCATTTTTTCAGGACATTTTGTAATTTTTAGAATTTTTTCAGCATCATATATGAATTTTTTTGGTATTTTTTTAGGATCAATAAATAGATACGAAGGATGCCCCCAGATAGAATGAGCATCAAGGATAGAACTTCTTCAAGTGCAAGACATTGATAGGCTTAGGATCTGCTCCCCCTCTTTAGTGGATAGTAAATAAGCACCTGTCCCAAAAGCTATAGTAATGATGTATGGTCCAAGACAATTTGGTTCAAATTTACCTTTTTTTCTCTATGTTGTTCGTTCTTAGGATTTTCTCGTAAGACAAGATCTCCTACTTGGAATGCTCTAGGGCAAACCTTTTTGTTGAAGGCTTTGGACATCCACTTTTGATAGACCCTCATATGGTCAAATGATGCTTTATGCTTCTCATCTAGAAGTTCTAACTCTTGCAGTCTCATGGCATGGTAGTCTTCATCTGTCACTAGACCCTTGAGAGAGACTCTAAGTGAAGGAATCTCAACCTCTAAAGGTAACATTGCTTCAGCACCATAAGTAAGGGGAAAAGGAGTAGCCCCTGTTGGAGTAAGAATACTCATTCTATAAGCCCATAAGGCTAGATTTATCTGTAAATGCCAATCTCTACCATTCTTATGAACTATTTGATGGATAATTTTGAGAATGGTTTTATTTGAAGCCTCTGCTTGTCCATTTCCTTGCAGGAAGTAAATGGAGGACCAATGTTGTTTTATCTTGAATTTCTTGCAGAGTTGTGTAAGGTCCTTATTTTTAAATTGACCTCCATTGTCAATGATTATCTCAGATGGTACTCCATATCGAAAAATGATATGGTTCAAGATAAACAGAGAAACTATCTTGCCCGAGGCAACAGAAAGTGGGACAACTTCTACCCATTTGGTAAAGTAGTCAATAGCAGTGATGATAAATTTATGTCCACCTGATGAGTTGGGATGAATCTACCCAACAAGATTAAAGGCCCAACACTGAAATGACCAATGAGATACAAAAGGAATGAGCTCCTTATCTGGAGCATGGATTAGGTGACCATGTTTTTGACATTTTTCGTATGATTTCTCAAAAGCTACCGCATCCACCTACATGGTAGGCCAATAGTACCCCACCCTAAGCAACCTTTGAGTCATGGAAAGACCATTGGAATGTCCCCCACAGATGCCCTCATGAATATCAACTAGCGCTTGATCAGATTCCTCCTTTTCTAAGCACCTAAGAAGTGTCCCATCTAATCCCCTCCTATACAAATCACCAGAGATGAGGGAATGGTGAGAGGCATTTCGGGTAAGGTTTCTTCTTTCGGATTGGTTAAATGTTTCAGGGATGATGCCATTATGTAGGTATGAGTAAATGGCACCGTAGTGGGATGATTCATGACCGACAAGGGTACAGATAACATGGCTTTCTTGGGAGTCATAAATAGGATAGTGTAGCTCTTCCACTAGAAATTAAAATCTAGACTCATGTTGCTCTAACTGAAGAAGCAAAGCAAGTCTAGCCATAGCATCAGCTACTTTATTTTCTACTCTAGGGACTTGCTGAAATGTGACGAATGTGAAATACCATCTCAATGAATCAACCATTTTCTTATAAGGTGCCATTTTCTCATCTTTGGTTTGATATTGTTCATTAACTTGGTTGACTATCAATTGTGAATCCCCATAGATGTGCATTTCTATGATATTCCATTCGATAGCCATCTTGAGTCCATTTGTCAAGGCTTCATATTCAAAAAATTTGTTTGTGCATGGGAACAATAGTTTGTAGGACTTAGGAATTGTGTACCCATGAGGAGAAACAAAAAACATTCCAGCTCCTGAACCATTCTGCATAAAAGATCCATCAAAGAACATCTTCCATGCATGTTCTCTTAGTCATGTACATTAGGTGCTCATCTGAAAATTCAACTTGAATGGGCATGCTATCTTGAATTGGGAAATCAGCCAATTGATCTGCAATGGCTTGGCCTTTTGTAGCTTTGCACTCAACATACTCTATGTCAAATTCTGAAAGAACCATCATCCATTTAGCAAGTCTACCTATGAGGGCAGCCTTACCAAGAAAATACTTGAGAGGATCAATTTTTGCTATGAGGTGTATTGTATGCACAAGCATGTAATGTCACAATTTTTGGGAAGCAAACACCACAGCAAGGCAAGCTTTCTCAATACTAGTGTAATTGACCTCATATGCAAAAAGGGTACGACTGATGTAATATATGGCTCATTCTTTCCCAGTGTCATCAAGTTGAGCTAATAATGCCCCCAACGAAGATTCTATTGCTGAAACATATAGTATCAGAGGTTTTCCTGGGATAGGAGGCATCAAAATTGGAGGATTTGCCAAGTATTCCTTAATCTGATCTATGCTCCTTTGACAATCCTCATTCCAGACACATTTGACCCCCTTATGCAAGTTCTTATTGAAGGATTGAGCTCTATCTGCCAGTTGTGAAATGAACCTCCTGATAGATTGAAGACGTCCTTGCAGACTCCTCATTTGGCTAATGTTTTTGGGAGGTGGCATATCCAATATTGCTTGAACTTTCTCTGGGTCTACCTCTATTCCTTTAGCTAAAATGATAAATCCTAGAAGCTTTCCAGAGGTGACACCAAATGCACATTTTTTTGGATTTAATCTTAACTAAAATTGCTCCATACAATCTAGAATAACTTCTAAATCACCTAAGTGTGTGTCTCTTTTCTTGGACTTAGCCAAGGTGTCATCCACATAATCTTCCATATTCTTATGCATCATGTCATGGAAAATTGTTTTCATAGCTCTTTGATATGCAGCTCCTGCATTTTTCAATCCAAAAGGCATGATGTTCCAAAAATAAGTACCCCATGCGCAAGTAAATGCAATCTTTTCCTCGTCCTTAGGAGCTATTTTAATCTGATTATATCCAAAAAAAATTGTCCATCAAGGAATAGATCTCATAACCCACCGTCATGTCCACTATCATGTCTATGTTAGCGAGTGGAAAATCATCCTTTGGGCATGCTCTATTGACATCTCTGAAATCTATGCAGATTTGAATAAATTTATCATGTTTTGAAACTGGTACAATATTGGATATCCATTTTTCATAGTCAATAGCCCTTATAAATCCTGCACTAAGGAGTTTTTCTAGTTCCACTTTGACTAAGAGAGCAATGTGAGGATGCATTTTCCTCAATTTTTGTTTAACTGGTTTAACACCTAGAGCTATGGAAAAATGATGCATGATTAGATTAGTGTCCAGCCCTTGCATGTCTGAATAAGTCCAAGCAAAGTTGACTTTCTTTCTTTGTAAGAACTCAATGTAGGCTTCTTTTTCCTGTGTTGATAGAGACTGAGCCAAATGTACTATTTGTGGTGCCTCTTCTATACCCAATTTTACTGGCTGTGTAGGCTCAACAAGAACTGATGATCTATCTTGAAAATAACTAGGAAGATGATCAAGTACCTCATCCTTAGGTGCCTCAGAGAGGTTTTCACCTTTGGATACGTCATTTATTTTTACTTTTTTCAGTTTTGACACCTCCACATAGTGGTTTTTGCCATCAGAACTCCTATTCTTTTTATTTTCTTTTCTCTTTATTTTGTGACTAAGGTACTTGATATCTGGTTCTATCATGCTTGTAGTTGGTTCGCTAGTGGAAGAGACTATAGGCTCAAGAGAATTTAGGTAACAAGCTATCTCATAGTCATTCTAGAGAGTTAAGAGCTGAGGCTCTTGATAGCATTGAGACCAATCAATTAAGTGGGGGTGAGCAAGGGGTAATTCAATGGCTGGTTTAATGTTGTGGATATAGATGGTATCATCTCTGGTGACCGTAGAGTTAGAGTCTATCAAGTATTCTTCTAAGTTACCCAAATCAAGATTCGGCCTAACAAGTGAATAATCATCCACTAATGCAACACACGAGTTCCAATCCTCTAGCCCTACATGTGACTTGTCAGCTAACTCGGGTTGAGAACTATAGGAATGGATGACATCAACACCCATGTCAACTATGGAACAATCAGAGAGAGAGTCCCACTCATACTCATGTGAGTCTATTTCTGAATCCCAGCTGGGATGTTTACACCAGAAATACTTGGGACACCTTGATGTAGAAGCCTCGATGTCATGAAGGGTAACACCTTCTCTTGGGTCAATGTCTGATCCATCTTGTTCTATGCTTGCAAATGTTGCATGAGTGGTTGGATTATTTGAATCTTCCCAAAGGAGACTAGTAGAAGGATTCCTATCGTCACACATGTCTTGCTGATTTGTCAAATTTGGTATGCACTATGATTCATCCTCACTATCAGACTCATCAAGGATAGGAATAGTATTCTTGTTATTATTCAGAAAACCTAGGCCAACCATCTTCTTAGACCTGCATCCAAAAGAGCATGATTGAGAGGTTCGGCTCTAGTGTCTAATCTGTGACTAAGAGGGCCACATCCATGATAGCCCATTTGTTTGACCAACATATATCCTCTCCCATAAACCTTAGGAGAAGGAGAGAAGTTCTCATTATGCATATACTTCTCCTCTTTGTAGATCCAATCTTTAACAGCTACCTCTTCTTTCTCATCCTAGATAGGTACTGAAGACTCGACAAATGTGTCAAACAAAGTCATGGCCAAAGAAGAAGGTCTCATCTCTTGAGAAGGCTTACCATAAGACCTAGGGGAAATGGGCATCTTTGTAAAGGAGTTAAGTTGGTATCCCCCCATACCAAGGTCTATTGATTTGAACTTATCTTTACATGTGCTAGAGTTGCATTGAAATCCTTCGCTTCTCTATTGAGGGGAACATGGGTCCCTGCCAAAATGGAGTTGACAGATAAGGTTCTATCCCTAGGTATAAAAATTTCTACTCCATTGTAGGGGAACTTAACACACTAGTGGTAGGTGGATGGCACTACTTGCATCTCATGGATCCATGACCTACCAAACAATATATTGTATGCCAGAGGACCAGCATCAATAATTTGGAACAAAATGTCTCTCTCAACGAGGCCAATCCTGATAGCAAGAATAGCCAACCCCTTGGAACTCCTTTCTGCCTCATCATAGGCTTTTACAGTGATCTTCTTTCTAGGATAGATCACTTCCTCAGAATAGCCCAAAGTTTTTAATAGACTCAAAGAATAGATATTGAGCCCAGCACCCCCATCTATCAACACACGCCTGACACAGGTTTTATGGATCATGACTTTGATGTGAAGGGCAAGATTATGAGAGTGGTTCAAGGCTTTGTCATCATCTTCTAAGAATGTGAGATAGTGAGGACTGGTAATATGATTAACCGTGCCTTGGAATTGGTCGACATCTAAATTGTTGGGAACATTGGTTGTGCACAAAGCATCCTCAAGGACCTGTTTGTGTCTTGGGGACAACTCTAAAAGCTCCAAGATTGAAATCTGAGCTGGTGTTTTTTGTAACTGGTCAACAAGGTTATAATTCAGCTTGGGGTTGATAGCTAGTTTTATGGTCACATTCTTGGATACCACTGGCTTTGGTTTATTGGGCTGACTTGAACTGGGCCCTCTAATGACGACATGGCCTTGACTTCTTGTGACAGCATTAAGAGCCTGAGATGACATCCTAGAGTGAGGACCCCTCAGCACCACAACAGGTTCTTCATCAAAGATAGGGGGAGAGTTTGCGTAGGATTCATAACCATAGGGATCCTTTTTCCTCATCATGTTGACACTTTCCTCCACAACTTCAAGCATGTTGACCACATTTTCTACAACTGTGTAGGTGTAGTTGATTGCAGCCTTTCCATCCTTGGTTTTAGAGGTTTCCCCCTTCTCATACTTAGGCAATGACTCTTTAAATGCTTTGTGATCAGCATTGGTGTTCAAACCATCCACCTTAAGCTTTCCATTTTCAATGAGATCTTGGATAATGTGCTTGAGTTTCCAATAATTCTCAATGGTATGCCCAATGCCATTATAAAACTTGCAGAAAGCTTTCTCATCCCACCAATGGTGCCTTGCAGGATCTTGAGGATGTGCAAGATTGTTGGCAATAAGTGTTTTTAAAACATCCTCATAGGAATCACCAAGCTTTGAAAATTGTCGCCTCTCTTTCTTGGGCTTATCTTGATACCTTGGCCTGCTCTCTTGTTGAGGAGGTTCATTGAGCTTCATAGCTTGGACTGCACTGGACAAGTGGAGGACACCTTGATCCTTAGGTTGGGGAGAGTCCACAACTCCATCATTGACCACTTGTTTGTTTTTGTTCCAATGCACATTCTTCCCCTTATCCTTGCTGGAATTATTATTGTTTTGACCATTGTTGTTATTGTTGCCATGTCTGGTCAAAATTCCTTGCTCTTTTAAAACATCCTCAATTCTACACGCGGTTTTGACCATGTTATCGAAGGAATTGAAGATCATCTTTCGAACCTCATACCACATTTTGAGCACCAAACTGCTGACAAGGATGTCAATTTTCTCATCTTCATGAATGGTCCGAGGATAATAAGAGCACTATCACCTCCACCTTTGCAAGAATGAAACGAAGGGTTCCCCTTGGTTTTGGTTTAGGTTACATAGGTCCAACATAGTGATAGATCTTGAAAGATTGTATGCAAAGTGTTGAAAAAATCTATGAACAAGCTCTTTGAAAGTCTTGACAGGGGGAGTTATGTTGGTAAACCATTCCATTGCTTGCCCCTTAAGACTCCTTGGGAATAACCTCATCAGATAGGAATCATCTAGGTGAAACTCAAAGCTCATAGTGTAAAATTGGCGCATGTGATCATGGGGATCGCCACTACCATCATATTTTTCATACTGAGGGAGTTCAACCCTTTTGGGAAAATCCTTCATGCTCACACTCTTTTCGAAAGGATTAGGATAGATCAAGTCAAGAGAAAATGAACTCTTAGGTGCCAAAAGTTTCTCCATCATTTTCTTCATTTGTCTAATTTCTTCTTCTTGTGATGGACTTTGTTTCTTAATTTTGTTATCCACATCAAAATTATAAGGGACTCTTGCACCCTTGTTGATTAAACTTTCAAGGAACTTATCTTTGTTATGTTCCAAGTACTTCTCCATATATTATTGGAAGAGCGACTCTTGTTGCATTCTCATGAAGTCCTGAGAATTAAGATCAAAGTCTGAGCTACTGCCCCCATGTTGAGAACTATGATGAGCACACTGTGAAGGTTTCCTCAAGTTCCTAGGAGGTGTTTGTATCCTATAATGGGCATGTTGTGAGGTCCTTCTTCCTCTAGGACTAGGAGATCTTGAAGGGGTTCTTGAATGCCTTCTACTATGTGGTGTTCTGGAAGGAGTGGTGGAAGGAGAGTTATTGCCACTATTGGCACCCCTATTGTTGAATTGGGTATTAAGTTGTTGGGCTAAAAGCCTATCTTTCTCTTCTTGAGAGGCTTTCCTTCCCAATTCTAAAAAAGCTTGTCTCTCCACCTCAAGTTGTCTAAACTTTTCTTGCTTCATAGCTTTCTCATCTAGAAAGGCTTTCTTCTTGCGCTCAATCCTTTTAAGCCTTTCACTTGTATACCTTGAGGTCATTTGAAGTGGAGAGTTTGGTCTTGACTATTTGTACAAATCATTAGTATACGTTGCATTGACATGAGCATCACCAGGTTCATTGTCTTGGTCTCCGTGTTGTGACCATTGTTCTGGGTGAGCTCATCTCTCATGCCTTTCATCTCTTTGATGCACATCTAGATACCTTGTATTGATGGGGGGTGAACCAGGTTGAGCATCATGAGAGGAATTACTAAACATAATGTTGTCTCTATGTCTTTCATAGAGGTCATCAAGGTTTTGATCCACAGCTTCCCTCTCCTGCCAAGTCATGGTATAACTCATATCCATACCTGAATGGGAAGATGCTAAGGGGGTCCTCAACTCAGTAGACTTGCTCCTAGGTGATTGGTCAAATATGGGTTCCTTTCCCTTATGCTTTTGACCAGTTTGGACTGGGGGTAATTGATTAAAGACAACCTGAGGTCATTTCCCTTGACTCACTTGATACCTTGTCATAACTGACATGAAAGGAAAAGCACTTGGTGATAAGATGACCCTAAGATATGTTGGTATCAAACTAGGATAGTAAAAGTGTTCAATTATCCAAAAGAGAGATGGTGAGAAAGAAAATTGTAAAAGGTGTAAGTCAACACTGCCACAGAGGTGCCCAATCAATGGATAAGTATCCTAGCACATATGGATTAGGAGGATGATCTTAACCAAGTTATATCTGATTGAAATTGACTTTTGGTGGAAGTGAATTAGACAAGAGACTACTAAGACTCTCCAAGTATGTTATCAAAGAATCCAAGGGTGTCTCTACTCAACAAAGACAATTTCTGACTTACCAATTTCAAGCAAGGTTACTTGTAAAATCAAAGGTCACTAATTCAAGAGGTCAAAAATACAAGAATCCCAAGTGAAAATAGGTTTCCAACAGTAGGGTGAGTAGCCTGATCTGATCTAGATCAACTAAGGAGGACTAAAAATGATCGAAAATAGCTCACTATTTTGATAGACCAGGGTACAGGTTCACGCAAGGGAATGCAGTCCTGTGGGAGGAAACACCAGGGGTCGGGTGAGGAAATAAAATCTCGTGCGATAAAATACTAGGCTTGCGTGAGAATGTGCACAGCTAGGTGATGAAATAGGATCAAGTCGCTTAATCAGCAAGTTTGTAAACTTAGGAACTTAATTTTTTTGTTCATTTTAAAAGATTAACCAGGCATATTAACATATTTTCAACATTTATCAAGCACATAGAACAACAACCATGGAGTTTCAGCAAGAAAACATGTTCAAACAATGAGCAAGGGAAAAAGGAACCTTGCTCATGAACATGAATATTGACTTAGTATGCTATTCCTTAAAGATACTACTTGTGTATGTTCTCCAAAAAAAATTTCCGATCACACACATAGTCCTAAAAAGAAAAATTTGGTTGCACTATGGTTCTTAATAATGGCTTAACTCTGCAACTTTTACAATTTCAAGAAGGTGAACTCCAATCCAAAGGCACCAGAGTTTTGACACATTCTGAGAAATTAATCAATTGGAGATGCTGAGGAGATTTGACAGCCCATCAAGAAATTGTACCCGTGGAGATTTCTTCCACAAGGATATTTGTATAGTAGTTGTCACTACCATGGCAAAATTGGCTATTACCACTTGAGGTTTTGTCAATGTGGTTTACCCAATGAAGGGAATGTCCACTATGGTTAACCCTCTCTAAAAGGTGACTCACAACAAGGACCACATGGGGAATTGGTTTAGATCTAAGGGTCTGAGTTTCTGTTACTACCCAAAAAGGGAGTAGAGCATAATCCTCTATCCTTTTATCTTCAACCAAACATAGAAGACAGATTCATCTGACACGCTAAGACTAAAACTATCTTGCCAAGATTCATAATGTCAATAACTCATGATCTCTCAACCTCTCCGGAGAGAGAATGCATCAATCGAAAAGTCAAAGACTACAAACCCAGTAGAACGCAAAGACAGTTTTAGTAACCTCCCTACCTACAAGGGTTCTCTCGTTGAGAAGAGCTTCATTGGAAACCCACTCTCTCAAGAACCACAAATAGTGTTAATAGGGCCTACTTATCTATGTGAAACACATATGCAGGAAATGAATCTATATTCTTTTTAAAACCCCAAAATTGAAATGTGGTTTATGAAAGCGATAAATCACTCAAGCCAAACACACAAGAGATTAATTTTATGTCCAAAATCCAAATGTTATAGAGATTGTAGTAACTCACCTTAGGTCCAAAGATCTGCAATCCAGAATTTAGCACACATCTGAAAGTACAAAATCAAGACAAATCAACAGCAAACCGTAAGCGTTAGAAATCAATAATCTAAAATTACAAATCTACAAATTTTGTCTCTGTTGTCATGGAATTCCATGTGAGACAGTACTCGAGGCCGCTCAAGAAAGTATCAAACCATGCATGAGAAAGCACAAGCCCGTGCGAGAAAGTACAAAGGCTCGCGTGAGAAAACACCTTTGTCGCCCGCAGAAGTGCTAGTACTAGCAAAACTTCGCATGATACAGTGAGAAACTTCATGTGAGATTCTGTAACAGTGATGTACAAAAGTACGGATAGAAAATTAAAAAATCATAGTTTTGATAGAAAAAGTGCTAAAAAAAATATTAAACAAAAATTAACGTCCCACAGAGAATAACACCCTTAACGTTAAAAACTATTTCAAAAACACCAGAACAGGCAGCAAAAATTTATAAAAAGGACAAAACAGAGTCGTTCTACCCCACGGTGGGTGCCAAAAATGTGTGCTAGAAAGTAGTCACACTTCTGTGAATCATTACATTCAAAATCACTCAAGAATGAGGTCTCAAATATCGATTCACAGCTCTCTATTCGTGGGGTGAAAAAGGTTGTATTATGAGGCCCTCAGATCAACCTAGTTAAACCCATGTAAGTACACCAAGAAATGAGAGATTCAAGGATGAAAAGCAAGAATGCTAATCTCCATTGATCTTCAAGTTATTGCATGTAAATGAAACTAATCTAGATGATAACAATGTAAAGAAATAAACTATGCCATTGAAATGCAAGTTTTACTCTCCTTTACTAATTAACTATGTGAAGATTAAACTAAAACTATGAAGGAAACTAAGCTAAGATGCTATGAAGATTAAGCTAATATAAATATGAAAGCTAGAATGTAATAATCTTCAAAACTCCAAATATCACCAAGAAAACTTGCAGCATAACAATAGTATGAAAATTCAGGATCTGAAATGAGAAGGAGAGGGCTCCTTATATAAGAAACTGTGGAAGAGAATGCATCTCCAAGAGCAATGTGGGATAAATGCAAAAAGAGGAAAGAAAGCTCATTTTTAGAAAGTGTGGAGAGAAAAGGAATTTTCTTTATTTTTAATTATTTGTTTCCCTTTTTCATCACAAAAGAGCTTTAAGAGGATTTATTTATTTAAAAGAATGTTTCTCTTTTAATTAAATAAGATAACATTATATATTTAAAAGGGAGATATTATTCAAACAAGATTAAATCATTTAATTAAAAGGGATTTTATTTAAATAAAATTATTTTATTTTAAAGATATTTCTTTCAATTAAATAAGGCTATTTTATTTATTTAAGAGAGAATATTTCTTTTAATTAAATAAATTGATCAAACTTTAGGAAATATTGAAATGATTGAACTAATTAGGATTGATCAAAGGAATTGATTTGAATTTTGCAAAGTATTGATTTAGGAATTTGATAATTTAATAAATGGGGCCCAAAGTCTAGGCGACCATTTTAGGGTGTATATAAGGTCTTTGGTTGTTATGGAAATTTTGATCATTATTGTCCCTTCATTGATTCAAATCTAGTCTCATTCTCTCCATGGGTTGATAATATCATGGTTCCAAGAGTGGGAATTCTTCATCTTCTTCCTCGGGCCACCATCCTGATCTTCCTTGCATTATCGACTTACTTTCTATCGATCCCAAATGGATTCTATTTTCTCCTGTTATTATCATTTGATCATTTCTCATTGGTGGAAAGTAACCAAATCTAAGATTCCTCATTTTGTTGCTACCTCTGCATTTTTTCACTATGCTCTTTAATTATAAACATTATTTCTTTACATAATAAACTATCTTTAGAAATTAAAATAATTTATTTCATAAATAAATAATATATAAGAACTTAATTAATTTTTATTTATTTTTAATATAAAAAATAAATATTTGAAATATACATATTATTATCTATAAGTAAAACTATTATCTATCTATCTAATTTATTAATATTTTTAAAGTAAAAAAAATCAAAATGAGTATCTAAATAATGAATTATTTTTCCAAAACTTAAAAATTTGACAAAATCATCTAGTGTAAAGATAATAGTGACAACATTTGCACCAACATCAAGATGACCATTGCAATTAGAATTGACTTAAAGACCCCTTACCACAAATAGAAGATTTGAAGTTGGCAACCCACTACCAACAATAGAGGATGTAAGGGAGAGAGGAGGCATAAAATAACTACTCAAACACTATTTAAATATATTTTAAAAACTTAAAACTATAAAATTAAAAATATAATCAATATGATTAAATATAAAAATAATACAAGTATATATTTTTATTTTATTTTGTCAACAATAAAATACTATATTACAATTTAATTATTTTTTATTGTAAAAAATTCATTTTATATTTTAAATAAATATATTCAAGATAGTTTTATTAAATTTTTAATTTATCTTGGTAGGTTAGTTGTATGGTTAAGCCTGGTTTTAGTTCAAGACTAGAGTCATTTGGGGTAGTAGTTTTGATGATAATCTTTTCTATTCTAGTTTATCTCTATTTTACTTACAAGAACTTATTTTGAGTTAGTCATGTCACTTTTTAATAGGTTGGTCATTTTGTCTTGTAATGTATTAGGGAGGTTATCTTTCTTGTTTGATCTGGTTTTGGTCAAAGTTGGATCATATGAATGGAGGTGGAATTTATTAAAATATTATATATAGCCCCTTTAGTACAATTTTCCTATAAAAAAGATATCTATATTAAGTTAAACTGTTATTGAATAATATTATTTTCCTAATTTTTTAAATATTAATAAGCAGCAAAAAAAGAGTGTTTTCCCTTTTAAAACAACCAACCCAATGACATAAAGACAATCATTAATAGAGTATCAACAACACATCAACATCAAAAACTACAAAAGATTCTAGCAATAAACTGTAAGCAACTTTTAACAACATACTATAAAATCCAAAAGTATTAACTCTAAAACCAAAGTCCAATAAACCAACAAAATCTAAAAGAATCTAAAGAGAAAGTCCTCATAGGAAACATAACAATAACAATAAAAATCAAAATTGAACTAAGCACAACCAAAAAATTTGATAGCACATGGCTCCAATCCTCAATCAAGAGCTTAAACAGTTCCTTGTAATTCCCTCCAACCTCAACATCCTTCCCAAAAACCTTATTTTGCATATGGCACAAAGAAGTGGAAGATTTGTGTATTATCCAAAGGCTAAACCTAGAGATGTTGATCATCTTCTTTTCTAAATATAATACTTTGGTTTTTAACATCCCCATCTTTATTAAAATAGTTTGACACTCAATGAAAATACCTTTAGTTTTGGTCTTGTTTGCTTCCTCCTCTTGAGGTGTGGCATCTTGTGTGAGGTTCACCTCCTCAATTATTATATTATCATACTAGATATGGGTAGAGTTGTTTGTATAATTATTCAAACTTTCTATCACTTCAATGTCACCCCCTTCCTCTTCAACATCCTGCACCATCCCTTATGTCTCCTTCAATTTTTCACCCCATATCCATCATCATCTTCCTTAGATTCATAATCAACCAAATGATTCATTTTACCTTTTCTAGTCAAGAGAATTTCCAGCCTATGAGATTGTCTTGCGTTACTTTCATTTTTACTATTCTCCTCCCCAGCCTCTTCCTCACTAATCACCTCATAGAGGGTAAATTTTGGTTTCTTGGCTAAAGGAGAGGTGGTTTTTCCCTTTCTCTTTGTACCATCCTAAATTGTACTTGCCTACAATTAGATGCTCACTTAGGTCCTATTTTTGTGTCCTTGGACTTCTGTGTTTGTTATGATTGATCTAGCCCCAATTTTGTTTATCGTTATGGCATCGCTACTCCATTTGGGACCTTTACATCATATTTTTAGGTCTTTTGGTGGGATTAAGTTTCCAAAACCAACTCAGTCCCAGACCTAGTTGCCAAAATTGACTCAATCCTCGACCAAGTCACCAAAACTAACTTGGTTCCCCACATGTTCCTCAAAATTTAAATTGGGGGTGGATCTCAAAGGTTAAGAAGAAAATATAGATTCATGTTGGCCCTCTTCAAGTTTTTACCTTTGAAAATGCTTAAGAGAGGTATATTAAAAACTTGTCTCTCCTCATTTTCAGATCTAAGAAATCAATCAATAAAGAAGGAAACTGAGCATTCATATAGACATGGTATCAAGTATTCTAAGGAAGATTTCAAGCATTCTAAGATAAATTTTAAGCATCCAAGGCATCTTTTCAAGGAAATATTCTCCATTTTAGAAAGATTTTCTCCCTTATTCCAGACCAAGTAGAGGAGACCTCAATCATGCAAGAAGATCCTTATTCCAACTACATGAATATCCATGTGAATCGATTCATTCTCAAGCCAAGTGCCATCAAGCATAAAAACATTAGAGAGTAGAGGAGTATTTGCAGATCTAGGCATTTTTGAAAGGCATCCTTGATTCTTGTGAAAAATTTAGGACACTACAATAATATTCAAGCATATTTTGAATATATTGTGAAGGTATAAGAATTTTATTTTCAAATGTAGCCTCTTCTTTACATTGGTATGCTTTTCATGCATGCATATTTCAAGGTTGATTCCTAAACCAAGATTTGACTGAGGCAAACCCCTTTCCACCCTAAAATTTCTCTCTTTTTTGTTTGCAAGAATAAGTGCCCCAGATCTAGACTATATAGGAACTTGCCTACAATCTCAGACTCAAAACAAGCAAAAAAACCAAGACAGATTTTCATTTCGGATAGCAAAATTGATTTGTTTGATTTATGTTCATTTGTGTTTGTTGAAACTCAATTTCTTTCTCCATTTTGTCCTATATCTTATATCACTCATTTTATTTTCCATTTTCATATCCATCATCTTCAACATAAGTGAAGGATCATAACACCCATTTAGTGCTCGAGCCTCCTTGATCCTAGTGGGTCATCTTCCTTCTGAATGTGACTAAAGAGATAGTGTCATCCCCTATATCCATATTTCTTGTGTTACACTCTTATTGGTCATTATAGAGATGGTAGCTTTTCTCTTCATCTCACAAAATTCAGTAGCAATCACAGAAGGTATGAGGGTTTTTGGTGTTCCTAGTTGTGAGGTGACTTTTGAAGCACATGGATAACAAATACATTTCTTTTTGTTAGGGCCAAGTGTATCAACTATATTAGCGGGTGGTGGTGAACTCAAACTAGGGGCTTCTTATACAAAAATAGGCTTTGGGGGACACAAGGCCAAATGAGACTTGTAATTTTCTTATAAGTTAGGCCTTAATGCAAAGGGATAGGTTTTTCCCCCTCATTTTTTTTGGCATCAACAATCTCTCTAATTAAGATTTCTAAATAATGTTGTAGGAAGAAGGGAAATAAAATGAGGACATGATTATTAAAATGGTTTAACAAATACATGTGGTAAAAATAGTAAACTTTGGACCTCCCCTCCAATGTGAAATATTGCATTTCCATTAGGCATATGTGGCTCCAAGACAATGGTTACTATTCCCTTTTGAAGCCACCAAGCAATTTGACTATAATTTCATTCCTCCTAAAAATTTTGATGAGGTTTTCATTGTCCACCAAATGACTAGTCTTCTTCAATTTCTTGCCAGTACTCGGTAATCTAGTGGCATTTGCGATGATGTCCTCACTAATTTCAAATAAAATACCTTCTACAATAACTCTCCTTCCTCCTTAGAGGTTGTGAATTGCATAAACAAACCTTCCTCATAGCCATTAATATTTTTAATAAACTAAGAAAATCCCTCACCCCTTGATAGCAGGTATGTCGCATAGTGGCATCATTTTTAAATTCATTGTGCTTGCTTAGTTTGATACAAATGCATTGCTCACTCTTCTTTTAAAAAATAGTGGCAAAAATTGCAAAGATGACCACCTGCATTTCGAACTTGTTAATTTAAACATAGTTAAGAAAAATTGTCATTAAAACCATAAGATAAAATGGAAATGTGGGCCTTGTGTGCCAAATCAGGTGTAATTATTTCTTGGCTCCCTCATAATTCTCCACTTGTGTAGACAATACATCACATTGCATGAAGAATTTTTAGGTCAAATTCCCATGGTATGTGCAATCATTTCCCATTTAAGCATTAAAAATACCTCTTAAGAACAGTGGTACAGGTCATCATAAATGATGTCATTGCATCATCAAGAGATTGTTTGCACTATTCAAACTTATGTTCTTACATTTCATCATATGGGCTCTCTAACCCTCCAACAAGTCCACCTCACTATTTTCTGCTCTCATTTCATCATCTTCTCATTCAAACCCTTTTCAAATTTAAAATTCTCCCACCGCACACTTTTAAATTTATTGTTGTTGCATCCCCATCTCCACAATAGGGTTATGCACGACAAGATCCACAACAACCAAGAGTAAACCTTATGCATTATTTTGAGTATTGATTGTTTGACTCTCCTCTCGTAGGAAAGTTTGAGCACGAGGTGAGAGATATTTTTTCTAATATTATTGAAAAAATCATGAATGTTTTATTTATCATTTACAAATATTAGATTATGTACCCACCAAAGAATGCTCTATCAAACTAGATCTGCAATCCTTTAAATTCATATATTTTTACATATTTAAAAATATTTTTATTTTTCAAATATATCCTATTACATTTAATTTAAATATCATATATTTTAATGTAATTTAAATTTAAATAGTAATCTTATCTTATCTTATCCAAGACTTCAATTGTGTCATAATAAAACTAAACTATCTTATACCTATTTCACTCCTAATGTACAAATACTTGAATTATACCTATGGGCGCGATGTCTTCACAAAACTATGTCTCTCAATTTTTTTTAATTATATCCTAATAAAGCCAAAAGCCTTCACACCAACTTTGGTTTTACTATAAAAATGTTGAAGTATTACATTACACTTCTTACGACAACAATCTTAAACAATTAGTGTCAAATACTTTTTAAAAGAATCTTAAACATTTTAATATGGAGTTTAGTGATCACATGGTCATGGAAATCGAGGTAAGTCATTTTCTCACATTGACAATTGGTACTGATGAAAGACGAGTTGTGACGAATATTTTAAAGGTGATGAAGACATCATGGTCATTACGTGCCCGCATTTTCAAATAGGCAAAGATACACATAAAAAAAGATACACATAAAATTTAACCATCTACACAAAAGATTTTATATATAGTTCTTTAAATCATCTTATTTGTACTTCTAAAGAGCATTGCGTTGATTTTGAATTTTAATAACAAGGATATGAAATATGAATTATAGCAACAAATGTTGGAACATGAGATTAATAAACTATAGTATTTTATTTTAATAAGAGTAGATGTGAATGAAGCATGTACAACAATTATGTTTTTTTTTGTGTTGTCCTGTACCTACAAAGTTTTGTTAATAGGTTTTTGCTTGATGGTGAAGTTGAAAGGTTTTTAACAAGGCCAGTACAAACCGAGACTTGTTCAGGTCATATTAAGTTTAATTTAAACCCAAATTAATTTAAAATCAAGGTATAATCAATCAATTAATATTGCATTGAGATTATAGTAAGTCACGTATTAGGATAAAAATAAGATGAAATTAGTGTTAACTCCTGCAGGTAGCAGTAAAAATAAGAAAAATCAAAAAAATTGGGAATTTGGGTATTGTTCTATGTCAAATAAGGGAACAATCTCAAGGGAAGGGACCACACATTATGAAATCTGCTTATATATTAACTCATAAAAATAACCTAAATCAAAGAAACTCTAACTTTTGTTCAAAATAGAATGAACTAATTACAACTAACCATAAATGGTGGCTTGATAAACTCAACGGATCCATCATCCAAACTGCATGTAGTAATTAGGAAAAACTAAACCACATAATATATTGGTTTAAATATCAGGGTAGCTACAAAGAGGTTGTAGAGCAAGACAAACATATTAAGTGAAGGAAAAACATAACTGCAAAGTGCAAACAAGTTACAAATAAGGGACACTAAAGAATATAATTAGTGAGTAGAAGCAAGCAAACATACAGGCACAAAATACAACTACTCTAAAACTAAACACAATAGGTTCAATAGAAATGAGATGGAAAGAACACTTTCACACTATTTGTAAATTAAAATATAAGAATTTTTTATCTCATTTTTTAACCATTTTATAAATGTTTTGCGGATAACAAGTATGAAATTAAGATCATCTACTCGCAGATGCAGGCGACTTGAGATCTCTTGTTGCAGCATGAGAAATCATAAACACTGTTAAAAGAGAAAGCTTTCAAAATACGTTAGTAAAGCTGAAAAAATATTTGCTAGAGATGCAGATTTCTTAAAATCATGAAAATTGTGGCTATAGAAATATTAAGAAACTGTCATATTCTTATGGAAATATTTTTTATAGTCAATATTGATCCCATACTTGTCGATTTTAAGGAATTTGAGCGGTTGATGTAAAAAAATGGCTTATGGAGGGGGAGTGGCTAAATTTTAGCCTAAAACAGCAATTGTTATGATAAAAGATATTCACAAATAGAATGCAAAAAAATATTATAAATCTTGCAAATGAAGCATTCCTCCAAAACACTTTGTCTCCTCCAGTCTTAAAAACACATGAATATGTTTATACCAAAGGCAAATCCAAAAGAGTTGAATAGAAGAGAAGCACATGTGATATCAGTACGAAGACAACAAAGCTGTGTTCAAGGAGGATTGAGCACATACAGAGGAAGAAAAATTATTTGTATTTAATATGCACTTAATATATCAACTGCCTACATATAAAAATCTGCACACAAAATAATTGCTTCAAAATGAAATAATTGAGAAAGTAGACGCAGAACTACCAATGCACTTGTAAAGATAAGCACAAATAAATTTTGGGAGGATGCATTGTTCTATGCTTTTAATATATGAGATAAAAAAAAGTCAAAAATAAATCTCCTTTACATATTCACTTAAGCTAATTTATAAATCTCTATTAAATTGAATAAATAATATCATCCATAATATATACTCTATGAAATAATATTAAATAATTAAATTAAATTATTCACTTTTACCATTTTTTATTTTATGAAAATAATATAGGCTAATGCTCCGCATTACTTAAAGAACTTTACAAAAAGCCTAAAGTTTAGGAAAAAATATTTCACTTTTAAATATGTAATAGTTGAAGATCTTTTTAGATTATCATTCACTATCTAATATAATGAGGAAAAATAAAAATCTCTAGATTTTTCTACATTTGTATGCACTATCAAAAAATTTATTAATTTGAAAATGATTTATGAACCAAAATGTCAAAATATGCATTATGTAGAAGAGGACAACTTGACAAAGAATAAATAAAGTTTTATGTCATGAAACTTTGGTTGTAGAAAAATTATTATTTTTTGAATTAAAATGCATTTTTTGCACTGACTGTTTAGAATATAAGCCAATAGAAATGAGATGGAAAGAACACTTTCACACTATTTGTAAATTAAAATATAAGAATTTATTATCTTTTTTTTTAACCATTTTATAAACGTTTTGAGGATAACAAGTATGAAATTAAGATCATCTACTCGCAGACGGCTTGAGATCTCTCACTGCAGTATGAGAAATCATAAACACTGTTAAAAGAGAAAGCTTTTAAAATACTTTAGTAAAGATGAAAAAATATCTGCTAGAGATGCAAATTTCTTAAAATCATGAAAATCGTGGCTATGGAAATATTAAGAAACCGTCATATTCTTATGGAAATATTTTTTATAGTCAATATTGATTTGATACTTGTCGATTTTAAGGAATTTGAGCGGCTGATGTAAAAAATTGGCTTATGGAGGGGGAGTGGCTGAATTTTAGCCTAAAACTACAAATGTTATGATAAAAGATATTCACAAATAGAATGCAAAAAAACCCTATAAATCTTACAAATGAAGCATTCATCCAAAACATTTTGTCTCCTCCTGTCTAAAAAACACATGAATATGTTTATACCAAAGGAAAATCCAAAAGAGTTGAATAGAAGAGAAGCACATGTGATATCAGTACACAGACAACAAAGCTATTAAAGATACAAAATAAAATGACATAGGGCAGCATAGATCCACTCTGTTCAAGCAGGACTAAGCACATATAGAGGAAGAAAAATTATTTGTATTTAATATGCACTTAATATATCAACTGCCCACATATAAAAATCTGCACACAAAATAATTTCTTCAAAATGAAATAATTGAGAAAGTGGACGAAGAACTATCAATGCATAGTGTAAAGATAAGCACAAATAAATGAAACAATATTAAATAATTAAATTAAATTATTCACTTTTACCATTTTTTATTTTATGAAAATAATATAGGCTAATGCTCCGCATTACTTAAAGAACTTTACAAAAAGCCAAAAGTTTAGGAAAAAATATTTCACTTTTAAATATGTAATAGTTGAAAATCTTTTTAGATTATCATTCACTATCTAATATAATGAGGAATAATAAAAATGTCTAGATTTTTCTACATTTGTATGCACTGTCAAAGTCTTTATTAATTTGAAAATGATTTATGAACCAAAATGTCAAAGTATGCATTATGTAGAAGAGGACAACTTGACAAAGAATAAATAAAGTTTTATGTCATGAAACTTTGGTTGTAGGAAAATTATTATTTTTTGAATTAAAATGCATTTTTTGCACTAACTGTTTAGAATATAAGCCAATAGAAAAAGAGAAAAAATGTTTTTTTCAAATTATAGAAAAATGTGTAAAAATGACAACTATAGACTTTGGTTCAAATTTTTTAAATTCAGCACTATGATTGGTCAAATTAATAGAAAGAAAAAATGCATGAATGCATTAGTATTCCTGCCATAGGTAGGAACTAATAATTAAATATTAAATTCCATGTTTGCTTTCTTCTTGATCATTTCATTCAATATTATTTCCACAAAGTGCCCTTTAATCTCTTGTATTTAATGTATTATTTTTCTAACTTTTAAAAATTATTTTTAATTTAATTTTATTATTATATATAAAAATAGATATAATGTATAGGTAGTTATTAATTTTATGTGTTTTTTTTAATTTTTTAAATAATTATTATATTAGAATATATAATAAATTTAATATATAAATAATAAATCATATGTTTAATTTTTTAAGTATTATTTTAATGATATCTATACTATACTAGATATGTAATTTTAGAATAATATTATTTAATTTTTAAGTCAAGGGGTTTAGCTTAATGGTTAAAGCAATGAGTTCACATTGTGGAGACCTTGGTTCATATCCCAAGAGGGACATCTTTGTGGAATTCTAAGTTGTGATTCTTGGTCTTCCATTGGTTGTATTTGTCTCATTGTAAAAAGGTGCATTCTATGTTGTGACTCTTGACCTTCCAATTGTTTTTCTAGTGTAGCTTCTTGTAAAGAGCTTGTATTTGTCTTAGTTTGTTGATTGAATAAGCTTGTAAGTCTCATTTTTTTTTCTCAAATGAGCACAAGGTTTGTTAACGATCTATAATATAAAATAATAATAATTTAATTTAATTTTGTACAAGTTATATATATATATATATATAACAAATAAAAAATTCAATAAATATGTATTTTGTAGTTATTTATTAATTTAATAAATTTTAAAAACTTATTATTTACATATATTTTAAATTATTATTTTTCTTAATATTTAGATTTTAATTTATTTTTATTTTGTATTTATTTGATATTTGTATTTTAGATAATAGTCAAATATAATTAAGTTATACAACATATTATGACAATCCAAGACTATTATAAACAATGTTGACCCTTACACAACCAAGCCCAAGGGCATCAAGAGATCAACACCACATTAACAGAGGTGTTGGCTATCACAAGTCAATGACATAACTGACACACAATCAACAAAGTAGTCCCCCTCAAAAAAGTTTTTTAGAGAATAAGTGGCCACAACTAGCCACTTACAACACAAAGGCCATAAAAGGCCATTGGCAACACACAACCAACAACCCAAAGAGTGCAATGGAGTTACAAGGGGATTTTGAAAGGCTTCCCAACCCTTCACATTGGGTAAAAAAATGGTACCAAAAGTCATCCAGTAGTAAAACATGACATCACCCTAACAGAAAATCCAACCCCAATATGTGAAACTCATTTCCACCTCAATAGAAAAGGATCCCACTTCGAAGAGACCATCATATTGGAGAGTCTATCATGATTCTAACCCTCATCTAAGTAGACACAAAAAGAGAAGACCACATAAAGTTACAAACATCCTCTTGTTGGAATTATGGAAAGGTGTGTACTAAGAGGGGAGGGGTGAATCAGTACCCTTAAAAAATTTTCAAACTAATCCTTGTAACCATGTACTTCAATAACCAAACGTATCAATTTCATTCACCATACATTCAATAACATAACTAAAATATAAATGCATGTAAACAAATCAATAAACCATACATGAAACTTCAATACACATGGCACATGAATTTTGGTATCGCAAAAACCCTTGTTAAAAGGTAAAAACTGTGGTGGGGATGCAACCCACAAAGCTTCACTTCTACATAAATAAAGTTGTCAGTTAAGGCTTACAAATATTTGATCACTTTTGGTGATCTTACCCTGTTAGGAGTAACAATAAGATCAGCTAGATCTACCTGGTTAGAGGATTTTAGCAACACTATATAAGTGCGCACTCGGTTAGGAGATTTAGTAAAGAACTGTAAAGTCTACTTTGTTACGATATTTTGAGTCTGCTACAATTGTTAGAGAGTAACAGTGATATATGCTCTGTATGAAATACAACTTAAATTTCTGATATTAGATCCATTAAGTATAATAATGATATCACCTTGTTGTGATGAATATTTCCTTCTATACTACTTGATAACCTTATATATGTTATGCTAAACTGAATGCTTTGTTGAATTCCTTTCGATATTAACTATGTATGATCTTCAAATGTCCTTGAGTACGGCTACTTCTTGATGATACATTGTCAAAATGACATCTTAACAATACTTATATCAAACTGATTTGACCTAATTAGGGTTTTACATTATCTTAGAAGACCTAAGATCAACAATTCATAAGATTAACCTAGATCATCATTACATAGGAATCATCATTCATTAAATGATTACATCCGCAAAAAATATTCACCTCGATCTTGGTAAACCATTTTCTTGCTCGGCAAAAATTTGTTCACCTTGAACTATGTGTCATTCCAAAATTTTATGTGAACTCTAGATTACTTAGTAAATATTGTCTCTCGGTCTCAGTATTTACTAGTGCTCAGTAATCCTATGTACTCGGTAACTATTGTACTCAGTAACTACTGTGTAGTGATAAAAAACTAAACTGTCTTGCTTTATTTACTGATTGTACAAATGAATACTAATGAAAACTCTTAATCTATTTAGGAGTAACATTCTCCCCCTTTGGCATTAGTATCAAAAACTTATATGTATGCCGACTATAAAAGTTTGAACTTGAAAATTTTACAAAACCAAAAAAATATGTAAACTCAGTGACTCCCCCTTTGAACATGCTCTCGGTATATGTACATATGTTTCCCCCATTTTTGAAAATAATGACAAAGAATATACTTAAAATTTGTGAAAAATGTTAGGATGGTTTTTCTTGAGATTATCCATAAGTTTCTCCCATTCCTCCTTAATATTTTCTAGAGCTAGCTACTCTAAGCTCACTTGTGCATGCATATCAAAAATATTCTCTGTGATTGAGATCTCAGGGGTGGCAATCGATTTATTTTCCTTTGTCACATATTTTTTCATCACTTCCAAATGCGGTAGTAAATCGGCCTGTAGCTCGGTTACCTTTTCTCTTATTTAGTCCTCTTCATTTATCAACTCTAGTCTTAACCGGTGAATATGCTTAACCTTTGAATAATGTACTTGAAACACATGTTTCTCAGTTGTTAGACTAACTGTACTATGTTTGATATCTTCATCTAATTTTCTTATCTTTTCACTAACCTCGGTAGTGAAGTGATCTAGAGTGCATAACTATTTCAAAATTGTAATAACTTGTTCAATAATATTTTCCAAATCTATTACAACTTCTGAAAGCTTTACCTTGTTCAGTGCCACTGCTTAGCTGCTCTTTTCAGTTAACTTATACTAAATCTTTTGTTCATCTCTTTCTTCAATCATATTTTTGGCATCAGTAGTTGGGCCATTGATAGTCTCGGCGAGCAATGCAAGTTGGTCAATGATAGGGGTTGATTCATCAACATTGACATCTAAAGAAACTTGCATAAGGATCTCCTTGACATCCTATAGCACCTTTGTGTTCTTATTTTCTTGTCTCAGCTTCTCTTGTGCTGCCTTTCATGTGCATAGCTCTCCATAATTCCTAAGAGCTTCAGGGCCAAGTGTCCTTGGGTCACATGTTAGTATTTCTATTATTTCATCGAGTGTGACCAGACCCTTACTTCCTCACTTCCTCCTCTTCTAGTTATCTTGCACACTAGATGATGGTGATTGTGCAATAGAAATTTGAGCCTTGTACTCGAGATCTACCTATGGTGGCTCAGTGGATTTTACTTCTTCTTTATTCTACCTAATAACTAATTCTACAATCTGTGGTGTAGGGGATTGTGACCTATTGTCTATGGTAGAAGTGTCTACCATCGTCTCTATTTGTGTATCTTGTACATTTTCTATCGCATCAGTGGTCTTGGTAGGTGCCTCACCTTGTGTATCTCTTCCACTATGTTCGGTCTTCTTACCAATCTCCTCACCCTTATCTTTATTTGCATATGTCTCTTTCTCGAGTGGAGCTTCCTTGGTTTGTGTTTCAGTTGCTATCTCAATAGCTTGTACCAGTATAGGAAGATTACCTGGTACCATTTCTTGAGCTACCTTGGTTGCTTATTCTTCAACAAGGTTCTTGATAGCACCAATAATTACTTCATCTTCTTTTTCCTCATCATTGGGGTCACCTCCTATTATGTCTTCTGTCAATATTTGTTCATCCTCAAGAGTAGTCAGCATCTTTAGGATTCCTTCCATTACATTATTAGCAATAGTTATGAATTCTTCTTCATTATTTTCTTCCTCGGGTTGCTCAGTATCTGAGATGTGAATGGTCTCATCCTCAACATTTATAGGTTTTTCTGCTTGTATGCTCGGTTGAGGTTCCTCTGTGTCAATTGTCGATGCAGTTGCCTCAATTTTCTCTATTGGACTTACGAGTTTAGTCGATATATTTCTTCTTTCATCATCTACTTATAGTTTTCCTTGAAGAATGTTGAAATCTCTAGCCTTCATTAGAAATTTATTTGCAGATTGTTTTAAGGCTTCATCAATTTCTACAACAGAGTAATCATATCTTAGAAAAATGAGTGATCTTTCTCTCATCCCCTTCTTAGTTGTGAGCACATAAGTCCATCTAGCAGATACTTTATCATATAGTTCTTTAGGTATGCTGCTCGCAAATTTAAATGGGACGCTTATTAAAGTAATCATCATGTTTATTATTGCTTCTTCAAGCTTATCCTACTCCTTGGTACTCAAATGTGGATATCTATTGAGATTCGGTGTACCAAGCCTTCCAGTGGTCTTAAATCTTTTTGCCATTTCTTATTGTAAAAAGAGTAACAGTAATATATGATCTGTATGAAATACAACTTAAATTTTTGATATCAGATCCATTAAGTACAATAATGATATCACCTTGTTGTGATGAATATGTCCTTCTGTACTTCTCGGTAGCCTTATATCTATTCTTATAAATTGAATGCTCTATCAAATTCCTTTCAATCTTAACCCTGTCTGATCTTCAGATGTCCTTGAGTGTGGCTGCTTCTTGATGATACATTGTCAAAATGACATATTAACAATACTTATATCAAACTGATTTAACCTAATTAGGGTTTTACATTATCTTAGAAAACCTAAGATCAACAGTTCATAAGATTAACCTAGATCATCATTACATAGGAATCATCATTCATTAAATGATTACATCTACAATAAATATTCACCTCGATCTTGGTAAACCATTTTCTTTCTCGAAAAAAAAGTTGTTCACCTTGAACTCTGTGCCATTCCAAACTTTTATGTGAACTCTAGATTACTCAATAAATGTTGTCTCTTGGTCTCAGTATTTACTAGTTCTTGGTAATCATGTGTACTCGGTAACTACTGTATAGTGATAACCGATTGAATTGTCTTTCTTTATTTACCAATTGTACAAATGAATACTAATGACAACTCTTAATCCATTTAGGAGTAACACCTCTTTCACAAAGAAAGTCTCCACCTCCATAGGAGATGCTTCCACCTCCAGAGGAACCCCAAAAGAGGAAGAAGTAAACATAATGTGCCAGACCCTTAGTATGCTCTTTAAAACACACCCCAACTTAGAAAGGATGAGAACAACCCTAAAACCTGCACCAATCCTTAACCAAAAATAACCATAGACCAAGATGTTCCCTTGAAAACTATCAACAAACAAATGGCCACTAGAAATTAAAAAACAAGGTCATTTTCCTTACTAACTAAAATGGATAGTCCAAATGAAATGATGAAAATAAATAAAAACTCAGTACCGTTAATCAAAGAAGGCACCATCTTTAAGCTCATAAAAAAGAGAGGAGCATTATTAGTGAGCCCTAGTAGATGCCAAGAGTTACCCACCACATACCAACATTGAAAATAAACAAAACCCCAACAGTTTGAGGGTCAAGATCACACTCAGGCTTTAGGATTCCATTAGTGAGTGTCAACACCATTCCTCGATGCTTAGTAGAGGAAAAGGGAGTAATGCCCACAAACAGGGTAGGATAAGAAAAACATTTTGAGTGGAGGGCATAAAACCCCTTTCAACTAGAAAGCATGCAAAACTATAATTGCACAGGATCCTTCCACCAAAGTCAAAACACCTCGGGAAATCATGACCAAAGAGAAAATTCCATAGGGAGGGGGGAATAAGAAAACACCCCTTCTAGCCCAATAATGTTCTAGAAAAATACCACTCAAACAGTTCAAGAATCATAGTCCAAACAACTATAAGAATCTTAGGAATTTTCTTCATAAAGAACATAGAAGTGAACCCTTGTGATCACCATAGAAGGCCAAGAGTAGAAAAACATTTTACAAACACCACTCTCCAAACATCATGACTACAAAAACACTTTCCACAAGATTCAAGACACCATAAAACACAAAACATGGGGAGTAGACTATGATTTAACCCCATTAAAACCATAGCCTAAAGGGCATACATGTCCATACCCATAGTGGTCATTGCCACTATGCTTCATTTATTAGCAATGTTAAAGACATTATTTATAGCAAGAGGAAAAATCATTGGAAGGGAGTTGGTGACATGTCTAGGGTGTGAAAACAACAATGCAACTTAGGCAACATAGTCTAATACATCTACATAGCTTACCCCAAGAAAAATCCCAACCACAATAGGGTAGTGAGTCATGTCAAGCTAAATTAACAGCACATCCATATTTAGGTCCATAGGTACATGGAAATGTTTAGGTTGTAGGTACCCTCTTTCAAAAGGATGCTCCAAAGAGATAACCAAATCATTGTCACAAACTCCCCCACATGAAGAGGCCATGCACAAATTAGTCATAGGTACATGAGTTTCCAAATCTTCAACACACCCAAAGACAAAAACTTCTCTAGGGAAGGATCCCTTCACAAGAATGCAAAAGTTCCAATAAAAAAAGGTTGTTTCACACACAAACCCTTTGGAAACCAAGTGACAACCAAAATAGAGCCACTGCAAGAGATAGAAAGGCACTAATTATAATCTCAAATCCACCCAATATGAGGATTTTAACTTCCATGTAGAGAAAACCCTAGTCCACCACAATTAGAACACTCCCACAAACTTTGGGATCTCCATCATCCTCAATATTGTATACAAAATATAAAGCCCTTGCACTCATGAGGTCCAAAGAAGTCCCTATCACGCACAACCAACCAATTCCTTACACAAAGGCACAACAAGGATAAAACAAGCCACCACCTAATAATAGACCCCCTTAGAGCCACCAAGATTGTCATCTTCATCAACATCCCCGCCTTTGGAATATTAGATTTTGAAAAACCTCTCCCACTCCTCTTCCTGCCCAGAGCCAACTATCTTCAAATTTGTTATTGAACATGATACACATCACAAATATGTTGTTATACCAATATATCATATTAATAATATACTTAAAACTTTATATTACATAAAATAAATAAATATTATATCATTTTAATAATTAAATAGATTTATAACTAAATAATTAATATATCTAAATATTCAATATTTGATATATTTACTACTCTTACCTTTCATCAAAATACTTTTTACTTATCACAATTTTTAGGCTTCTTGTTTTTACCGTCAAGCCCTTCATCATCTTAATATGAAGATGAATTTTCAAGAAGATGGTACTTTGAACTTAAAGATGATATTTAAAAATTTGAGTGATCTTATTATATGATTGACACTACAAAAAAATAGTAGCTCCCTTTTTTGCTCCCTTTTACTCCCTTTTTTTCTTCCACCTGCTATTTTTGAGTTGGTGCTATTTTTGGCACTATTTGTGCGAGAAAAAATAAGCAGGCACTAAATTAGGCACTTTTTAGTGCCTAATTTAGCACCTAAATTAGTGCCTAAATTAGCACCCAATTTAGTACCTAAATTAGTAGCACCTAAATTAGTGCCAAAATTAGCATCTATTTTAGCAACACCTAACTTAGTACCTATTTTAGCACCTAAATTAGTGCCTGAATTAGTAATGCCTAATTTAGTACCTATATTAGCACCCAATTTAGCACCTAAATTAGCACCTATTTTAGTTAGCACCTAACTTAGCACCTATTTTAGTACCTAAATTAGCACCTAAATTATCCCCTAATTTAAAACATAAATCAATACCTATTTAATAGTGCCTAACTTAGCACCTAATGTAGTGCCCAAATTATCATCTAAATTAGTGTCTAAATTAGTACCTAAATTAGTACCTAAATTAGTGCCTAAATTAGCACCTAAATTAGTATTATGCATTATAAAGGCCTCCAAACTATCCTTATGCATGCATGCATTACATATGCTCCAAAAATGATGTATAATTACTCCTAAAACTACTCCAAAACTATCCATAAAGCATACAAAAAAAATCCCCAACTGTTAATGAACTAAAGATGCTCCAAATCAAAATTTGACGAGGCTTAGAAGTTGTACTTCTTTCCTTGAAAATTTTAATGCAAAATCTGATGTAACAATTATTTTTAACAATAAAAAATTTCTCCAGCATCAATTTTGTCTTGAATAAGATGTTTCAGATGCATGCAGTTGTTGGTTTTATGACCCTTGTTTCGATGGAAATCACATAAATCAGTCTCCTTCCACCATCTAGGTTTGACTTCGGGGTCATATGGTTTGATCTCAGGTAACGTGATTATGTTATTTTCCAATAAGGTTCTCATGGAAAATTCCAAGGACTCACCCAAAGGAGTGAACTTGTGTTTTGGTTTTGTAACCCATGGCTTGTACTCATTCAACTTTTTAGAAAGCTCAGTTGATTTCTTTTCTGAGGCTTTTATAGCTTGAGTACCAATAGTGAGGTTAAATCTTGGTGCTTTGGGTGGAGCAATGATCTGATTGACAACACCATCTATGACAACATTCTTATTCTTGTTCCAGAACTTGACTTTGTCTTTGTTGTTGGAATTGGAACCTGAATCATACTTGTTCTCTTTATGAAGCGAGATATCCCCTTTGCGAACAAGTACATCCTCTATTTTCATGGCACTATCCACCATTTTGTCAAATAAGGTATGATTTTTCATCTGAAGATGATAGTTAATCTCCGGTATTAGATTGTTGATGAAGATTTATAGTTTCTATTTTTCTGGGATTTGCCGAGGATATAGTGAGAACATCTTCCTCTAGAATTTGAGGAAAGTCAAGAATGGTTCTCGTATTTTCTATTTTAGATTACAGATGTCAATCATTTCACAGGATGTTGGTTGTTGTAGGAGTATTGTTGATAAAATAGTTTAAGTAACTCCTCAAAAAATATGATGGTTGGAGGTATCTTAGAGAACTAGTTGATAGCTTATCTGTTGGAAATATAGATGCAGTAACTGAGAGGGGGGGGTGAATCAGTTAACCACAAAATATTACCACTGATACCTTAAATATCTTAACAAATTATTTACTGTGCCACTTGGTAAATATACAGAGAAATGCTAAAACTTGATCTTTGAAGTGTGTAATAATTAAACTGTTCTTAAGCATTCATCACTGATTAACTTACATGAATAAAGAAAATAACATGAACACAAGAGACACCAAATTTACCGTGGAAACCCAATATGGGAAAAACCACCAATGTAACTAGTTACTCTTTTTCACTCTTCTGAAGTGATGCCCAGTTAGAAGCCAACCTAGTAAAAGGTTACAAAACACACTGTTAGGTGTGACCTTGTTAGAGGATTTAATCACCCTGCTAGGAGTGGCCTTGTAAGAGGTCTTGAAACAATTCAATCGAACTGTCACCTTGTTAGAGGATTTACAAAATGGTTGTTAAATCAACTCGGTTAAGAGATTTTGATATCACTGCTACAATTGTAAGAGAGTAACAATGAAATGACCTACAATTGAATTGCTAAATTTAGATCTCTATTCTGCTTCACTAGATCCTTACTGATCAAATAAATCTTTGCTGCTCCTCAAGGATATCTAACCATCCTTCAAAATTCACACATACCTTTCTTCAAAATGATTTCTGCATGTTGTATATATTCTATTCACCACTTGACCTTCTATATATATGCCATTCTAACTAACATTTAGATTGTCAAGTTGGCACAAATAATTATTATAATAGTCGGCTTAGATAAACAAACAGTAATAACAAAATCCTTTGAAAGGCCGACCATGCTCGGTAAACATTAATCCTGAAAAGATTTCCTTCGGTGACCGAGTGAACTCGGTAACCACAGCAAATTATACAACATCCTTCGGAGACCGAGAGAGCTTGGTAACCACTACTTTTCCTTCGATAACCGAGGAGGCTTGGTTAACACTTTTACCCTGTCATGTTTCCTTTAGACACCTGAGAGATCTCGGTAGACACTAAAAACTACCTAGCTGACCGACTGAGCTTGGTAGACACTGAGAACCGCTTAGCTGACCGATTGAACTTGGTAGATACTAAGAATGATAATTGATATGACATTTGTGTGACATCAAAGACAACACATAGCTAATCCAACAATGTACTTCAGACAATTGTATCCAAAAATCTCCCTCTTTGGCATTGATGGCAACACAACATGTCATAGCACAATGAAATTTTACAGAGAAACCTAGAGTAAGAAACATATCCTTAGCTTCATTCTGATTCCCATCATCTTCAAACTTTTTTTTTTTGACTGAGAACTCTCCCTCTTAACTTCTCAAATTATTCTTCTTAGAAATTTCTTGAAATGACAACAAACTCTCCCTCTTTGACAACACATGCCAAAGACAACTTACACCATTTCGGTAAATATCAATGTACCTTATGTACTGATTCATATGCAATGATTCCCTAACTATGCCACATCAACTGATTGATCTTCAACATGTTCTGGTTGATGCATCACTAAAACTTTATTTAGTGAACCTCGGACAGGGGAGTGACCCCTAACTTGCCTCTTAGATACAAGAATGCATCCTTAGGTAGTGGCTTGGTGAAGATATTTGCAATTTGTTCTTTTGTATGAATATATTCCAATCTAATTTCCTTGTCCTGTACCAATTCTATGACAAAGTGATATTTTATTGCAATGTGCTTGGTTTTGGAATGCATTACTGGATTCTTTGAAATATTTATTGCACTTGTATTATCACAAAACATAACAACTAGTTCTTTGATCTCAACCTTCATGCCTTCTAAAAGTTGTTTAACCATACAATATTAGAGGAGTTTACTACTGTAGCAACATATTCTACTTCTGCTGTGGATTGGGATGTGCAGTTTTTCTTTTTACTAGTCCAAGATACTAACCTCTTGCCAAGAAAGAATGCTCCACCACTTGTACTCTTTCTATCATCAATGTTTCCTGCCCAATCAGCATCAGTAAACACTTTTAAATCCAGATTGCCTCCAAATTTATACCACAAGCCATAATCTTTAGTTCCCCTTAAATACCTCAAGATTCTTTTGATCACCATCATGTGATTTTCTCTGGGTTTAGCTGAGAATCTTGCCACTATACCAACTGCTAAGGCAATATAAGGCCTTGTGTGTACTACATACTATAATTTTCCAATCATTGATCTGTATAAGGTCTGATCTACTTCTTTTGAATCATCATCTTTGGTAAGCTTGAGTCTAGTACACATGGGTGTACCAACTGGTTTTGAATCTTCCATACCAAATTTCTTAAGTATTTCCCTGATATATTTAGACTGAGTAATGTAGATACCATTTTTGTTCTGCTGAATCTGAAGTCCAACAAAAAATTTTATCTGACCAAACATAGACATTTCAAATTCTTTGTTCATATGCTCTGAAAATTATTTGCACCGATCATCATTTCCTGTAGACACAGTATCATCCACAAATATTTATGCCAAAACAATTTTGTTATCTGATCCTTCTTTGATGTATAAATTACTATTGTCATTAGCTCTTTTGAAATCAATCTGAGTAAGATAGTTATGTCATCTTTCATACCATGCTCTAGGAGCTTGTTTCAGACCATACAATGCTTTTTGTAATTTGCAGACCATATCCCTTTTGTCTAGATCAATAAAACCTTCAGGTTGCTCAATGTAGACTTCTTCCTCAAGAATACCATTGAGAAATGCAGATTTTATATCAATCTGATATACCTTAAATCCTTTATGTGCTGCCTATGCAAGTAAAGTCCTCACACCTTCTAATCTTGGAACAGGAGGAAAAGTCTCTCCATAATCTATTCCTTCTTCTTGAGAATATCTTTTACATACCAATCTTGCTTTGTTTCTTGATACTTGACCATCTTCATTCAACTTATTTCTGAATTCCCATTTTGTCCCAATTACATTTTTATCTTTAGGCCTAGGTACAAGAGTCCATGTCTTATTTTTCTCTATTTTCTCTATTTCTTCATTCATAGCTTCAATCCAACTTTCATTTTCCAATGCATCTTTGACATTTTTAGGTTCAAAATCAAAAAATAAACATGTACCCTTTAGTTTACTTCTTGTCATAGTACCATCTGATTTGTTTCCAATAATCTGATTTGGTTTATGATGCTTTCTGACGTACTTGGCCAATACAGGTTGCTTGCTTCCTGAATGAGTTACATTGTCATCTTCATCTTCAGGTTCAGGTTGCTCGGGCTTGGTAGATACTTGCTCAGTAGCTTCAAACTGAGACTCAGTACTTTGTGACTCGGTTTGAACTTCTTCTTGTGACTCGATTACTGTACTGGGCTCGGTAGATGTAGTTTCCTTATTGACAGATGTGTCTGGCAATGTATCAGGTTCGATGTAAACAAATTTTTTGTAATCCTCTGGTTCCTTTTTGCTTTCTTCTTTAGTCTTTTCTACAAACTCATCAATTCTCACATGTGCACTTTCTATGATTTTGTGAGTAGACAAATTTAGACATCTATATGCCTTGCTTTTGCAAGAATATCCCAAAAATATTCCTTCATCACTTTTTACATCAAATTTTCCTTTTCTAGATTCTTTTAAGATATAACATTTACTACCAAATACTTTTAGGTAACTTACATTTGGTTTGTAGCCATACCATAGCTCATACGGAGTCTTGAATGTGTCTTTTCTCAGCTGTACTCGGTTCAAGGTATGAACTACAGTGTTGATAGCTTCCTTCCAGTATTTCATAGCAATGTTCTTTTCAATCATTAGAGTCCTTGCACAGTCCATGATAGATCTGTTCCTTCTTTCGGCTATTCCATTCTCCTCAGGAGTTCTCGGGGCTGATACCTGTCTTTTGATTCCTCTTTCAATGCAGAAATTATTGAATTCATGGGAGATGAATTCACCACCTCTGTCTGATCTCAAGCATTTTATTCTTTTTCCTGTTTCCTTTTCTACTCTTGCTAAATACCATTTGAACTTCTCAAATGCTTCTGACTTTTCTCTTAAATACATAACAGTCATCATTCTAGAGTAATCATCAACAAAGAGAATAAAGAATTTTTCTCCGGTATAGCTCTCAATTCCAATAGGTCCACATAATTGAGTATGCACAATTTCCAAAATATCTTCAGACTGATAGTTTTTACTTTTAAAACTAGACTTTCCCATTTTACCAATTTGACAATTCTTGCATAGACCAACATCAGGTTTCTTCAAAGTAGGAATACCTCTTACTTTCTTGAATTTTCTTATTTTCATCATGTTGTCAAAATTTACATGACATAACCTTTTGTGCCATAACCAACTTTCTTCAATTTGAGCAATAAAACATGAGTAATCACCAAGATCAAGATAAAACAGGTTACCTTTGGTTTGTTTGCCTGATCCTATCAGTTTTCCTTTGTCATCCAGTAGTCTTTCTTTGCCATTCATGAATTCAACTTTGAATCCAATGTTAATTAGCTGTGCTACACTTAGAAGATTATGCTTTAGTCCTTCCACCCAATATGCATTATCACATATAAGTTCTTTGGTTAATGAAATTCGTCCCTTTCCTTTTATACAACAAGGTTCATTGTTTCCAAACCTTACATTACGACCATCAAAGTTTTCAAAGTGTTCAAACTTAGTCCTGTCACCAGTCATATCATGTGAATATCCACTGTCTATAATCCATGTATCATTTTTGCTTATATGAGAGATAAGTGTCATCTCATCTTCATCATTATCAGATTCATCTTTTACAGCAATGAAAACAATTTCTTCTTCACTATCATCCAAATCTTTGGCTAAAAAACATGTTTTCTTACCTTTATCCTTAAATGATTTGAAATTCTTCTTGCCATTGTACTTGTAATTTTTCTTCTCATCTTTGCTTTGCTTGTTTGGACACCTAGCTGCAATATGACCAATTTCTTTACATGAAAAATAGATTAAGGGAGTTTTACCTTTGTATTTTCCTCTGCCTCTTGAATACTTCTTTGCAAGTAATGCTTCAATAACTTCAAGATCGCTATCAGAACTTTCCTCTGATTCTTCTTCACTTTTTGATTGGATTTTCTTCCCTTTCTTGAGTGAAAGTTTGGCCTCAAAAGCTGATTCAATATTTTAAGAAGTTGGAACATAGTTGTCATACTTATCTAGTTCAAAGGTTGTCAATCTTCCAACTAAGGCATCCAAAGTTATATTGTGATTTTCTTCACATCTTCTTTCTTGAATAGCAGAAACTCTTATTGCATAAATAGGAAGTAATCTTCTAAGAACCTTACTTATAACAGTTTTATCATCAATTTTTCCTCCAGAGGCTCTGATTGCACTAACACTTGTCTTGATCCTTTCAACATATTTGGCAATGTTTTCTTCTTCTCTCATTTTCATCTAATCAAACTGTCCTCTTAGGCTCTCTGCTTTGGCTCTCTTCACATTGTCATCACCGCCATAGATTTTCTTTAGCTTGTTCCACATTTCATGAGCAGTTGTGCAATCTTTGATTTCATCAAATTCTTCATAGCTAAGAGCTGATGCAATGCCTATCATCATAGTGTTACGGGTCTTCTTCTCTGCAATGTCTTCAACAGTTAATGTGCCAGTAGGAATTGTATATTCTTGATCAATATATTTGCATCCTGAATCACCAATGGAAGCCAGATGAAGTCTCATGAGACCTTGCCATGCTGAAAAGTTATTTCTGTTAAGCCTTGGAATTTCTCTTTTGTAAGACATCCTGATCTTTAGCTTAGGTCCTTGAAACCCTTCCTGCAAGCGCCAAAAGCTCTGATACCAATTTTTGGAAATATAGATGTAGTAACTGAGAGGGGGGGGTGAATTAGTTAACCACAAAATATTACCATTGATCCCTTAAATATCTTAATGAATTATTTATTGTGCCACTCGTTAAATATACAGAGAAATGCTAAAACTTGATGTTTGAAGTGTGTAATAATTAAACTGTTCTTAAGCATTCATCACTGATTAATTTACATGAATAAAGAAAATAACATGAACATAAGAGACACCAGATTTACCGTGGAAACCCAATATGGAAAAAACCACCAATGTAACTAGTTACTATTTTTCACTCTTCTAAAGTGATGCCCAGTTAGAAGCCAACCTAGTAAAAGGTTACAAAACACACTGTTAGGTGTGACCTTGTTAGAGGATTTAATCACCCTGCTAGGAGTGGCCTTGTAAGATGTATTGAAACAATTCAATAGAACTGTCACCTTGTTAGAGGATTTACAAAATGGTTGTTAAATCAACTCAGTTAAGAGATTTTGATATCACTGCTACAATTGTAAGAGAGTAACAATGAAATGACCTATAACTGAATTACTGAATATAGATCTCTGTTCTACTTCACTAGATCCTTACTAATCAAATAAATCTTTGCTGCTCCTCAAGGATATCTAACCATCCTTCGAAATTCGCACATACCTTTCTTCAAAATGATTTCTGCATGCTGTATATATTCTATTCACCACTTGACCTTCTATATATATGTCATTCTAACTAACATTTAGATTGTCAAGTTGGCATTAATAATTATTATAATAGTCAGCTTAGATAAACAAACTGTAATAACAAAATCCTTTGAAAGGCCGACCATGCTCGATAAACATTAATCCTGAAAAGATTTCCTTCGGTGACCGAGTGGACTCGGTAACCACAATGAATTCTGCAACATCCTTTGGAGACCGAGAGAGCTCGGTAACCACTACTTTTCCTTCGATAACCGAGGAGGCTTGGTTAACACTGTTACCCTGTCATGTTTCCTTTAGAAACCCAAGAGATCTTGGTAGACACTAAAAACCACCTAGCTGACCGACTGAGCTCAGTAGACACTGAGAACCACTTAGCTGACTGACTGAACTTAGTAGATACTGAGAATGATAATTGATATGACATTTGTGTGACATCAAAGACAACACATAGCTAATCCAACAATGTCCTTCAGACAATTGTATCCAACATTATCCTCCCTAAGATCGTGGGAAGAGATGCATTAAGAATGTTGGTTCATGCATGAACTCCATGGATAAAGTAAACTCTCTGACATGATCTTAAGGATTTGAATTTCCATCATATTTTTCATATTTGGGTAGTTCCACTCCTTTAGGGAATTGTGGCATGTACAAGTTTCAATCAAATGGAAATGGACATAGGGCATCCATAGAGAATTCCTTGGGTTCTTTCTCTTTTTCCAGTTTGTTAAGTTTGACTTGCATAACATGAATCTATTTCATCATAGTTGTGATAGGGGTCACTTCTTCTGGTGTGATAATATCATTGACATTGAATTTGTGAGGAATTTTGGCTCCTTGTCATGCCAATTCAAGGAAGTATGTCTCTTTGTCTTCTTGAAAGAAGTGTTTCATCATTTTCTTAAAGAGATCATCATCTCGATATTGTGCCATTTAAGAAGGTGTGGGTTCTCAATTCCATTCTTCCTCAGAGTTGTGACCTTTTGAGCCATGATTAGCTCCTCTTTGAGACATAGCAACATTTTGATTGAGATCTTATGTTGATTAAGGAGGTGTTGTGTGACCTCCTTTTAAGCACAAATTGCCAAGGGTGTCTTCTTCGTAAAGATTAATATTGTATGGTTGATGAAATCTTTCAGCAATAAAAGAAGATGAAGGTGATGTCTTTGGTTCTTCTCTTCGTTTTTAGTGTGAGGAAGCTCTATTTTCCACCATTAACGTTAGGTGAATCTTTAGAGCAAGATAAGACAACTGACAGATAATCTGATTTTGGAAATATTGAGTGATGCAACCTTGTCAAGATTGGATTGAGTTGTTGATGAAAAGATTGATTGGACCTAAATGAAGGATACTATGCTTGAGATGTATGGGTAGACACCCAAAAAATGGTGGAAATGAATTCACAATACTTAGCCATTTTGAGATGATGAATCAAGGTTATTTTGACAAGGTTTTTGACACAGGACGAAACATGATTCAGACTGATCAATCAAATGAAAAATTGAGATAAATAGATCACTTTTAGGAAAATAAGATGGATTTGTTGTTTCTCTTCTCTGTACCTGACACAGTGGGTTTTCTGACAGATTTTGACCAGGGCTAACTTTTGACTAGTTTTTTGACAAAATTTGGATTTTCTGACAATTTGTACAAAATCTCGTACGACAGTATGCAGGAACATATGACATAGATAAGGGTATGGCATGACAATCCAAAGGCTCGTATGACAGTTGATGCCAAGAATAATTTTTCTTTAAGATTACTGGCAATTCTCGTATGACAGTATACAGGTTCTTGTACGACACTTGCAGGTTTTGATATGACACTTGGTGGAACAAAGCAATTGTCGTACGACAATTGAAGGGTCTAGACAATAGTTTACACCAAAAAAGGATTTTTTCATTACTTTTTTAAGTTTTTCAGTGTTTTTGGTTTTAGTTGGTTTTCCAAATTTTCTGTCCAATTTTTTAGATTTTGTGTTTGGATTGTCTAAGTGTGTTTAACATAGCAATAGGCTCACAATCACAATGAACACTTGGAAACTAACTCAAATAATCAAACACACCTAGCCTAACCTAACTAGGAAAAGATATGTATTACTTCCTCATTGACTTACGAACACACTCAGGGACTCCTTAGAATAAAGCGGTCCAACAACACGCAATGGATGTTGAATCCCATATTTGTTGAGTTCAAGCATTAAGCAGGGCTCGATATGACGAGTGTCTTGGGGTGATTACTATTCACCTTAAACAAGCACTACAAATCCTTCGGAGGTAGATCGGTAGAAAACTAGATTAGGCTATTTAATCAAGGCATCTGTTCACAACTATCTCCCATAGTCCCGCAAGCAGGATTGAGGCTATTAATCCTATGAGTACCCTGATCTGTGTAGTCTTGCAAGAAAGATTTAAGCAGCTCTACTCTACACAAAATCAAAGCATGTTCATGGAATAAATCCAAGGAAAAAGCACAGCTATGTCTTCCGAGGCTTTAACCTCAAGGAAGCGTCAAATTTTATAGTGGGGTGGAAGAGTCGGCCTAAGACTTGTCCCCACTTGGGTCATTCCTGGAAGCTTTTTACCTCATCAATAGGCCCTCTAAAGGATTAAAGAAAATGTGAGGTTGGGGACCATAGGATCTCAGTTTATGATTCTCTAAAAGAGAAGATCATAATTCCCTAACCTTGTCCTTTTTCCTATCCAAAACATGCTAAGTAGAATTAATTCAGAGATAGAATGCAAACTGGCACTGGAGAAGATACCTTCTGGGTTTCTGATTCTCCTAAGAAGGAGAAGAGCATAATCCCATCAATATCCACCTCAATGGAAATAGACACACCTACCTAATTAACTAGGTGCCTATGAAAAGAGATGTTTAAGCAAACAACATATTTGCTCGATGAAGATTTGGCAACCTGTAAAACCACATGTTAGAAATTTTTGTTGATTGAGCTTCTTTGGCAAGTGATTTTTGTAAGGGTTTCCTACAAACAAGGGCTTAGAAGACAAGACAAGAAGAGGCTAGAAATATCATTTTTAATACTCAGGTCTTCGTCTTTCATCCTGCAAAAAGTATTAGGTTGTCTCAAATGATCACATACCAAAAAGAAACAAGTGTTAGGGTCCTCTGTCAGTCAAATCTCAAATCTCAAATCTCAAAAAATAATCAAATATCCCATACAACAATTGAAATACTATTATGAAAATTCATACAACAATATACCTCAACCCATACATCACTTCAGATACCATATGACAATGGGTACCTTCAGATATGACACTTCAAGTTTGATATGATAAAATATATGAACCAGTGCGATAATTTAGGAATGTCATCTGTCGTACAACAGACAGAGACTTCTGATAGGACACTCTGCAATTGTTGTACGAGATTGTATGAAAAAATATCAAAACTTAAATCTTGAATAAAAATTGTCAGAAAATAGATGAAATGAAAAATGGAAACCCAATGTTAGGCCCCATGCTAGGCGCCATAAATGTGTGTGTGAAAATTGTACCTATTCAGAAGTCACAACACATTAGTAAAACATTATTGATTAATGACAAGAAAATATGCAATAAAGAAATATATCATTAACCAGGCGATTTACTATCTTCTAGTAGATGTGAGTATGGTATTCTTAGAATTTGACCGAGATCAGTGACAATGCAACGCCTAAATGAAGGATTTGAATGCAAAAGCTATGAAATGGATGCAAGATTAATCTATATTTTTGTATTTTCTATGCAAATAACAATCTAAGCTAAAATGAAATTGATCTAAAAAAGTTGAAATCAATGAATTGAAAACTAGCTATAAATGCAAAAACAAGAAAACAATGTTAGCAATGAATCTTCGAAGGTTGCACAATCTCAAGAATTCGACAGTATAGCATTGTTATTCTCCAAATTGCACGTGGTTGATTGTAAAAGACTGAGGCTTGTTTATATAGAAATCCAAGGTTTGAGAACTCATGGAAAGCCAAAAATCACTCCTTGATCAACTTGAACTGGTTGATGAATTATCAGGAAATTAGAAATAGTTATCTAGTAAAATCATGCAAATCAGCTTTTTGACTCATAATTGAATGTTGAGATCACTCCCATCTGATTTTTAACTCACAATCACATGTTGAGTTTAGAAAGTTTAACAAATTAAATTCAATAGTTGATTTTGAGTTTAATTGCTTTTTAAATTTTTGCATAAATAATTATGAGTTTATTTAATTTTCCATGTGTTTTATTCTCAACTTAACTGATTTATGGGTTAATCAATTATTTTAATCAAACTTTTTCCAAAATTATATTATTAAATTTGACAATTTAATTTTAATCAATTAAATAATTATTCAATTGATTATTTTTAGAAATTGTGATTTATTGTCAAATAAACAATATTAATTAATGAATAAATTTAATTAAATCTAATTAAAATAATTAAGTGGCTAAATAAAGTTTAATTAATTAAATATTTAACATATTCAATTAATCAACTTTTTGATAAATACAATAATATCATTTATCGCCAAATAATATTTAATTAGAGATAATTATGATAAAATAGGAATATTTAGGAATATTTCTTAATGTAGAATTAGAATAGGATCGATTAGGGTTTTGATAATTTGATGTGCAGATGTTCCTTAGGTTACGACTTTGAGGGTTGATTTTAATCGATTTGTTGATGTAGGAGGTCAATGGTACTGAAGCCCATTTTTGGGGTATTACATTTTCCCCCTCTTTGAATTACTGGGCGAAGCACAATGGTTCAAAGATAAATCTGTTTAGTGAGATCCGGACTCATTTTATGTGATGGAGAAACTGATCCTGGTTGACTAACCGATTCTGAGATAGAAATCAATTGAAAGATTTGAAGATACCGATTTAGGTCCTGATTGATTGAAGAATTGAGATGATGTTAACAGTATCAATAATGAACCTATGATTACAAAAAAGTGATAAAATGTCTGATTCCGAACCTATGATTATGAGGAATTAACTATCCTGACTCCAGACCTGATTGTTTAAAGGAATCAAAAGGATGCCAAATCTGAACCCTTTAGTTACGAAGAATCAAGGAGATAACACATCTGAACTGATGGTTACGAAGAGTTGATACAATTTACAAGATTAGGAGAACACCAAATTGATATGGATTTCGATGAATCTGATATGCCCCAAGCCATGAGGACTTTTGATGATTCGACAATTAGACGTGGTTGTTGTCTTAATTGTTGAAGAAATTTTGAAAAAGAGCAAATTTGATAATGGTTAATTATATAGAATACCATGACCCCTTCGGGATTAAAATCTAAATCTAGCGAGAAAGTCAATGTGAATGATTAGAAGTAACGTAATTGATTGTGAAAGTGGTTGTACATGTTTGGGGATGCATTCTGCATCATTTAGGGGTCTTGTTGACCAAGTTTGACTAGGGTTGACCATGAGTGGACCATGGTTGACCAAGTTGAAATTTGGAAATTTTGATGTTAGATAATTAGATAAGTTGAATGTTGGATTTTTGTGATGTCATGAAGGTTGGTTATGCAAGCAGTCAGTTGTCCTGGGTCCAAAATTTTAAATCACATTTTTGACAAAGTAAACAATCTCAGATTTCGATTTTGATCCTGAAAATGGATTCAAAATGTCGAAATTAGATAGGGGAGCAATTTTCATGCAAAACGAAGCACTTTGAAAATTTAGGTCAAAACCTATATAAGACAAAAATGGGTCATTTTCAAATCATTTGTGCGAGTTTACTTTTGAGATTTTGTGGAGCCCTCTGAGAGCTAAAATGGTGGTCCCTGTGTCTTCTCACCGATTCAAGTAGGGCAACATACTATGATTATGATGTTGTTATCATGTGATGCAGGGCTTCATACTATGTGTCTTCTTATTTTTCAGTTGTGCCACCTAGACAACGGGTGACTTCTTATTCTCAGTACATACTGGGATCATAGGGAGCCAGAGCACCGTGAGCCGATGCACCACCGAATGTTCCATTAGGAGGAGGCATAACACCTGATGTCGAGGATCAAGCCAAGAGTTGATATGCTTAGTCAGCTCTTTTTTTTTTGTATTGTATGCACATTGTGCACCCCATGTACTATATCGACATTATATATATGAGATCATTTTCGGTATGACTTCATAGCACTTGTCATTTCGGATTATGATGTTATTATCATGTGATGCAAATGTATGCAATGTTGAATGTTTACTTTGAATGTATGATCATGCAATGTGAAATGCAATGATAGAATAGATGAATAATGAAAATGTATGGCTTCATTTATGTTGTATGGATGCAAATGTATGTATGCAATGATTATACGAGATGAGTATCAAATGTAAATGATTTTATATGTAAATGCAATGATAGACATGATGTTTTTGCAGGTACCTAAAGACTTCAAGTGCTCAGCCATTGTCAAAAAGGATGTTTAACTCAGAATGATGACTGCTTGTTGATTAGTTGGAGGGACCTTCACGTGACGCTCAATCCAAGTGTGATGTGTTTAGTGCAAAATTGAGAATATCAAACACCATGCTGAATTCAAATCATGAAAGAGGTGCAACCAGACTAAATGAAAAATGCAAATGAAATGCAAACCTAGGACTTAGTCACTGATCATGTGTTGCTCTTTATCATCATCAAATATTTTAGGTAACACCAGATAGTCTATACAATGTCCACTGGTTAGACAACCATGAACATATGAATATTGACTTTTAGTTGGAAATGTTGGATTAGATATAAGCACCAAGGCACAAAATCTAGGATGACTTGAATATCATGTCCATTTTGATTTAGCAATTTGTATAAGCATCAAATCATAAACACTATGATGACCTGAGTACGCATTGCATACAAGCACACCAAGTAGTTGAGAGGTCATCCTTGTTCCAATGTGAATTATCCGCAGTGACCCTTTATCGTTCACATCCTTGGGTAATGTCGTGTTCCATAGTAGGAATAATAAATCACTCAAAAGACAAATTTAGACCTAACTTCCCTAAAGCATCTGGGTATCAAAGTTCAAGGTACACGAGGCCATCCAATTGTGATGGAGGCACTTATAGTGGACACCAATTCAATCCATAGTTTCTAGAGTGATTAGATTTTCAATTACAAACAGAAAATAGATAAAAGATTATGCCCCCAACCATTGCTCTCTATATCATGTAAAAGGACATCATCGATGAGATCAAAGGGACATAATATGCAAAAATATCATGCGAATCAGTGAGCATACAAAAATATTTTTAGTAGATCTTACCGATTGGTTTGTTTATAGCGTTGTAGTTTGTTTGTGTTTGTGTTGGTGTTAGTTGCAAAATTATTTTATGATAGGGAGACAGAAAAATTGACTCAGATAAAGCTTGAAAGGATACTGAATGGATATGACTCATTGAAGACACTAAGGACCATAGGATATGACATTGATTTCCCCCAAGTTTAAAACATTGATAGGATGCAGACATTTGTTGTTTGCTGCACAAATCACCTTTATTGAATTAGCAGGATATATACAAACTAAAGCAGTACAAAAAGCTTGGAAAATACCAATATTTCTTTGATAGATGGAGTGTTTTGTACAAGTGGCACCTATTTGCTGGGTTTTCACCATCTTGGCAGAGATTCTATTTTTGCTACCAACGTGCCTATTTACTACATTTTCACCAAGGCACTTTTTCTTTTTCCTCTTTTTCTTGTATTTTTCATCTTTTCAATTTTTTTTATTTTCTAGTTTTTTGTTGAATCACCAAGGCTCCTATTGCTAGGTTTTCACCAGGATGATCATTTTTTCAGCACTTTTTCCAATTTTTATACTTTTTTTAGGACATTTTTGATATATTGAATGTCTTAGGAATATAATTTCTTAAGATGAAGAACATTGACTGGTTCTCAAAGCTGTTCTCCTTTTGTCGTTGAGAGTTGATAGGCTCCTAAGCCAAAAGGAGTAGTGATAACAAAGGGACAAAAGCATTTGGGTTTAAACTTCCCCTTACATTCTTGATGGGATTGATTCTTTGTGTTCTCTCTCAAGACTAGATCACCAACTTGAAATTCTATGTGTTTGACCTTCTTGTTGTAACCTCTAGACATTCATTGATGGTATACTATGAGGTGATCATACGTTGCTTATCTGCGCTCATCTAGTAGTTCAAGCTCTTGTAACCTGGATACACTGTAATCATCATCGGTTACTAGACCATGCAGTCTAATTCTGAGTGATGGGATTTCAACCTCAATAGGAAGTACCACTTTAGTTGCATATACTAAAGCGAAGGGAGTATCCCCAGTGGGCATTCTGATACTTTTTCTATAAGCCTAAAGAGCTGGATTTATCATTAAATGCTAATCTTGCCCTATTTTGTTGACTGTGCGGTGCAAGATTTTTAGTAGGTTCTTGTTGGACGCTTCAGCTTGTCAATTTCCCTGTGGATAGTAAACAATTGACCAATGTTGAGTTATCTTGAATTTGGAACATAAGGAGTCTAGATCCTTGATCTTGGATTGGCCTCCATTGTCAGTGATGATGGAGTGTAGGATGCCATACCAAAAAATAATGTAGTTCAAAATGAACATTGAAATCTGTTTGTCGGTTGCTTGAGTCAAAGGAACTACTTCAACCCATTTTGTGAAGTAATTTGTTGTTGGGATGATATAGGTATGACCATTTGACGAATGTGTACATATGGCTCCTATGAGATCAAATGCCCATTGTTGAAAAGGATATTGTGTTGTAAAGGGAATCAAATCTCTTCTTGGCGCATGACTCAAGTTACCATGGACCTGGCATTTTTGGCAATTCTTAGCATATTTCACGACCCCTTTCTCCATGTCTGGCCAATAGTACCCTGACCTAATGAGTTTTTGAGCTAACATTAGACCATCGGAATGTGATCAACAAATACCTTCATGGACTTCCTCTAATGCACGTTGTGACTATTCACATTCTAGACATCTAAGAAGTGTACCATCCAGACTTCATTTGTATATACCAATGATGACATACTGTGATGCGTTTTGGATAAGGTAACATTTTTCATGGAAGTTAAAGGTATCAGGAATGATTTGGTCTCAAAGGTAGGAGTATAAGTTTTTTTAGTGGGAGGAATCATGAACAACAGTGCAAATCATATGGGTTTCTGGGCTATTATAGGCAGGGAATGACAATGCTTCCACCAGGAACTCATAGCATAGCTCATTTTCAAGCTATTGTAGAAGAGATGATAGCATTGCCATGGCGTCAGCTACCTTGTTCTCTATTCTAGGTATCTGTTCAAATGTTACAAAAATGAAGTACTTCTTGAGATCATCTACCACGCACTTGTATGGAATGAGTTTTTCATCTTTTTTTTAATACACATCATTGACTTGGTGAATGACCAATTGTGAGTCTCCATGAATGTGTAGTTTTTTTACTCTCCATTCGATTGCTATTTTTATTCCATTTAATAAAGCTTCATATTTAGCTATGTTGTTGGTGAAAGGGAACTTGATCCTAAATGCTTTTGGAATGGAGTAACCCTGAGGTGCGATGAACAATATACTAGCTCCAGATCCATTTTGTGTATAAGACCCATCAAAGAATAAGTGCCATGTTTTGGAAGATAGATGGATGATAGAGGAATTGGGAAATTCTATCTGCATTGGTTGATTATCAAACATTGGAGCTTCAATTAATTGATGTATAATAACTTATCCTTTGATAGGTTTTCTTTCAACATACTCAATGTCAAATTCTCTCAGTAGCATTACCCATTTCACTAATCTTCTTATGAGAGAAGCTTTTCTTAACAAATATTTTAATGGATCAATCTTTCCTACTAGTTGTGTGGTATGAGCTAACATGTAGCGCCTTAGTTTTTGTGATGCAAAGATCACGGCTAGACACGCCTTCTCTATCATAGAATAGTTCTTTTCATAAGCCACCAATTTTCTGTTGATATAGTAGATATCTCTTTTCCATTTATTCTCATTATGTTGTGCCAACAATGCCCCTAGTGATGTATCTATTGCAGAGACATACAATGTTAATGGCTTCCCCTGAATAGGAGGCATGAGAATTGGTGGATTTTCCAAGTATTGTTTGATATGATTATTTTCACATTCTTCACTCCCGTTGTAAGTCACACATTTATGCAATGTTTTAGTGAAAGGTTGTGATATTTCATTTAACTGAGAGATGAAGTGGCTAATAGATTGTATTCTCCCTTACAGATTGTGCATTGACTTATGTTCTTAGGAGGTTGCATCTCCATGATTTCTTTGACCTTTGCTGGATCTACTTCAATACCTTTCTTTGAAACAATGTATCCTACAAGCTTCCCTAAAGTAACACCAAAGGCACATTTCTTAGGATTTAGTTGGAGACTAAACTTTTCCATTCTATCTAGCATTGTACCTAATTCATCTAGATGTTCTGATCTCTTTATTGATTTAGCCAAGGTGTCATGGACATAGTCCTCCATATTTTTATGCATCATATCATGAAAGATAGACGTCGTGGCTCTTTGATAAGTAGCACCAACATTCTTAAGACCAAATGGAATTATGTTCTAGTTAAAAGTACCCCATGCACAGGTGAAAGCTATTTTCTCTTGATCTTCTGGAGCTATCTTGATTTGATTGTATCTAGAGAAACCATCCATTAAAGAGTACATTTCAAATCCCACGGTCATGTCCACTATCATATCGATGTTTGGTAGTGGAAAATCATCCTTAGGGCATGCTTTGTTTGCATCTCTGAAATATGTGCATACTCTGATAGATTTATCTGGTTTTGATACAAGAACTATGTTTGAGATCCATTTTGTATAGTGGTTTTGATACCAGAACTATGTTTGAGATCCATTTTGTATAGTCTATGACTCAGATAAATCCAGCTTCAAGAAATTTCTCTAGCTCAGTTTTGACAAGGAGTGTGACATGAGGATGCATCTTTTGCAATTTTTTCTTGATTGGTTTAACTCCTATAGTGATAGAGAGATGATGTATGATGAGATTAGGATCCAATCCTGGCATATCTGAATATTTCCATGTAAATTTGATCTTTTTCTCTATTAAAAACTTGGTAAACACTTGTTTCTCTTCTTCTGACAGATATTATGCTACATGAATTAATAAAGGTTCCTCTACTATTCCTAGATTAATAGACTAAGTTAGTTCTATCAAAATTGGTGATCTATCCTATAAATAACTCAGAAGGACATCAAATATCTCATCCTTAGGTGCCTCACAGAGGTTTTCACCTTTGGATATGTCTTTTGTTTTTACTATTTTTGGTTCTGAGACTACCACATAGTGGTTTTCACGATCAAAACTCTTTTTATTTTAATTTTTATTATTTTGACTAAAATATTTGATATCTGACTCCGTCATGCTGATGCTAGGTTCACTAATGGAAGTTTTCATGGGCTCTACCACATTTAGGTAGCATGCAAGGGTGTAACATATTCAGAAAGTATGGATGTCTTGTCTTGGATCATTGGATGTTTGGTTAATAAGCTCAGGATGTTAGATGGTAAGCATAGGGAAGGATTGGATGATAGTGTTTAAACATACAATGTTCTCATCATTAGTTTTGATCTTACTCTCGAATTCAAAGATGATATTACTACTCAAGATATTTAGTTTGTTAAGTGTCTGAATGTCATTGTTGGATCCAGTGTTAGTAATAGGCGAATTAGTTTTGTGAGGTCTGTCATTTAGTTCTAGACTCACGTCAGACATAGGTGCGTATTGGTGAATAACATCTATATATTTTTCTGTTATAAGCTCATCTTCTTCTGGAACAATTCCCCATTCACAATCATTAGATTCCTCATCAAGATTTCTATGAAAGTCAAGAACATGTGTGAAATCAAGGTGAATCCCCCAAGCAGGGTTACCTTCAGAGTCTGAATGGAATTCATACTCATGAGAGTATGTCTCAAAATCACTAGAGTGTCCCAAATGTTCAGCTATAGTGAGGGAAGTCTCTTCTTTTGTTTGATCAGTTACATGTGAAGTAGTAGGTTCTTGTGTGTCTACCACATTGATTTTCTCTATAGGTGTCTAATCATCTTTGAGAAGGTCTAATATGTTTTGAGGGATACACTCACAAGGAAAAACATTTGTGGTATCTGAATCATCACTATCTTCATGACATGTTTCCTTTTCTTCTTGATTATCCATCCTTGGTTCTATTTGTTCTATGACATGAGAAGAATTGCCACTGAGATGGAAAGGTTTCTTCTAATAATAAATGTTGATTGTATCCTTGTTTGTTCATCCACAATATTCGATGGGTTTGATGATACCTTTGCCTCTTGTTCCTAGAGGTCCTTTTCCAATATATCCCATCTTGGAGATCAGTTTGTGTCCTAGTCCATAGGATTTTGAAGGGACCTTGAGTGATTTAGAATCACATGCTTGAACTATTTGTGACTGAGATTCATCTTTGTATAACCAGGAAAGCACAAATTCTTCCTCATCAGACTCTTGTTTGGATACTTGTTATGTGATGAAACTCCCATCAAAGATAACTTGGGGTTCTTTAGTTATAGGTTTCACTTTCTCTAAAGGTTGTCCATAAGACTTAGGTGAAATTAGGAGAGATGTGAGAGATAGGACTGGTTCCATAGTATATTCTCCCATGCTTGTATCTTTGATCTTGATTTCTTTGGATATGTCTTCTATTTTAGATGTAGATGCTATATCAACTTGTTTTTTAGAAGACTTTGTATTGTGTGGGATAAGTTTGTCTGCACTTTCCTTCAAAGCATTGCAAGATGCTGACATGTCTATAGGTATAGTGACCTCTACTCCATCATAGGTAAATTTGACACATTGGTGGTATGTTGATAGAATAGCTTGCATCTCATGAATCCAAGGCCTTCCTAAAAGGATGTTATAGACTAGTGGAAGGTCTAGTACCTGATAGGTCCCATTCTGATAGGTAGCACAATGACTCCTTTTGAGGATCTTTCTTGTTCGTCATATGCCTTTATGGTTATTTTATTTTTAGGATCAATAGCATCTTCTGACATTCCCAGTTGTGTAACCAGTTTATAAGAACAAATATTTAGACCAGCGCCCCCATCTATCAAAACATGCTTGACATGATGGTTTTAAATTAGGACTTCAATATGCAAGGGTTGGTTATGTGGATGACTCAGTGAGATGTCATCTTCCTTTGAAAAGGAAATATATTAAGGGGAAGTTAAATGACTCACCATGGTCTAAAATCGATCATGATCAAGATTTTTTGGAACATTGGAATTGATCAGAGCTTTGTCTAGGACCGCTCAATGAGCATGAGAGATTCAAAGAAACTCAAATATAGATATCTTTGCATTCGTGTGTTGGAGCTACTAGATGATGTTGTATGATGTCATTTTGGACTCTTTAGAATTGGAATATTTAGGTGTAGCCCTTTGTTTAGATGCAGATGCCAGATTCAATGGTATCTTCAAGGCATTTGATGAACCCAAGTTTGGTCCTGAAAGAGTTACCTGAGCTTGAGATTGAGTGACTGCATTAGATAATCTGTTATCTCTCTCCTTTCTGATAATGGTGATGAAATTATTGTGTTGAGATTCACATGGTTCTACCATGTTGATAAAATTATTATTGCCAGAGTAAGTGTAATTGACCTTAGCACCTATGTTTGGTTTAGAGGATGAATCTCCTTGAGTGTGTTTTAGAAAAGGTTTGGTGAATTCTGTATGATTGTTATTGGACTTATGATTGTCAATAGGTCAATTTCTCCAGCATCAACTTTGTCTTGAATAAGATGTTTCAGACGCATGTATTTGTTGGTTTTATGAACCTTGTTTCAATGGAAATTACAAAAATCAGTCTCCTTCCACCATCTAGGTTTGACTTCGGGATCATTTGGTTTGATCTCAAGTAATGTGATGATGTTATTTTCCAATAAGGTTCTCATGGAAGATTCCAAGAACTCACCCAAAGGAGTGAACTCTTGTTTTGGTTTTGTAACCCATGGCTTGTACACATTCATCTTTTTAGAAAGCGTAGATGATTGATTTTCTAAGGCTTTTATAGCTTGAGTACCAATAGTGAGGTTAAATAATGGTGCTTTGGGTGGAGCACTGATGTGATAAACAACACCATCTGTGACAACATTCTTATTCTTGTTCCAGAACTTGAATTTGCCTTTGTTGTTGGAACTGGAACCTGAATCATACTTGTTCTCTTTATGAAGCAAGATATCCCCTTTGCGAACAAGTACGTCCTCTATTTTCATGGCACTATCCAACATTTTTTCAAATAAAGTATGATTCTACATCTGAAGATGATAGTTGATCTTTGGTATCAGATTGTTGATGAAGATTTATAGTTTCTATTTTTTTAGGATTTGCTGAGGATATAGCGAGAACTTCTTCCTCTAGCATTTGAGGAAAGTTAGGAATGGTTCTCCTATTTTCTGTTTTAGGTTACAGATGTCAATCATGGTGACAGGATGTTGGATTTTGTAGGAGTATTGTTGATAGAATAGTTTGATTAACTCCTCAAAATTTTTGATGGTTGGAGGTATCTTAGAGAACTAGTTGATGGTTTCTCCTCCCAAAGAGCGTGGGAAGAGACGCATTAAAAATGTTGGTTCATGCATGAACTCCATGGATAGAGTGCAAAACTCTCTAACATGATCTTTAGGATCTGAATTTACATCACATTTGTCATATTTGGGTAGTTCCACTCCCTTAGGGAATTGTGGCATGTACAAGTTCCAATCAAATGGAAATGGACATAGCGCATCCATAGAGAATTCCTTGGGTTCTTTCTATTTTTCCAATTTGTTAAGTTTGACTTGGATAACATGCATCTATTTCATCATAGTTGTGATAGGGGTCACTTCCTCTGGTGTGATAATATCATCAACATTTAATTTGTGAGGAAGTTTGGCTCCTTGTCATTCCAATTCAAGGAAGTATGTCTCTTTGTCTTCTCGTAAGAAGTGTTTCATCATTTTTTTAAAGAGATCATCATCTCGGTATTGTGCAATTTCAGAAGGTGTGGGTTCATAAGAGAAGATGAAGGTGATTTCCTTGGTTCCTCTCTTCTTTTTTTATGTGAGGAAGCTCTATTTTCCACCATTAACCTTAGGTGAATTTTTAGAGAAACATAAGACAACTGACAGTGAATCTGATTTTGGAAATACTAAGTGACACAACCTTGTCAAGATTGGATTGAATTGTTGATGAAAAGATTCATTGGACATAAATGAAGGATATTGTGCTCGAGATGTATGGTTAGATGACAAAGAGATAGTGGACACGAATTCACAATGCTTAGCCATTTTGAGATGATGAATAGAGGTTATTTTGACAAGGTTTTTGACACAAGATGAAACGTGATTCAGACTGATCAATCATATGACAAATCAAGATAAATAGATCACTCTTGGGAAAATAATATGGATTCATTGTTTCTATGTTCTATGCCTGGCACAGTGGGTTTTCTGACAGATTTTAACTAGGGCTGACTTTTGACTAGTTTTCTAACAAAATTTGGATTTTCTGATAATTTGTGCTAAATCTTGTATGACAGTATGCAGACTCGTACGACATAGAAAAGGGTCTGGCATGAAAATTTATAGGCTCATACGACAGTTGATGCCAGGAATAATTTTTTCTTTTAGATTGTTGGCAATTCTTGTATGACAGTATACAGGTTCTTGTACGCCACTTGGGGGGTTTTGATATGACCCTTGGTGGAACAAAGCAATTTTTGTATGACAATTGAAGGGTTTGGATGATAGTTTACACCACAAAAAGATTTTTGCATCAATTTTTCAGTGTTTTTAGCTTCAGTTGGTTTCCAAATTTTCTGGCCAGTTTTTCAAATTTTTTTTTTGGATTTTCTGAGGGTGTTTAACATAGAAATATGCCCACAATCATAGAAAACACTTCAGAATTGACTTAATGATTCAAATACACCTAGCCTAACCTAACTAGGAGAAGAGATGTCTTACTTTCTCATTGACATAGGAACACACTCAAAGACTTCTCAAAATATGGTGGTCCAACAACATGCAATGGATGTTGAAGCCCATATTAGCCAAGTTCAAGCATTAAGGATGGCTCGATATGATGAGTATCTTGGTGTGATTACTATTCAACTTGCACAATAACTACAAATCCTTCAGAGGTAGATCGGTAGCAACTTAGCTTAGGTTGTTTAATCAAGGCATCCATTCACAACTATCTCCCATAGTCCCGCAAGCAGGATTGAGGCTGTTAATCCTATGAGTACCTTGATATATGTAGTCTCGCAAGCAAGATTCAAGCCACTCCACTCTACACAAAATCAAAGCATGCTCATGGAATAAATCCAAGGAACAAGCACAACTATGTCTTCCGAGGATTTAACCTCAAGGAAGTGTTGAATTTAATAGTGGGGTGGAAGAGTCAGCTTAAGACTTGTCCCCACTTGGGTCTTTCCTAGGGGCTTTTTACCTCACTGACAATCCCTCTAAAGGATTAAAGAAAATGTGAGGTTGGGGACCACAAGATATGGGTTTCTGATTCTCTAAAAGAGAAGATCATGGTCCCCTAACCTTGTGCTTTTCCCTATCCAAAACATGCCAAGCACAATTAATCCAGAGATAGTATGCAAACTGGCACTAGAGAAGATATCTTTTGGGTTGCTGACTCTCCTAAGAAGGAGAAGAGAATAATCCCATCAATATCTTCCTCAATAGAAATAGACGCACGTACCTAATTAACTAGGTGCCTATGAAAATAGATATTTAAGAAAATAGAATATTTGCTTGATGAAGGTTCGGCAACCTACAAAATCATATGTCAATTTTTTTTTTTGATTGAGCTTCTTTGGCAAGCAATTTCTGTAAGGGTTTCCTGCAAACAAGGGCTTGGAAGACAAGACAAAAAGAGGCCAGAAAGATCAATTTTAATGCTCAGGTCTTCATCTTTCATCCTACAAAAAGTGTTAGGTTGTCTCAAATAATCACATACTAGAAAAAAACAAGTGTTAGGGTCCTCTGTCAGTCAAATCTCAAATCTCAAATCTAAAAAACTGATCAAAAATCCCATATGAAAATTGAAATACTAGCATGAAAAGTCGTATGACAATATACCTCAACCCATATGACACTTCAAATACGATACGACAATGGGTACCTACAGATATGACACTTCAAGTCTGATATGACAAAATATATGAATGAGTATGATAATTCGGGGATGTCATCTGTCATACAACAAACAAAGACTTCTGATACGACACTCTACAATTGTCGTACGAGATTATACGAAAAAATATCAAAACTTGAATCTTGAATAAAAATTGTCAGAAAATGGATGAAATGAAAAATGGAAACCCAATGTCAGGCCCCACAGCGGGCACAAAAAATGTGTGTGAAAATTGTACTTGTTCAGAAGACACAACACATTAGTAAAACATTATTGATTAATGACAAGAAAATATGCAATAAAGAAATATATCATTAACTAGGTGATTTACTTCCTTTTAGTAGATGTGAGTATGGTATTCTCGGAATTTGATTGAGATCAGTGACAATGCAATGCCTAAATGAAGGATTTGAATGCAAAAGCTATGAAATGGATGCAAGATTAATCTATATTTTTGTATTTTCTATGCAAATAACAATGTAAGCTAAAATGAAATTGATCTAAAAAACTTGAAATCAATGAATTGAAAACTAGCTATGAATGCAAAAATAAGAAAACAATGTTAGCAATGAATCTCTGAAGGTTGCACATTCTCAAGAACTCGACAGTATAGCGTTCCTATTCTCCAAATTACACCTAGTTGATAAAAGGACTGAGGCCTGTATATATAGAAATCCAAGGTTTGAGAACTTATGGAAAGCCAAAAATCACTCCTTGATCAACTCAAATCGATTGGTGAGTTATCAGGAAATTAGAAATAGTTATCTAGTAAAATCATGCAAATCAACTTTTTAACTCATAATTGAAAGTTGAGATCACTCCCATCTGATTTTTAACTCACAATCACATGTTGAGTTTAGAAAGTTTAACAAATTGAATTCAAAAGTTGATTTTGAGTTTAACTGATTTTCTGATTTTTGCATAGATAATTATGAGTTTATTTAATTTTCCACGTGTTTTATTCTCAACTTAACTGATTTAATCAATTAAATAACTGATTTATGGGTTAATCAATTATTTTAATCAAACTTTATCCAAAATTATATTATTAAATTTGATAATTTAATTTTAATCAATTAAATAATTATTCAATCGATTATTTTTAGAAATTGTGATTTATTATCAAATAAATAATATAAATTAAGGAATAAATTTAATTAAATCTAATTAAAATAATTAAGTGGCTAAATAAAGTTTAATTAATTAAATATTTAACATATTCAATTAATCAACTTTTTGATAAATAAAATAATATCATTTATTGCCAAATAATATTTAATTAGAGATAATTATGATAAATTGGGAATATGTAGGAATATTCCCTAATGTAGAATTAGAATAGGATCGATTAGGGTTTTGATAATTTGATGTGTAGATGTGCCTTAAGTTAGGACTTTGAGGGTCGATTTCGATCAATTTGTTGATGTAGGAGGTCAATGGTACTGAAGCCCTTTTTTGGGGGTATTACAATTACATACCAAATCATCATGAAATAAGATGCACTATGGGATTACATGTTTAGAACTTAAAACTGTGTACAGTCGGTAAAAGCATGATTGAGTGAAAGCTTTCTAGTCAATAAATACTAGCAAGGTTAATTGAGTCATGGTATCAACCAAGTGATATCTAAGTGTTAACCAAGCTTAATGATCTTTTAAGTATAAATCGAGTGCAACTGTGTTTACCAAGTTGTGGCAGGTAAAGTATTAAATGCAAAAGTTTGAGAGGGAAATGAATTTTTGGGTATAAATACACGGTGGACATAATCATTTTTCACACTATGATTACAAAGAACCAGAGTGATTTTGAGCAAATATTTATGAAAAGAGACTCCAAAGCTATTGTCAAAGATTTGAAGGATTTCTGAGCAAGTTATTCTCGATCACAATGTTACGTGTTAACCAAGCTATTTCACAAAGCCCTAATTTCAGAAATGATGGCATCCTCATCTAAGGTCATGAAATCCAAGTCTGAGAGTGATAAGAAGGCCACTTTAATAAATTATGCAACCTATACTAAACCAAAATACAAGTTACATCTTGAGGTTGCATCACAAATCGACAAAATTGGCGCATTCTCAAGCATTCCACCTAGGTTTTGTTAGTCCAAGATATTTGTGCATACATCCACTATAAAATAGGTGAAATAGAGGATTTTGAGCTTCAATCCACCTTCTAGGAGCTGAGTGTTGATGGAAAGCTCAAGGATGAGAATACACATTTAGAGTTGAAGGGTTTAATGAACACCATGTATTTCCTGAGAGTATTCAAAACTGAATGGATAAGGGTTGTGTTGAGTAGAGTACACCAAGGGATGTTATGGATGGATGAACAAGGGATATCATTCATGCAGTCACCAGGCACCCCATAACCAACAAAGTAAAAGCTATCAGGAATGCACCAAGAGCTAAAACTGAGAAGCTAACCGGAGCATAATGGGATGGTAGAGGCATGCGAGTCAACACTATTGTTGATCCAGAGACTAGGTTCATAGAATACATAGTCCATTACAAGATATTTCAATCTAGAAGGCTGAACAGTGTACCATGTGGTGCTCTAGACATAGCATATAAACATGTGAAGAAGGGATTTCAATATGACTTATTTGAGTTATTGCTGAAACAGTAAGAAGAGAACATGAGAACCATCGGGTTGGCAAAGACTAATACCTGTAATTTTGGTTCAATGCTAATTTAGATATTTTTTTATGTACAAAAATTCTTTCCCTTAGTCAGTAATGTTGACTAGGATGTTGACCGATCAGTCATATTGCAAATCAATGATTTTATTCAAAGTTTGGGACAAAATTTTGTCAATATCATGGATGTATACTTTGAACAGTTTAAGGATAGAATGCACCAAAGAAGCAAGATACTAGGTCAGTTGGTAGAGAAGCATAAGGATGATATCTATTTCTTAGTGGACACTGACACCACTTTAATCAAGGCAATTGAACCAAGAACTGTGTGGTTACCACCCATGGGCTACAAATTAGATATTGACCAAGCATCTAAGTCAATAAAGGCATTAATGGCTGAGCCCAAAAATCCACATAAAACTATGTTTGGTACCTATGAAGAGGCCAAATTAAGAATCAAAATGGATCTAGTCAGAGTTAAGCTGAGCAAAAAATCAAAGAAAATGATGGACACATTGGTGAAATAATTTGGTGATGATGAAGAAGAAGAGGCATTTGAGGATATTTTGGTTGAAGAGGCAACTGAGGAACATTTATTGATAGGTAATAGCGAACATGATGAAGAGGCAACTGAGTCTGATAAAGACATTCAATCTACACCGATCAAGGCCACGGGGAAGAGAAAACAAGCAGAAGCATCTACACGAGCAAGGAAAAGGTCCTCAACAACTTCTTCTCCACCCCTAAAGAAAGGAGTAGTAAAAATCTCAAGGCCAACTCCTACAAAAACATATCAAAAGAAAAAGAGAGGTGTACAAGCCACCTCCAAGCTACCTAAAAAGAGGAGGAAATTGATAAGAGCAAAGGATGATGTTGATGAAGATGATGAAGAGGAATATCAAGATAAGTTTAAAGTTGTTGAGAATAAAACTCAGTCGATAGATGAATTAGTTGAAACTATAAAGGAAACTAGTGGTCTTAGTAACCCCAAATTGAGTCGATATGTGTATATGACTACCGAGGATCAAGAAAAGATTGAAGAGGAAATCATACAGATGATGATAAAGTTTAAGAAGGTACCTATTGAATTTTCTAGGTATGTACCTAAAGCATTGTATGAAAAAATTTTAGCGAGATGGACTTATGCCTTGCAAACTAAAGAGAAGATGAGGGAACATTCATTGATATTGACTATTCCTACTCTATCGGTTCCTGAGATAGAAGACATGATGAAATAATACTCCAAAAAATTTCTAGTGAAGGTTAGATCCCTTAATATTTTGGCCGGCAAGCTTGAGGAAGTTGATCAGAATAGTAAACTTCTATGGGATACAATTCTAAAAGCCCGAGTAGAAGAAGATAAACTGGCATTGGCTATAATTCTTGAGAAGAAGAATGAGAAGAAAGGTTAAGGAATTCACTCAGATGATGTTGATCTAGCCACTAAGGAGCCCATTGATCTATCAGACACTAAGGTAGTAGATGAGACAATTTCTATAGATTTCTACTTGACAGGTTACAAAGAAGAATACAAGGATCCTCCTGAGTAGTTAGTAACACCAGGAACCAATGATGTATTAATTGAAGACATTAAAAATGGAGATCTTGATGAGATAAATGATGATGATGACATAAACACTATTATAGATACAACCAAGGAAAATGTACCTGATGAGGCAGTAACAAGTGAAATTCTGTGTGATTTACCAATTTTGGTACAAGCAATTGACATAGTCACACAAAAGGAACCTGAAGGCTCAACCCCCAAGAAACCAAAAGATATACTTGAGGGATAGGATACAAATGAGAAGAATACTTCTAATGAGCCTGATCATATAGAGACACAAACACAAAAACTGGAAGAAAGTAAATCGGTAGAATCAATAGAAGACACCACTATAGATGCCCAAGGACAAACCACTAAGACACCGGTCATCACGAAATCTAAGGAGGAAAGTGTGTCAACCAAGACTGAAAAGGTAAATCCAGAGACTCAAGCTCTAGTTCCTTATACAAAGTCACCTACACCAGAGAAGAATAAGAAAAAGAAACATGGCAAGGGTCTTGTCACACTAGATGAAGTTATAGAGATACCTGAATGTGACTTGAGGAAATTAGACCCCAAAGCAGTAATAAGATATGGGAAATTATGTACAAGGAAGGCTACACAAGAGAAATTGAAAAAGGAAAATAAAAGTAAACAAATTTTGGAAGATGTTAGAGATATCTTATTGCAAGTAGTTCCTGATGTCAATGATGATGAGGCAACTCCCATCATTGACCAAATTGCATCTCTAACCGGTCATATAAATTCCTCTGATGTAGTTACAGAGAAAAGAATGGAGGAAAGGGTAGAAGAAAAGATTCAAGTCAAATTAGAAGAGAAAATAAGCTAGGAAGTGGCAGTTAATAAGGTTACGCTCTATGAGGTCATAACTGAGCTGGAAACCATTATTTAGAAAATAGTTCAAATTTTGTTTAAGCTATGATCTATTGACCAATTCACTAATGAGGTTAGTGAAAAGATAAATAAATTGGATGAAGAAATAAAGGCCAGTTCCAATAATTCTCTAACTAAGCCTACATCTTTTCATAAGTATATTTCCAAAGTTTAAGAACTTAAGTGATTGAGAGAAGATTTGAGGAAGCAAGAAGATTCTATTAGTGACCAAGTCACCGAGCTTCAAGCTGAGCTGCTTCCACTTCTAAAGATCATGGAGCATCATGTAAATAAGGCAAAAGCTTTAGTTGCCACCTTCGAGATTTCTTTACTTGAGAATATTTTTGACATGCATGCACAAGTCAGTCTAGAGCACATTGCTCTTGACAACTTGAAAGAGGAATGGGAGAACCTCTCGACATCCCTAAAGAAAACCCATCAGCACATTTTTGATAAGTTGTAAGTACATATTTTCTATTTGGCATTAATTTCAAAAAGGAGGAAAGTCTATGTATATAGATTTATATATATATGCCATTTTTTACTTCACACGGGGAGCATGCACAAAGGGGGAGTCAGCATATAGTCCATATATTTTTTGATTTTGTATGTATTTTTGGTAGTCAATACATATACATAATGTTTTGATACTAATGCCAAAGGGGGATAATGCTACTCCTATTTGAGAATTAAAGGATTGTCATTAGTATCAATCAGTTATTCAATTGGTAAAAGAGACAAATTGAATAGTGGATCAATCACATCAAGCCTACACACCAAGCAAGTCACAAGGCAAAGCTCTAAGATAACCCAATATAGGTTTGACCAAGCACACTCACCGAGAAAAATGAAATTATCAAGTATCGATCTAGTGATCACCAAGCATTCATTTAAACTGAGCATTAGTAATTATCGAAAGGAGAATGCAATGATTATCGAGTAAAGAAGGAAATGATGTAGTAATCTAAAATAGCACAAACAACTATGAAAATGGTTTACACCAATCAGGGAAATAGTTTACCAAGATCAAGACATATTTAATATGGATGTAATCATTAATTTGGTGATTATTCCTATCTAATGTTAGAGATCTATGTTATTTTCTTACACCGTTGATCTTAGGTTTTCTAAGACGGTGCAAACCCTAATTAGGTCAAGTCAATTTGATATAAATTTGTAAAGATGTCATTATAATCATGTATCATAAGGAGTAGCTGCACTAAGGACATCAAGAGATTAGACAAAGCATTTTTGACAGAAGTTTTATGAAAGAAGAATTTAGTTTTCAAAACATACACAAGGCTACCAAGTAGAACAAAAGGGCACATATGTCACACTGAGCTGATATTTATTTGATACTTCATATATCTGAATCAGACAAGATTAAAATGTTATTTACAGATACTTTTTACTGTTATCAATTTAGCCATTGTAGCAAAATTCAAAATCCCTTAACAGAGTGAACTTAACTGTTCTTATGTAAATCTCTTAACCGAGTACACACATGTATTGTGTTGTTAAAGTCCTCTAACTAGGTAGATCTAGTCGATCTTATTTTTACTCCTAACAGGGTAAGATCATTAGAAGTTATCAAAATTGTAGCCTTAACTGGCATACTTTATTGCTGCAGTAGTGAAGATTTGTGGGCGTCATCCCCACTGCAGTTTTTACCTTCTTACAAGGGTTTCTATGATACCAAAATATCTGTGTTATGAGTTTGAAGTTTCATGTATAATTTATTATTTTGTTTACATTTTGAGTTACTTGAATGTATGTTTTAAACAATGGAATTGATCGGTTAATTGAGATCTACTATTGGAAAGTTTTAGTCTTGAAAGTTTTTAAGGGTGTTGATTCACCCCTCCCCTCTCAGTACTTATCTTTCCATAATCCCATTAACATATGCCCTTAACTCATTTTTCACATTCATTTTCACACTATTATGGTTGAGTTGTCACCATGAGAGGAGGACTTACTGGAGAGTTTTGTGTATACATTTATGTGTTCTCTGACTTTCATAATAGAGGAATGAGTATTTTGATGTCATTTCATAGATTTTGCAAGTTGCGACATTAAAGGTAAGCTCTCAGATTTTCTCTGAGCCACTGATTTGTACAAAAAGAGAAAAAAAAATGGTGAATCATGCCACTACCTCTGTTAGCTTTTCCAATTTATTTTCTGAGCTACAAAATTGTGACTCGAGTGTATTTGTGGATTTTAATTTAAGAGCTTGGGCTCTATGGAAAATGCTTCTGCATATTTTAATTTAATATCTCGAGCTCTATGAAAAATGCTTATGTACATTCCTCTCTTCCTACTGAAGGGTTTTTCTAGAAGTTTTATGGTGAATGTTTTATTTGACTCAAAATCTAGAACATTGCTTTTTTTTGTACTTGATATTCGAGATTTGTGACCTTGAAGTCACTTTCATGGTTGTAGATTTTGACAACGGAAAAACAAAATATATAACCCTTTCTTGAAATCCATTGAAGCATTATTCTTTCATGATAATACATAGAAATCCTACAAACCCATAGTCTTTATTATTCAACCCATGACTCTATGTTCTTTTTGCTAAGACTTTGCAGAACAAAACACTAGAAATAAACAACAGTTTATCCCAAAATGACTTGAAACCCTCCATTTTTTAAGATGAATTTTTTAGGGCTTTTAAAAAACTTATTAGGGCACATGGAATCTAAATATGCATTTGAATTTTTAAATAACGAAATGTTGTAATTGTACTTTCATTATTTTTTTCATAAAGATGCAATATATATGAATGATTTGGTGTTGTCTATGTGCAAGTAATTGTAGCTTTGTTTCCGTTGACCTTTGTATCAATTCTATGACTGAAGATGGAAGTTTCCTTATTTCTAGATCTCTTCATTCATTATTTATATCAAAGAGATTCATCATTTACTTTTGCAAACTCCATTTCTCATTTTGGATATTCCATACTTGACTTGGAATATCTCTAAAACATAACTTTGTCTTCATGGCAATAGGCTTTCATAGTTACAACTATACACGTAGTCTATAGTAGAAAACAACAACGTTGGGTCATTAGCATTGTCATTCCTGTTATGACTGCAAAGATTGTGTACTTGATATATGTGGACAATTTTAAGATTGAACCTTTTGTAGATGAGCTTACTGTAAGCTTCACATGTTCTTGGATTCCAAATACTAAGTATTCGGCTATTTTCTCCAGCTCTATAATTACATATATCTACTTGCTTATGCTTTGTATTTCATGAATACATTGTACAAAAACACTACTATTAATGCTTTATAATTGTACCTTTGGATATTCTTGTCCTAATATTCAAATCATTGTCCTTTATATTTTCCAATGCTTTCAACCCATAATGGTATTATTGTATCATGACACCTTCATGTTCTTAATGAATTATGTTCTCTAATTTGTGTATCATATGTAAAGATGTTAATCATTTTGAAATTATTTCTGCATTGTTTAATGAGAAATATTTTTTCATTTTCAAAATATATCTTTGTTATTTTATTTTCAAAACTATTTTACTCTCAAAGAAACAAACCACAATATATTTTCTTTGTAACTAAAATCCGATCAAAGAATTAGGCCAATTACAATAATCACCTTAAGAATTAATCAATTTGAATCAACTCAACAATTTTGTGCTTGAAGTGAAAATTGTTAACAATAGTTCATTACTTCTATTGAACCATGGCAATGCATGGTATTCATGTTGTAGAAGTCTCTTTTCTTTAACAATCAATACTCTTTCAAAATATCCTTTCTTTCTCCAAATAGATCTTCCATTATTCTTTTCTATTTTTCCTAATATACTTGGAATTATCTCACAAACTCGGGATACAAACCCATTAAACTTTACCAACACCATTTAAAGTTCCATACTTGCCAAAGTTGTAACTTTTACAATTATTTTGATGTTTGAATCTCTATACCTCTTTTTCCTACATGCTCCTATGGCTAAGAAGTCAACATTCATTTAAGAGATATTTTTAGTAGGTGATATATTTACCTTGGCATGCATTTTTTCTAAGGCAAAATTCAACAAAATTAGAATCTTTGTTCAAAAAAGTGTTATTAACTTACATAACTATAATTTTTGTTAGTACTCTTGCCCATTTATTTATAACTAAAGAAGAAAACTTGCATTTGTAGGTTAAGTGATATGGGGAAATGGCTCAAAAAATGTGATTTTTTAGAGAACAAATGAGTATTTTGGTTTATCATATTATGGTAAAATAATGAATGTGTTATTAAACAAAGATCATAAATGATCTATATATACAAGTATACACAAAAATGTTTCTATAACAAACAAAGAGAGAGAAATATAAATATTTTGAAGAGAGAAAGAGAAAGTTTCCATATTGAACAAAGAGAATATGGAAACATAGAAGAGGAGTGACCATTAGACATAGAAATAAATATATGGAAGAGAGAGAAACAAAAATAGATAGATTTAACTCTAATACCCTCCCTTAATGGTCAATATAACTTCAAAACAAAATTTTGCAAGTGAATCCTTAGAAGACATAAAAGGAAGACTTGAGTTGGTAGGACAAGTCTTGGTACCCAAAACAAGCACCTTAAGGCAATGATATATGAAGATCATCATTATTCTCTACTTCCAGGTGTTGTAGTTCTTTCCATTGAATCACTAACTACCTTTCAACATAAAATTGGTGAGAAATATCATGACATGTTGTTCGATGCAAAAAAATGTCAATATCTAAGAAGGCATGATCTTTGAGGTAGATTAATGGAGGACCCCCCAAAAATAAGAAGACACCTAGAAGAGAGCATGAAAAACCTAGAAGGAATTTTCTATTAGATTCTGAATCAATTGGCTCAAAAATCAAGGCATAAAAAAAGATGCGCCTAGAAAAAATGAAGGTAACCTAGTTGAGATTTGCAAAAACCCACCAACAATCTACAAGTAGATTTTCAAAATGGAAAAGAATCTGAGAGTTTCAAAGTAAACCCTAGCCATAAAAAATAAAACTTCAAGAGTTTGCAAATGGCTATTAAAAAAAGATTGAAATTTTGGCCGCAGAAGACAAATGGCACTATAAAAACCATAGACGACATGAAAGAAACAAAAATTGACCATAGAAGAAGATGAATGAGTTGAAAATATAGAGAATGTGAATGAGTTGTAGAACAAACTGTTGGTGCTCAAATCAACAAATTGTATTTCCTATGGACTCACCAATCCAATGTTGAGAAACCCAAGTGATTTGGCCAACTAAAAAGTTTCAACCAAAGGCAAAGTTGGAAATTTTGAAATTTTGGCTCTACATGGCCAAGGATGGTAAGCCTATACCTCAAACAAGTCTTTTGGTTGAAGGATTTTTATAGTAGATAGAAAATATATAGAACTTAGGTATTCTTCTCAAGTTGGCAAGTAAATTCTTGAGATGAATACGATTGTGAATATCAAAATTATAGGGTATTGAATTTTTCAAAAGATTGAATACTTTGGTTAATTGCAAGAATTTTTGATAAAAAAATGTATAAAATGAATGAATGTTGAATAGAATATCCCAAAACTTTCAACAATGAACCAAATGACTATATCCAATAATTGATAAGATTGGTGTCTTGCTTCTACTTGGGTAATAGAGTCAAGTCACTTTCAATTCTACGTACAACCTTGGAGACAATTTTAATAACTTTTTATTAGAAACAAAAACATCACCTCAAAGGTGTTTGTATGAATTGTGATTTTAAAACTATATAGTTACAATTAGTCTTGTTAAATTTAACTCTTAACTCTGAGAGACCAATAAGATAGAGAGAAGTTTGAAAACTAATCCTTCTAGCTAATGCTCCAATTGCAACTAATTTTGAAATCACAATAAAATAAGAGTTATACAGTGGGGCAATCTAATGAAATAGATTTATCCAAGGGACTAATTGAATAAGAATTGGACCTTCTTACCACAAGTGAGACAAAAAAACCACTTATCTTTTATTGATTTTGACAAAATAGTACATTTGAGTTCATGCTTGTAGTTGTTGATGTAATTCTATTCTATGAAAGTTCTGATTTGTCTCTATGTCTTTTCACATGGTCTTGGAATCCTATAAATATATAATCCAAGGGATGCAAACAAGCTTTAGACCAATGTGTCCCTTCATAAAAAAAACCTAATCCTAAATCAACAACTAAAACAAATAATTATAATACAAAGCTTAAAACATTGAGAGATGCTCCTAATCCTCAATTTTTAAATATCTTCATCCCTTCATCCAACAAAGTATTTCCATCAAACTTTAGATAAATATATCCTACACAAAAATAACTTAATCAAATATCTTAATAATTTAAAACTTATCTTTCATTAGGGTTTTCTAGAAAATAATATCATTTGTAACATATTTATTACACCCATATATAAAAGATAATCAAATCACAAATTAAAATATTATATTGAATTTCCCTAGGTAAGAAATACTCTTTGTCCAATATATTTTAATTGTGACCATAGGCATTTAAAAAATCATTTGAAATCTCCTTGGATACACTTGAAGGCTGAGATTATATCCCTGGGAATCTGCATCTATATTTATTTATCTGGTACAACCATGTGGATTCTCTTCATTCATCTTCAAGATACCCTTCCTCTTGCAAAGTTACACAGACAGCCAACATAGCCTCATAACCCCTTGTTCTTGTAGTAACTTAACCCTTCTGAATTTTCACCTAACCGCCTGATGCTCCTTTACAACTTCATAACTGCCACATCAAATGGCCAAGAAACCCTCGCAATACCTCACAAACCACTTTCTCTTCATCATTGTAGCTTCAGAACTGAGTTCTGACAAATATTAATCTGACCAATAATACACTTCACAATTCTTCTGTGTTTTCCATATGGCATGTTACTTTCTCTTACTTTCAACGCCCTCCAAAGTTATGCACTTCATTAGTCGGGACTTTGGATCCCATCACCATCATAACCTTTTGGCTATTAAGAAGTTATGCAATAGCTAGTCGGGACTTTAGAATATGCTAGTGGTTATATCCATTTCCTCTTGCGAAGCTCTGCAAATCTTCAGGCCCTTCATTGTTGTGAAGTTATGCAAACTGCCAGCTAAGCTATTTCGTATCTTTGTAACCTTCAACCCCAACTGCTAACTTAGCTACCAAAGTCATGCTAGCCGCCAACCTAACCATTTTGTAACTTTGTAACCATCATTTCTAACTCCCTTTTAGCCTTGTGAAGTTACACCTAAATGCTTCATAATTTTGTGACCGTCATCCCAGACCGCCAACATAACCACTAAAGTCATGCACATAATTAACCTAACCCTCCTTGTAGACAGCCAAAGTTACATTGATCATCAACCCAAACTGGTCCTCAGCCAACTTGTCAACAAAAGCCATGTGGCACCCTCTGATTTGTCTTCTTGTGCCACATCGACAGTCGATTTTAGCTCTGACTTTCCAAAATTTATCTTCATCTGCCTTTGGGTGCACCAAATTCATTGATCAGCTCCACATCAGTTTAGCCCCATGCATGTGCGCCCTTCACCAAAAGGCATTGTGCCTTTGGCAAGTGAATAAGTGAGCGCTGACATATAAAAGCACAAATGTAGCACTACACATCACCAATGTGGGATGTTGTATGTTCTATTTGCATCAAGATGTCATAAATCAGCCTATGGAAGCCACTTTCCCATACACACGATGACACCATTGAAACTCAAAAATCCCACAAACAACAATTCTGCAAAAATTCCATTTGGTTTTAGCCAATAGCAAAAAATAGAAAATGATATCACAGGAATCTGAACATTTACATGAGAGTATTTGAATATGCATAAAATGTAGTAGAACAATCAAATTGATATAAGAATTCTTTAATGCAAAGAAATTATGATCAAAAAATACTTACCTAGGTTGATTCTGCATCTGCAAACAGTGAAACACATACATACTTGTAAATTGACCACTTTACATATGTACCGGGGTAGCTTCCAGGGAGTTGAAAATTAAAAAATATACTTGATCATAGGCATGTTGAAAATATAGATGCAGTAATTGAGAGGGGGGGTGAATTAGTTAACCACAAAAAATATTACCACTGATCCCTTAAATATCTTAACAAATTATTTACTATGCCACTTGGTAAATATATAGAGAAATGCTAAAAACTTGATCCTTGAAGTGTGTAATAATTAAACTGTTCTTAAGCATTCATCACTGATTAACTTACATGAATAAAGAAAATAACATGAACACAAGAGACACCAGATTTACCGTGGAAACCCAATATGGGAAAAAACACCAATGTAACTAGTTACTATTTTTCACTCTTCTAAAGTGATGCTTGGTTAGAAGCCAACCTGGTAAAATGTTACAAAACACACTGTTAGGTGTGACCTTGTTAGAGGATTTAATCACCCTGCTAGGAGTGGCCTTGTAAGAGGTCTTGAAACAATTCAATAGAACTATTACCTTGTTAGAGGATTTACAAAATGGTTGTTAAACCAACTCGGTTAAGAGATTTTGATATCACTGCTACAATTGCTAGAGAGTAACAATGAAATGACCTACAACTGAATTGCTGAATATAGATCTCTGTTCTATTTCACTAGATCGTTACTGATCAATTAAATCTTTGCTGCTCCTCAAGGATATCTGACCATCCTTCAAAATTCACACACACCTTTCTTCAAAATGATTTCTACATGTTGTATATCTTTTATTCACCACTTTACCTTCTATATATATGCCATTTCATAATCATTTAGATTGTCAAGTCGGCACTAATAATTATTATAACAGTCAGCTGGGATAAACAAACTGTAATAACAAAATTCTTTGAAAGGGCCGACCTTGCTCGGTAAACATTAATCCTAAAAAGATTTCCTTCGATGACTGAGAGAACTCGATAACCACAGCGAATTCTGCAACATCCTTTGCAGACCGAGAGAGCTCGGTAACTACTAATTTTCCTTCGATAACTGAGGAGGCTCGGTTAACACTGTTACCTTGTCATGTTTCCTTTAGACACCTGAGAGAACTCGGCAGACACTAAAAACTACCTAGCTGACTGACTGAGCTCAGTAGATACTGAGAATCACTTAGCTGACCGACTAAACTCAGTAGATACTGAGAACCGCTTAGCTGACCGACTGAACTTGGTAGATACTGAGAGCGATAATTGATATGACTTTTGTGTGACATCAAAGACAACACATAGCTAATCCAACAATGTCCTTCAGACAATTGTATCCAACAATCTCCCTCTTTGGCATTGATGGCAACACAACATGTCATAGCACAATGAAATTTCACAGAGAAACCAAGAGTAAGAAACATATCCTTAGCTTCATTCTGATTCCCATCATCTTCAAACTTGTTTCTCTGACTAAGAACTCTCCCTCTTAACTTCTCAAATTATTCTTCTTGGAAATTTCTTGAAATGATAGCAAACTCTCCCTCTTTGACAACACATGCCAAAGACAACTTACACAGTTTCGGTAAATATCAATGTACCTTATGTACTGATTCATATGCAATGATTCCCTGACTATGCTGCATCAACTGATTGATCTTCAACATGTTTTGGTTGATGCATCACTAAAACTTTATTTAGTGAACCTCGGATAGGGGAGTGACCCCTAACTTGCCTCTTAGATACAAGAATGCATCCTTAGGTAGTGGCTTGGTGAAGATATCTACAATTTGTTCTTTTGTATGAATATATTCCAATCTGATTTCCTTGTCCTGCACTAATTCTCTGACAAAGTGATATTTAATTTCAATGTGCTTGGTTTTGGAATGCATTACTGGATTCTTTGAAATATTTATTGCACTTGTATTATCACAAAACATAACAACTGGTTCTTTGATCTCAACCTTCATGCCTTCCAAAAGTTGTTTAAACCATATAATATTAGGTAGTTTACCACTGCAGCAACATATTCTGCTTCTGTTGTGGATTGGGATGTGCAGTTTTGCTTTTTACTAGTGCAAGCTACTAACCTCTTGCCAAGAAAGAATGCTCCACCACTTGTACTCTTTCTATCATCAATGTTTCTTTCCCAATCAGCATCAGTAAACACTTTTAAATCTAGATTGCCTCCAAATTTATACCACAAGATATAATCTTCAGTTCCCCTTAAATACCTCAAGATTCTTTTGAATGCCATCATGTGATTTTCTCTAGGTTTAGCCGAGAATCTTGCCACTATTCCAACTGTTAAGGCAATATCAAGCCTTGTGTGTACTACATACTGTAATTTTCCAATCATTGATCTGTATAAGGTCTGATCTACTTCTTTTGAATCATCATCTTTGGTAAGCTTCAGTCCAGTACACATGGCTGTACCAACTAGTTTTGAATCTTCCATACCAAATTTCTTAAGTATTTCCCTGATATATTTAGACTGAGTAATGTAGATACCATTTTTGTTCTGGTGAATCTGAAGTCCAACAAAGAATTTTATCTGACCAAACATAGACATTTCAAATTCTTTGTTCATAAGCTTTGAAAATTCTTTGCATTGATCATCATTTCTTGTAAACACAGTATCATCCACAAATATTTCTGCCAAAACAATTTTGTTATCTGATCCTTCTTTGATGTATAAATTGTTGTTGTCATTAGCCCTTTTGAAATCAATCTGAGTAAGATAGTTATGTAATCTTTCATACCATGCTCTAGGAGCTTGTTTCAGACCATACAATGCTTTGTGTAATTTTTAGACCATATCCCTTTTGTCTGGATCAATAAAACCTTCAGGTAGCTCAATGTAGACTTCTTCCTCAAGAATACCATTGCGAAAAGCAGATTTGATATCCATCTGATATACCTTAAATCCTTTATGTGCTGCATATGCAAGTAAAGTCCTCACACCTTCTAATCTTGCAACTGGAGAAAAAGTCTCTCCATAATCTATTCCTTCTTCTTGAAAATATCCTTACATACCAATCTTGCTTTGTTTCTTGATACTTGACCATCTTCATTCAGCTTATTTCTGAATACCCATTTTGTCCCAATTACATTTTTATCTTTAGGCCTAGGTACAAGAGTCCATGTCTTATTTTTCTCTATTTTCTCTATTTCTTCATTCATAGCCTCAATCCAACTTTCATTGTCTAATGCATCTTTGACATTTTTAGGTTCAAAATCAGCAAATAAACATGTACCTTTTAGTTTACTTCTTGTCATAGTACCATCTGATTTGTTTCCTATAATCTCATCTGGTTTATGATGCTTTCTGATGTACTTGGCTAATATAGGTTCCTTGCTTCCTGAATGAGTTACATTGTCATCTTCTTCATCTTCAGGTTCAGATTGCTCGGGCTCGGTAGATACTTGCTCGGTAGCTTCAGATTGAGACTCGGTACTTTGTGACTCAGTCTGAACTTCTTCTTGTGACTCAGTTACTGTACTGGGCTTGGTAGATGTAGTCTCCTTACATGTGTCTAGCAATGTATCAGGTTCGATGTAAACAAATTTTCTATAGTCCTCTGGTTCCTTTTTGCTTTCTTCTTCAATCTTTTCTGCAAACTCATTAATTCTCACATGTGCACTTTCTATGATTTTGTGAGTAGACAAATTTAGACATCTATATGCCTTACTTTTGCAAGAATATCCCAAAAATATTCCTTCATCACTTTTTACATCAAATTTTCCTTTTCTAGATTCTTTTAAGATGTAACATTTACTACCAAATACTTTTAGGTAACTTACATTTGGTTTGTAGCCATACCATAGCTCATATGGAGTCTTGAATGTGTCTTTTCTCAGCTATACTCGGTTCAAGGTATGAACTGTAATGTTGATAGCTTCCTTCCAGTACTTCATAGCAATGTTATTTTCAATCATTAGAGTCCTTGCACAGTCCATGATAGATCTTTTCCTTCTTTCAGTGATTCCATTCTGCTCAGGAGTTCTCAGGGCTGATACTTGTCTTTTGATTCCTCTTTCAATGTAGAAATTATTGAATTCATGGGAGATGAATTCAACACCTCTGTCTGATCTCAAGCAATTTATTCTTTTTCCTATTTCCTTTTCTACTCTTGCTAAATACCATTTGAACTTCTCAAATGCTTCAAACTTTTCTCTTAAATACATAATAGTCATCATTCTAGAATAATCATCAACAAAGAGAATAAAGAATTTTTCTCCGTTATAGCTCTCAATTCCAATAGGTCCACATAAATCAGTATGCACAATTTCCAAAATATCTTCAGACTGATAGTTTTTACTTTTGAAACTAGACTTTCCCATTTTACCAATTTGACAATTCTTGCATAGACCAACATCAGGTTTCTTCAAAGTAGGAATACCTTTTACTTTCTTGAATTTTCTTATTTTCATCATGTTGTCAAAATTTACATGACATAACCTTTTGTGCCATAACCAACTTTCTTCAATTTGAGCAATAAAACATGAGTAGTCACCAAGATCAAGATAAAATAGGTTACCTTTGGTTTGTTTGCCTGATCCTATCAGTTTTCCTTTGTCATCCAGCAGTCTTGCTTTGCCATTCATGAATTCAACCTTGAATCCAATGTTGATTAGCTGTGCTACACTTAGAAATTATGCTTTAGTCCTTCGACCCAATATGCATTATCACATATAAGTTCTTTGGTTAATGAAATTTGTCCCTTTCCTTTTATACAATAGGGTTCATTGTTTCCAAACCTTACATTACCACCATCAAAGTTTTCAAAGTGTTCAAACTTGGTCTTGTCACCAGTCATATGATGTGAACATCCACTGTCTATAATCCATGTATCATTCTTGCTTATATGAAAGATAAGTGCCATGTCATCTTCATCATTATCAGATTCATCTTTTACAGCAATGAAAACAATTTCTTCTTCACTATCATCCAAATCTTTAGCTAAAAAACATGTTTTCTTACCTTTATCCTTGAATGATTTGAAATTTTTCTTGCCATTGTACTTGTAATTTTTCTTCTCATCTTTGCTTTTCTTTTTTGGACACCTAGCTGCAATATGACCAATTTCTTTACATGAAAAATAGATTAAGGGAGTTTTACCTTTGTATTTTCCTCTGCCTCTTGAATACTTCTTTGCAAGTAATGCTTCAATAACTTCAAGATCGCTATCAGAACTTTCCTCTGATTCTTCTTCACTTTCTGATTGGATTTTCTTCCCTTTCTTGAGTGAAAGTTTGGCCTCAAAAGCTGATTCAATATTTTTAGAAGTTGGAACATAGTTGTCATAGTTATCTAGTTCAAAGGTTGTAAATCTTCCAACTAAGGCATCCAAAGTTATATTGTGATTTTCTTCACATCTTCTTTCTTGAATAGCAGAAACTCTTATTGCATAAATAGGAAGTAATCTTCTAAGAACCTTACTTATAACAGTTTCATCATCAATTTTTCCTCCAGAGGCTCTGATTGCACTAACACTTGTCTTGATCCTTTCAACATATTTGGCAATGTTTTCTTCTTCTCTCATTTTCATCTGATCAAACTGTCCTCTTAGGCTCTCTGCTTTGGCTCTCTTCACATTGTCATCACCGCCATAGATTTTCTTTAGCTTGTTCCACATTTCATGAGCAGTTGTGCAGTCTTTGATTTCATCAAATTCTTCATAGCTAAGAGCTGATGCAATGCCTATCATCATAGTGTTATGGTTCTTCTTCTCTGCAATGTCTTCAACAGTTAATGTGCCAGTAGGAATTGTATATTCTTGATCAATATATTTGCATCCTAAATCACCAATGGAAGCCAGATGAAGTCTCATGAGACCTTGCCATGCTGAAAAGTTATTTCTGTTAAGCCTTGGAATTTCTCTTTTGTAAGACATCCTGATCTTTAGATTAGGTCCTTGAAACCCTTCCTGCAAGCACCAAAAGCTCTGATACCAATTGTTGGAAATATAGATGCAGTAACTGAGAGGGGGGGTGAATTAGTTAACCACAAAAAATATTACCACTGATCCCTTAAATATCTTAACAAATTATTTACTATGCCACTCGGTAAATATACAGAGAAATGCTGAAAACTTGATCCTTGAAGTGTGTAATAATTAAACTGTTCTTAAGCATTCATCACTGATTAACTTACATGAATAAAGAAAATAACATGAACACAAGAGACACCAAATTTACCATGGAAACCCAATATGGGAAAAACCACCAATGTAACTAGTTACTATTTTTCACTCTTCTGAAGTGATGCCCGGTTAGAAGCCAACCTGGTAAAAGGTTACAAAACACACTGTTAGGTGTGACCTTGTTAGAGGATTTAATCACCCTGCTAGGAGTGGCCTTGTAAGAGGTCTTGAAACAATTCAATAGAACTATTACCTTGTTAGAGGATTTACAAAATGGTTGTTAAACCAACTCGGTTAAGAGATTTTGATATCACTGCTACAATTGTTAGAGAGTAACAATGAAATGACCTGCAACTGAATTGTTGAATATAGATCTCTGTTCTGTTTCACTAGATCATTACTGATCAATTAAATCTTTGCTACTCCTTAAGGATATCTAACCATGCTTCAAAATTTGCACACACCTTTCTTCAAAATGATTTCTGCATGTTGTATATCTTTTATTCACCACTTGGCCTTATATATATATGCCATTTCATAATCATTTAGATTGTCAAGTCAGCACTAATAATTATTATAATAGTCGGCTGGGATAAACAAACTATAATAACAAAATTCTTTGAAAGGGCCGACCTTGCTCGGTAAACATTAATCCTGAAAAGATTTCCTTCGGTGACCGAGAGAACTCGGTAACCACAGCAAATTTTTGCAACATCCTTTGGAGACTGAGAGAGCTCGGTAACCACTAATTTTCCTTTGATAACCAAGGAGGCTCGGTTAACACTGTTACCCTATCATGTTTCCTTTAGACACCTGAGAGAACTCGGTAGACACTAAAAATTGCCTAGCTGACCGACTGAGCTCGGTAGATACTGAGAACCGCTTAGCTGACCGACTGAACTTGGTAGATACTGAGAACTGTTTAGCTGACCGACTAAACTCGGTAGATACTGAGAGCGATAATTAGGTAAAAGTACAAAGCTGTGTCACACTTTTATAAAGGAAAAGGACAACAACACACAAAATTTTTAACTTTAACGACATAAAAATGACATTTATGTTTAAAATTTGGAGATGATGTAAACTAAGGAAATGTGTAAAAGTGGATGAAGTTTATGCCTATAATTTTTTTAATTTTTTTTGAACAAGAATTCACATAGTTTTTAAATTTTTTAAGTCCATTTTTTACTTGCTGAAAAATACTGAAAAATGAGGGTCTTGTCCGCACCAAAAAAGTATATGCAAATAATCTTTTTTTCCTTTGATTTCAAAATATGTCATAGATAAAATGTACAGCTAGTGCAGAAAAGAAGAAAAATAAGTTTTCAATTTATATTTTCTCTGTTATAACTACTCAAAGTCGAACATACCTGAAATTGACAGTTTTCATTTCGCGTCAAATTTCCCCTATCAAATCTACACCATTCAGAAAATAAATTACACACTCTTAAAGATAACTCTCTCCTCTAGTGTTAAATACAAATTTTCAATTTTTTTGATAAGTTTCACTATTTTTTTCTATTTTTGAAGCATCTTGCTCTCGAATGTTAAAATACCTACTTGCAGTATTTTGAAATTATAATATATTAGATCTACTTAAAATACTATAAAAAGTATATAATGATAATCTAGACTCTGTGCTCTAAAAAAGGGTATTTTTATATTTGTAAAAAAATATCATTAAAAATAGTAAGAGTTATTGAAACATCATTTTTCTGAAATAATTTTATTTCTTTTGTAATTGTTATAAAACATGCATTTAATAGATATTTCCAATTGGAAAAGGTGAAGAACTTATCTAACTTAGCTAGAATGAATCTAGCTAGACCATATGTTTGATAAAAAATAATTTTAGTTATAAATACTCAAATTCAGCTGTGCTGATAAGTTGTCCTGAAACGTGACACAACTTTGTGCTTTTACCCAATTGATATGACATTTGTGTGACATCAAAGACAACACATAGCTAATCCAACAATGTCCTTCAGACAATTGTATCCAACAAGGCATTTGCACATGATTTTATAGAGAGATTCTCTTATTGGAATTGATTTTGGAACTCTAAATTTTGCAAATTTTAGGGTTCCAACAGTGGCTCTTTCTGGAGATGTATGCTCCCTGTGAGCCTATCGAGATTCTAATTATCTTTGGAGAAGAGACCATTAGAATAACTCTTCTTATGAATCCTTTTATGCATTTAGTTTGGGTGGCCCCAGGCCCCCGGAAGAGAAACTTATTCCTTTCCTTTGTCAAAGATCCGATTCTGATCATGTGACAATATGAGCCTTCTGAAAGTACCATCATCTTCTTTACCAATCATATAGCATGCCACATTCCTTCCATCCACTTTATAATATTCACAAATGCATCCCATTGATACCAATTGATTATTATATACACTTCCTTTTTCACATTTGGCTCTTTCTAGATTTTTAATCTTGCAATCATTTTTACAATGAGTTATGTATTCTTTTGGAAACCCTAACATTTCATTATGCCTCCCTTCTTCAGAAAAACCTTTGAAATCAAACTTATTTACATATTTAGATTTCCCATGAATGTAATTATGCTCAATATTTCCTATGTGATGAATTTGATTACCCTTTTCACCTTGTGAATCATTTTATGAATTGGCATCATTCTTGAAGGGAAAAATTTGTGGTAAATCTCCCTTATAACTCCTTTCTTTTGAAATATTTATCTCCTGAACTATAGTATGAAAAATAGGCCCCACTAATTTTTTACAAGACTCATAATTAATATTATTTGAACCATATTGTATTAATATTTTATCCTCATGTTCATGATATATTATATTTTCTCCGCATTTCAAATTTACACATATATCATTCTCAAGAGTAGTTTGCAAAAATATTACATCACCACATTTTATTGCCATATCTTCTTTTATTTCTGAAAAATCATTTCCAAGCATACTTTCTTTTGTACTTTCCTCAAATAATAAATTTGAGAACATATGGAATTCATGCATACCTCCTTTTAAGTCTTCCTATGGTTTAGCATGTAGGATATCATCTAATGTACCATAGTGCATTTTTTTTTTTAATGCATCATTGTGAGAATCACCACCTACTTCATCAACATGACCCATATTTTCATTAATGTTATTTGCTGAAAATGCTTCGTGTATATGTAGTGTATACATTTCATCTTCACATTCTAGATGTAGTTCCATTTTTTCCTCACACACTGGATGATCAACATTTATTTCACAAGGTGGAAAAAATAATTCATACTTGGAAATCATCTCTCCACATTCATGTGGAGCTTCATTATACTGAAGATGTGCAATTTTTTCAAAATTACTTCTACGCACAACTTCTCTATTATACTCATCACAATATATGTATTCCTCTAATGTATCACTTTCCTTGGAACTATCACTTATTTCATTGAATCTATCCTGAATATGTCCTGATCCATTAATCTTTTTATTCTGGTAGATTGAGAAAAAATTGTGACCATTTTTCTAGACATATTTTTTATATTCCATGTCTAATAGATCTAAAATTTCCTCTGAACTAAGAGAATATTCTTCCTCATTATTAAATTCATTTACATATTCACACATGGATTCTTCCTCATTCAAACCCACAATATCTTCCTCATTTAATCTGGAAACATTATTAACTTCTTCCTCTAAGACTTTGATCAGAAGCCTCACCTAAGGATCACAATGAATTCCTAATTTCTTCATTTTCTTTGAAAATGAAGGCTCAATACCTAAAGGTATTTTTTTATATATTTTTGGCATTCTTTGAAACAATTGTACTACAAATTCACCTTCCTACTTTTCTATAGTGATAAATGCATCTAAGGAAGACATATAAGGTTCTTCTTCCATAATGCAATTATGATTTTCATCTTGTTCACAATACATTCAATATCTCCTTCACTTGCATCATGAAATAAAGTACATTATTGACCCTCTTCATGTTCATAGCATTTATTGTCTTCATTATTACTTGAATCATGAAACACATCAAGGAACCAATTATCAAACTCCCTCCATGTTGAAATGTACTATGTAGGAAGTGAATCAAACTCTTCTCTTGCATTGTCTTTCAATGTGTTGTTAAATAACCTCATACCCTGATCATCTTCATAGATTTCATAATCTTCTACAAATGTATAGAATGTATCTAAATGTTCAACTGTTAACTCACCATATTCGCCATGAAACTTAGGTATAACTTCTAAAAGCTTCAAGAAGGACTCATTAGCATTGCATTTAAATCCTCTGAGATCCAATGGCCTAATGCCATCTGGAATTAAAAATCTCTTAAACAAGATTTGAAACATTTTGTAATAAACTTTATACTTTTATCTAAGGGAGGAATTTGTATCTCCCTCTGTATCTTCTCCCTTAGTAGAGTCACTGATTGAAATTTTTATTGAACAGAGTTGCACCTCACTTTCGAGGAAAAATTGTGATAATTTTGAGTTCTTTTCTTCTAGTTGAGTCTATGTGTATATCACCAATAATTCTGCAAACCAAATATTTTGAATGCTTTTAGAAATGTCTTTATAGAAAACTCCCAAGTAGAGTCACCAATCTATCAGTGGTAAAGTCAACATATTGGATTTCCTATGGACTTTCCAATCCAATGTTGGGAAACCCAATTGATTTGGACAACTAACAAGTTTCAACCAAAGGCAAGGTTGGAACTTTTGCAATTATGGCTCTACAGGACCAAGGTTGGTAGGCCTATACCTCAACAAAGTCTGTTGGTTGAAGGATTTTTATATAAGATATCAAATCTATAGAACTTAGGTATTATTCTCAAGTTGGCAAGTGAACTCTTGAGATGAATGTGATTGTGAATGTCACAATTATAGGATATTGAATACTGCAAAAACTTGAATACTTTGGTTAATTGCAAGACTATTTGATAAAAAATGTATAAAATGAATGAATGTTGAATAGAATATCCCAAAAATTTCAACAATGAACCAAATGACTATATCCAATAACTGATAAGATTAGTGCCTCACTTCTACTTGGGTAATAGAGTCAATTCACTTTCAATCCTACGTACAACGTCTTAACCGCTAGGGTTGTCGTTGCACCAAAAGATCAACTTGTTAATGCTCGATACAACCACTAGACTTATAGAAGACATGGGAGGTGGTTAATCCATGTCGTGAACCCTATGAGGGATGCTAGCCCACTACCAACAATCCCCCTCCCAATGTCACTTGTCATGGCCTGCATGGATTCGAACCTATGACCAATCTCTAATACCACTTGTTAACTACTAGGGTTGTTGTTGCACCAAAAGATAAACCTGTTAATGCTTGATACAACCACTAGACTTATAGAAGACATAGGAGGCGGTTTAGCCATGTCACGAAACCTGCGAGGAATGTTGGCCCACTGCCAACATGACCTTGGAGATAATTTTAATAACTTTTTATTAGAAATAAGACCATCACCTCAAAGGCATCTGTATGAATTATGTTTTTTAAAACTATATAGTTACAATTAGTCTTACTGAATTTAACTCTAACTCTAAGAGATGAATAAGACAGAGAGAAGTTTGAAAACTAATCCTTCAAACTTGTTAGCCAAGTTTTCATGTTTTCAAAATTTGAAGAAATTTGCATCAGTTTGGAAAGCTAGGTCTTTGTTCTTCTTAGGGTTTCACAAAATTGTTATGCTTATGTTTAAAAACCCTACCCTTGGTCTATTTTCATGTTACTTTTTCATGCCACTTAAGTCCCTTTCCTAGCACATGATCTTTATTTCCTTTCATTCAATGAGTCTCGTAATGTCTAAGTGTTAAATATTTTCATCCAGTGATTGGGCGACTAAGGAATGTCATGTGGTGCTTGCTAAATCTCTAAGTTCTTAGTAGATAGTTGTTTTTATTCAATGACCTAGCAAATGTTCTTTTCTCCAAGTCTCCAGATATGTGGCAGTGATCCTTTAGCATCTAGTGACTCAGTGAAAGAAGCTACCTCATGATCTCTTGATTTCGACAGTTAGTGGCCTAGTATCTAGCGACTCGGCAAATAAGGTTATCTCCAAATCTTTGAACCTGGTAGTTAAGTCTTCAAACATTTAGCAACCTGGCAACATGGTTAAGGGAAGATGACAGTTTTGTGTAGTCGTGTGTTCTCAGGATATTTGACGATTAAGGAGAAACACTTGGTGACCTAGCGAATAAGGATGGTCTCTAGTTCTCATGATGTTAGTAGTTAATGGGTTAACCTTCAAAGATCAAGTGACAAGGCTCATAGTGAAATAAGATTATTATTGTCTCTTATTCTCATAATGCAACGGTCAAGTTTTAAAAGATCTGGTGATTCAGTAACAACCGTAGATGGTGAACAGGATTAACGGCTAGTGCTTAATCTTAGGTTCTTACTAAGGTTAAGGTAAGCATCTAGCGACTTGGAGAGAAAGGTTGTCTTGTGTTCTCTGAATATAACTAGGGTTAAAGGATATGTCTTGAGATTACATGAATACCTTTGTCACTGGATCTCGTGATTAAACATGCGTTAAGAAAAGTGTCTAGAGAACATGAGATTACTTCAATTACTAATTCTCCTGATACAATCGTGGATAGTGAAATGATCTCGAGAATACGAGACTAGGTCTTAGTCGCTCATTCTTGTAATATAACCCAAGGTTAAGAAAACTTTATGATTGGGAGACTCGCTTCATTCGTTGAATTTCCAGATCAAAGGTGAGTTAAAAGAAAGGTTACGAGACTACGCAAATTCTTTGATCACTGAATATCGTGATGAAACCCAAGTTAAGACATAGGTTCAGAGATTCAGTGAATGCTTCAGTCACTGAATCTCACGATTAGACCTGGGTTAAGTAAAATTCTTTGAGATCACGAGAACATCTTTAGTCTCTGAATCACCAAATAAGATATGGTTAAGTTCACTAGGACATAAAGCAAAAAGATAAATCTGATGTGGAAAAGATAGTTTGATAGGTTGGAAAAAGTAATCAACTGGCCAATCACAATGCGAGTAAGGGATTTTATTCATTTTCAAGGTTTTTAATCAATGGAACAGTAATCATGGGCCGTCACCTTTTCTGAGAATTGAATGCAGCCTATCAACTTCATACCTTATGGCTAGCCTAGATTTGAACTCCATTTCACATAACAATGAATGCTAAGGTGACTTAGAAGAAGATTTGTGGAGATCCTGATGATTTCCATGCATTCATTTCTCAAGAATATATAGGAAAGGTGCTCCTATACTTACACTTATCCATTTTCAGAGAGCGAATTGTGAAGCCAAGTTGTTGCAGAGTATCAGTTTCAGGGTGATAATTTGCAGAAAAGAGTTTTTCCAAAGCAGGAAACATGAGTCAACTAGAGGCCAGTCATGCTTTATCTAGTGAGGGAATACCTGAGCAAGGTGGTGACCAGAAAGGAAAGCTTAATTATTTTGAGGAATTCATCCAATTGCTCCCAGGATCAACACAAAATAAAAAGATTAGTGATGAAACCTTTATTGATTCCATGGCTAATTGTAGAGACCCTCTTACGCCAAATGTCTCAAGCTACCATATCTTCAATTACTTCTATAGTAACAGAGATATGCCCATTCCAGTGTGTAATGCCTAGAAATTAGGATTAGGGAAATTGGTGGTACCTGATGTTTTCCTAGATGTTGATTTATTGATTGAATTGGAAAGAAACTATGATCCAATCTCCAAGTCAATTTAGAGAAGTGATAAGTAGACCCTAGTTACCCTAGATAGAGGATCATTTATGAAATCCTTCAACCTATACACTTCCTCCTCAACATACATAGACCTAGGGAAGGAAAGGGAAAAGTATAGAAAGAAGATACAGCTTGTAAAATACTAAGTTGCCAATCATATGCCAAGAACTGGTAAATACATAGCCCCACTCCTGTCCCATATGAAAGTCCCATATGAATTTAAAGCCCTAAAATTTTATATGAAATACCTGGCCTATGGGTTATGCCATGTCTTAGGGGTAGATGGAGATGAAGAGAGCCTTCCAACAGACATGATGATGATCATCTTGGACATGAAAAGTCATCATGCCAACACTGACTATGACTACATCTAGTATGTGATTAACAAGATGCATGAGGGCTTGATTTCAATAAATGACAATAATAAACCATCCAAGTTCATGCATTATTCCTTTTTAATGCATTTGATTATGTTCTTTAACATTGATCATATGGATGTAAGCATGTTGAGGCCAAGGAAAGTGAACAAAGGAGAACCAAACATAGTACAGTTTTGGCTAAGGGTTTGGAATTTTACATCAAATGAGTGTGATTTCAATGCTTTTCAGAATTGGATGGTATGTCCACTCTTAAACATGATGGGAACCAATTTCACAAGGTTCCCAGTAAAAATTCTAAGGCTTTAGAGGCCTAGACAATATGTAGATAAGTGGCCAGTAGATCACAATTGGGGAGATTTCTACCTAGGTGAGAATTTCACTATAATTAGGGTTTACAGGTGTCCTCAAGCCCGTCATGTTCTTCCCATGTATGTCTCACCAAGGATTTCTCAGTTGGAATTTATCTGGCAACTGATCTAGACATACAAAGATATATTGGCTCCACACTGAAAGGGGACCTTTACCCCTAAAGTGTTTAAGGTAAAAAAAAATTCAATTGGGAAGAGAGCTCTATCTAAGCTTTCTCAATGGCTAAATCAATTCATGATGGCTACTGGAGCATACAGATATGTAGAACCTAAGGACTTCATAAAAAATGCAAGGAAGATTCTCATCCCTAGCATTGGATTCATCAAAGAACATGAGGGCTATGACTTGGAGGATATCATTAGGAATATCATGGATGAAGAAGAGATTGAGAGGAGATTGGTAAAAGTCTGGGACTTGATGGACTTAGAGGCACAATTGAGAAAAGCTAACATTCCCTTTAGTGGTTTTTTCCCTGATCTTCCATACATTGCAAGGATTGACAAGATGATCCAAAATTATGATATCTTGTACAATCAATTAGACTCGCAATTGGATGCCAAGGTGCAAGCTGAAAAGGGATACTCATCTTTTGATTATGAGACTGATAGTCAGAGTTCCTATGAATAGGATAGCCCACTTCAGATTGTGGGGGAGATAATTCAAGAACAAGGAATTGATGCACTGGAGGTAGGGGATACACACGATCCCCCTCAAAAGAAATAGATAATTGAGGAATGAGAGTCCTCAAAAGCTCAAGGTGCAAGGAGAAAGATGGACATGGCTTCTACCTTGGTACCATGTGATAGGTCCTATCATCGCCATCTAAGAAAGAGCATAAAAGAAGGAAATAAAGTACACACACAAGAGGAGGTTGATTTGCCCTTGTTATTGTGCGAAGATGAAAGAGAACTACTTCAAGAAGAGCTCATAAAAGATGATGAACTCATCAAGAGTGATGAATTTAAGAACTTCTTGATTTGGAGAAAGAAACAAGAGCTTGGTAACCAGGGAACTAGGGGTGCAAAGCCAAGCAATGAAGCCCTTCAAGCCTTAGCCACATATGATCCAATATCAGAAAAGATAACAGTTGAAGAGGCTAGGCAGTTAGTCAGGTCAAGTGGAATGCTCCTAGTTCTAGGATGGCATTTAACCTCAGCTTTTATAATTGATCAAATAAGGAGATAGCCATAGGGTGGCTTTTCATATGAAGCTTAGATTAGGGATATGATCAGAGGGTGTGGTTATGACCCTAGATCCCAGACATTGGCAATTTGGTCTCTAGCCCCAAGGACACAAAATCCCTCTCTTATCAAAATTGAAGATAAAATGGAGGGAGACAAGATTATCTGGAGTGTTCAAAACACTAGTGATCTTGAAGTCTCAAAAAGAAGTGACTCATTTTTCCCATTTAAATGAGGTCAAGACTGCACAACTCTTTAATAGGTATGGAAAATTGTTTGAGGACACCATCAAATTGGCCAAGGACAGAGAAGCAAAACTTATGAAGATAAAGGTGTTAGAAGAAGAGCTGGAGTCAATTAAATAAACTTGAAGAAGCATCAAAGGTTATCCCTCTTCCTATCATAGAAGCTAAAGTTGTAGAGGTCCCAGTGACAAAGGTACCTTATGTAGCAACAGGTGAGTTAGATAAGGATAGGATAAAAGTAGCCCTTGATGTCCTGACAGAGATCTTGCAACATAGGTTTGAAGTGATAAAAGGAAAGATGGACCTAGTCCATAATTCATTTGTCATGTTGCAAGGAATAAATAAGAATGTGAATGATACTATGGCTACTTTGGAGCCATTATTTAGTATGTGGTTTGGCAGAAGTTCACTTCTTGAGAAGCTTGAGATATTGCAGCCACATAGGATTGATATCTCAGAGTCTGTTGGGGAAGTGGGAGAGAAAATTGAACTCATTAGTGAAACTATGGCATTCTTCAAAAGAAAAGTTAGCCAATTCAAGGCTAAGATAGAAATGTTTGGACCTGATTTCAGTAAGTACTTGCCTCCTATTCATAAGGGTGATGGTGACATCATAGGGGCGGAGGAATGGAAATCAGGAATGGACCAATTACTGACAAGCCAATATGATTTCCTAAATAGTGATGGTACTTTGGAATTAACAGGTTCAATAACATCCTTGATGATGTATTTAAGGTGGAGAATGATTGCACCAAATTTTTTGCAGAGGCCAAAGCTATAACTGACTATAGATGGGATAAGCATATGAAGATACTACAAGACTTGAAGGAGTACACCTGACCCACCGAGGAAGTAGTTGCTACATGGGACAAGAGCACAAAGCCCAAGAAGTTAAATCCTACACATATTGATTTGGAAGAAATGGAGGAGCACTAAGAAACATCTGGCACCTGATCACTGAGCACAGGGAGAATAGTCATCATGAAGAGGACATTGTAAGTTAGCTGGTTGAGGCGATCACTTTCCATGTAGCAACCTATGAGACTATTTTGAATATTTTTAGATAAAGGTGCCACTTGTTGAAGATATCAAATGATTTGGAAAATATTCCTCCAGTCTCCATCCAATTTTATGTAATAATTTGTAACGGTTTTTGTCTTTTAGCGCTTTTCCTTTCCTAGCCATCTGAAGCTTGTTGCATCCTGATTCTTCCAGGATTCCAAGATGGCTAGTGATTTCTATAAGTATTCAAGTGTAACTTTTTGAAAAGGATGTTGGAATTTGTAATGAGAGAATATAAAAAGTTTTGTTCTCAAGTTTTTATTTAGGCATTTTTTCTGCCATTGTCAATGTACTAGTACTGAAAATATTACTAAGAATATACTAGAATTCCTTCTCAAATTTGTGTATGTCTTCATGTTTTAAGGCTTAAATTCTTATATGTTAATCTTACAAAGAAAAATTGATGTATGGATTACAAAGTAGGTTGTGAATTTATATTTTAGTTCTCTTTCAAGGAAGGGGTAAATTCTTTAAGATAATTTCAAAGGGTTTGTAGTTTTTGCAAGAATTAGATGTCTGAATCTGAGAATGAGAGGGACAATTTGTAATACATTTGTTCTAAATTCTAGGACTATCTGAATAGTTTTTCTGTTGATGTATATTGTTGGTGACTCTGTGCCCTGGAAAAAGACACTGGTCTATTCTCTAGAAGCATTTTTTCAATATCAAAATAATCTATAAAATATAAAATATTTAAATCAAAATAAGTAATACTCATGTTAAATGATGTAAGCAAGTTTTTTGATTCCTTTGAAGAAGTGAATCTATGGGTATACCCGCCTGAGCTTTCAAGGCTCAAAGTGTAGGAGGATAATTTCCATGATCCTTGTTAATTGGTCATTTTCCTTGACAAATTTGGAGTGGGTTTCAAGAGTCAATGACACTAGTTTGTCAGCTAGTTTGTCAGTTATATTGTAAATTTGCAATTGGAAAGAAAAGAAGCCAACAAAACTGATGCTCCAATTGCAACTAATTTTCAAATCACAATAACATAAGAGTCACATACTGAGGAAATTTGATGAAATAGATCTATCCAAGAGACTAATTGAATAATAATTGGACCTTCTTACCACAAGTGAGATAGAAAAACCACTTATCTTTTATTGATTTTGAAGAAATAATACATCTGAGTTCATGCTTGTAGTTGTTGATCTAATTCTATTCTATGAAAGTTTTAATTTATCTCTGTGTCTTTTCACATGGTCTTGGAATCTCTATAAATATATAATCCAAGGGATACAAACAAGCTTCAGACCAATGTGTCCCTTCATAACAAAAACCTGATCCTAAATCAACAACTAAATCAAATAATTATAATACGAAGCTTAAAACATTGAGAAATGCTCCTAATCCTCATTTTTAAAATATCTTCATCCGTTCATCTAGAAAAATATTTTCATCAAACTTTTCATAAATATATCCTACAGAAAAATAACTTAATCAAATATCTTAATAATTTAAAACTTATCTTTCATTAGGGTTTTCTAGAAAATAATACCATTTATAACATATTTATTACACCCATATATAAAAGATAATCAAATAAAAAATTAAGATATTATATTGAATTTTCCCGGGGTAAGAAATACTCCCAATCCAATATATTTTAACTCTGATCGTTGGCATTTAAAAAATCATTTGAAATCTCATTGTATACACTTGATAACTGAGATTATATCCCTGGGAATTCACATCTATAATTATTTATCTGGTACACCCACATGGATTCTCTTCATTGGTCTTCAACATACCCTTCCTCTTGCAAAGTTATGCAGACTGCTAGCGTATCCTCGAAACCCATTGTTCTTGTAGAAGGGTGAACCCACAAAAGTGAGTCCCATTTTTGGGGATGAAAGATTTTCGATCAAGCAAAAAAAATTCTTATTTTGGGTCTTCGTGCGAAGTCAAGGTCTTCACACAAAGTGGTACAACCCCTTCATACGAAGTCCTTGACATGGGGTACTTCGCACGAAGGGATGTTGATGTCTTCATGCAAAGCCCCCTATGTCAGATTCCCTACAAATTTCTGGCGGAGGGGTCATTTTCAATATTATTGTTTATGGAGAGCTCGTAGACCACCAGAGTTGGAGTGAACCCCTTGACGACCTCGTTGACTTTTTCCTCACCTTCTTTTCAACCTCCTTCGACCATCCTATATTCTAGGTACACACATTTTTCCTTTTTTAATTATTTTATATTTTAAATTATATGTTTATAAATTATTTTAGTTCATTTTTTATTTTCAAATAGTTCTTTTGTTTTTGGTAATTTTTAATTTTAAAAAATTATGTTAATAAATGTTAGAAAATACTAGAAAATATTTTTAAAAATTAGTTTTTTAGTAATCTTATTGCTTGTTTTAAAATTATTTTAAATTAGTATTAATGTTAAAATGTTAGTTTTAAATTATTTTTATTAGAAATTTTTAGAACATTAAGAAAATTTAGAAAAAATTAAAACCTTAGGAAAATTTACAAAAACTTGAAACTTTAGGAAATGTTAGAAAATGGGTAGATTAAAAAATTTACAAAAACTTGAAATGTTAGAAAATTTTAAAACTTTGTCTCTCCCCGTGCGCATTAGGACTCTCTCAACAAACTCCTCTCTCTCTCTCTCTCTCTCTCTCTCTCTCTCTCTCTCTCTCTCTCTCTCTCTCTCTCTCTCTCTCTCTCTCTCTCTCTCTCTAACATAGTTTAATTTAGAATTGTATTTGTATAATTTAACGAAGAGGTATGACCCCTTCGCGCGAAGACCCTAACATGGGGTACTTTGTGCAAAGAGCTCCTACACCGGATTCCCTACAAATTTTTGACAGAGGGGTCATTTTCACAATTACTACTTATGGAGAGCTTGTAGACCCCTAGAGTTGGAGCAAACCCCCTAACACCCTCGTTGACTTCATCCTCCTTGCCTTCTTTTCAACCTCTTCGATCATCGTATATTAAAGGTACACACATTTTTCCTTTTTGAAAAAATTATTTTTTGTTGTAAATTATATGTTTATAAATTATTTTAGTTCATTTTTTTATTTTCAAATAGTTATTTCATTTTCGGTAATTTTTAATTTTAAAAAAATACATTTAAGTTACAAAATTATGTTAGTAAATGTTTGAAAATTTTAGTTTTTTAGTAATCTTATTGCTTGTTTTTAAATTATTTTTAATTAGTAATGTTAAACTGTTAGTTTTCAATTATTTTTATTAGAAAATTTAGAAAAAATTTAGGAGAATTTACAAAAACTTGAAACTAGGAAAATTTATAGAAATTTGAAGCCTTTGAAAAATTAGAAAATTATTAGAAAATGTTAGAAAATTTTAAAACTTTAAACTTTGTCTCTCTCGGTGCCCATTAGGACTCTCTCACCAAACTCCTTAATACTCTATCCATTCCCTCTTAAGACTCTCTCTCTCTCTCTCTCTCTCTCTCTACCCATTAAGACTCTATTTCTTTCTCATGTTACTATTTGACACTAATTAAGACTCTGTCACCAAACCCCTTAAGACACCCCCACCCACTTAAAAATCTCTCCACACTTTTTAACTCTCTCTCTCTCTCTCTCTCTCTCTGACACCATTAGACTCTCTCAGTCGGAGAGGGTCCCTATACAGTCTGTCAAAGACACCATTAGACTCTCTTAGGGCCCTCCAATTCCACCACCCTAGAGCACACTAGCATCTCATGCATCTCATGTGACATTCTTCTATTGTACTTGTAGTTCTACTACTCTGGGGGAATGATGAAGGTCTATTTTAATATAGTTCTAATATACATAAGTTATCATATGATCATATTGACCCCTGAGTTAGTAGATCCCTGTTGTGCTCTCTTGTGTCATGTGTTCATTTGCCTTGATTTTTCCTTTCTTGGGGGCATTTCATAGTGGAAACATGTTTTGTGGGTGCATGTATGCTTTATTTAACCCATTTCTCTTGTTAAGGCATTTGCAAATCTTTAACATGGGAGCATACACTCCACCCATTGTTTCAAATTTTGCACACACACAGTGATTAAATGAAATCTCTCTTATACAGATGGCTAAGGAGACCACTCTTTCTTTATGTTCATCTTTTCATTATCATGCCCATGTGCATTATTCAGTGGATATCTTAATAGAGACAATGCTTTCCTTAAGGAATGATCATTATTTTCTAGATCTGTTTAGATACAATGCTTTCCTTGGGATTTGTTGCCTTTTTAGGATCCTTTAGCATAGGAAATGCTTTCCTTAAGGACTAATCCCTTTTTTTATGGGTTAACTAGCATAACACAACTTGTTAGACTATCAATTCCATCTTTTGTAACAACACTTTCTCTTTTCATGATCCATAGTAAGGCAATACCTTACTAGGCTAGTGGTCATTCCTTTTTCTCTTTCTTCTTTCTCTCTTTCAAGTGAAGCCTCATTTATCTTGGTTTTCGATTTGATGAGGACTTCAGTCACTAGGGGGTTTGATGCTTCTTTGTCTCCTTTATTAGAATAACTGAGAGGGGGGGTGAATCAGTTATCCTCAGTCCCAAATACAAAGATGTACTCCATAAAACAATTTAAACAAAATATGCATCTCGGTAACATATAAACTTAATCTATATTTGTGCCTTTACCAATTACCATTAAATATCCAAATGTGATTACCGACTAAATCAATTATGAAACATGTAAAGTATGATAGAAAAAAAATCATAACAACAAACACATAACACAATGATTTAACGTGGAAACCCTGTTAAGGGAAAAACCACCTGGGACCGGTAACCCAAAAATTTCACTCTTCTGAAGTGAGCTCAGTGAAGATCCAACCATGTTAAAGGTTACAATACACACTGTTAGGTGTGACCTTCTTAGAGGATTTAACACTAACCGTTAACTTCTGACCAATATTCACTATGGGGTCAACAAGATAACACTTTACATTTGGAAGAATGTCATAGGGTAGAACATAAGACTGTGAAGTCCACTCAGTTAAGAGATTTTCTGAATCAATGGTTAAACCAATACAGTAATGATCTGATTCAAATACAACTTAATTTGTAGATATTCAGATCTATGCTAAGCCCTTAGAAATAATCCTCTAATCACTAAGCAATTAAATTCCTTCAATATCTCAAATTACTTTGCTCAGTAAATGATTCTCTGATGCTTGGTAATAACTTCTGCAACTTCGTTCTTCAATAACTAGTTTAATCAGGCATGCATGAAACTTTTCTTTCACGTGAATTCTCTACAATCTCCTTCTTCCAACATTTTTTCAATAATGAAACTCATGTCTCTTAAATAGACAGGTAAAATTTTTTGTTCTCAACCATCAGATTTTGCCGCTTAATCTCATTCATCCATTTTTTCACTTCGAAATCCCTCAATAGATGTATCCATAATATGTTTCAATCTCATCCATTAGATCATCTTCAAATTTTGTCAGCCGTTGATCCCAAAACAAACTTTATCCTCAACCTCAAAATCTTAACAAATCTAGCTCATCATATTCTGTCCACTAACCTTAGCATTTAATGTTTTCATCCATACTCAGTTTACAAAGAAATGCATTGGTGATAACTAGTTAGACTAGTTCAGTTAATATTGTCACTTGGTATACACTGCACTGGCTCGGTGTATACAGAAAACTTCAATTACCGACCACATTGTCTTATCCATTTTTGAATCTCTTCTTCAAGATAGGTTAATGAAACATGATCAAGTCAACCATATAAAGTCACAGCCTCATGATGTAGTTAAGCAAGGAGGATCCAATTAAGGACTGTCCAAGCTTGCAGCCAAACACTGACAATGTAAAATAACACAACACAACACAATATAGAACCAAAATATTCTTTATTCATCAGTAACCAAGCTTACAAGAAACATGCCAAGCTGTAAGGCCTTCTTGGTTATGGCTAAATACACCAAAGATTACAATAATTCAACAATATGACGCAGGATCCAATGCACTTCTCAGCTAGCCCAAGTCTGTAACATAACATGACACTGGTAGGTACTCCAAGAAAGATCTAAACTTGTGCTCGCAAGACACCAAGTAATCTTCTTGTTCCTAAGCTTGCAAGCTACTAACTCTCCTACACTTCTTCTACCTTCCAGATCTATTTTGTCTCTCCAGATCTCTCTAATCTACCTCTAAACAACTACCCAAACACTCCTTAAATACTAATCTTCAGTGACAAGTCAGCTTCCAAAGACAAACAAATATTAAATGAAACATCAGTCGGCTCTCAAATAGCCTTACAAAAATTAATTCATCATGTCGGCATCTGAATCCACATAGGAGAATGCAACATGCCAAATTTAGATCCCCACACATCCAACAGTCAATCCATAAGTCAAGGAGAATGACCCAAATTAAATGGACCATTCAGCCAAGCCAATTTATCCAAACACATAAGTCAGTCAGCAAGAACACCGAGCGCCACTAATAAACACCGAGACCCCGTCGGTAACCAAGCACTGAGCACCAAAAACATTGAGTCACCAAGTGACCATCATCTATTGAGCTCCTTCGGTACTTCCAACCGAGAACCTTTACCATGACCACCGAGCTCCATTGGTGAAGCAAAATAGAATCTGACCAAGAATTATCACCAAAGACCGAGAAACTCTAGTCTTCTATCCAGATCACCATCCAATTAACTGAACTCCACCAAACAGTTACCGAGACTACCAGAATCTTCAGGAACCAAGGATTCCCCTGCATTAGACACCCAGGGTAAAAAAGAAAGTGTGTCCCACACTTTTATCCTTCAAGTAATTCCACCATCCACTTCATCTTCACACAAGGCTTGTCAATCCTCGAAGCTAGGAAAATGCACAAGTTCATCAGCCAAGTCCTCCTTAACTGATCTGCAACCAACCAGTCAGCATGTTCAACATCCCAAACAAATTGAGCCTTCAACCCATCACCAAGTATCAAGTCAGAATCCCATCTCAGAATCCCATCACAAGATTTATCACCATCAACCAACAACTCAAGTCCACAACCAACAAACAACATCTGCACCTCAACACCAAACAAAAGCAATTTGGTAACACCATCATCACAAAGGTGTTCAACAATAGGTAACTCATCAATATCAACCTAACTAGGCACAACCAGATGCTCTGCAATCTCCATGTTAGGCACAACCGATTGAACATGAAAACCAATCTCCTCACCATCCTTAACAAGGTCAACAACATCATCGGTAAGCACAAGTAAATCAACAATAACCAAAAGTTTCTCTGCAAGTTTCATGTCAGAATCCACCAACTGAACATCAAAACCAATTTCACATACTTCCACACGGTCACAAGTAACCTTGTCAAGATGTCTTCTCTCTCGGACCAGTCTTCTAATAGGCTAGACAACTTTCTTCTAGACTAGCATGTCCCAACTCCGGTAAGCTTTAAAAAGCTCAACAACACTTTCCATCACAAGGTTATCAACCTAGTTCTCTACACGGCTCAACAAATCCATTTCCCATCGAGAAAACATTTTAGAAATCTTTGCTTCCACCACATCACAAAGAGAATCAATCGAACTAGGGTTCAATCCTCTCAGAGACATCTTCAAAGATCTTTGAAAACCCTCTGCAACAAACCCAACACCAACCACCTTGTGATAGCCCCCGAGTTGTATGCAAGCCAGATTGCAACCCGCCACCTCGCATGAACAACTAGGCCACAATTTCACAAGTTTAGTAACATGGATCTGCAACTTATATTACACACAATCTCTTCGCCAACCTTTCTCCAAACAAGATCAACTTTCTCTGATACCATTCTGATGCAGTCAAGTAAGGAGGATCCAATTTAAGGACTTCCCAAACTTGCAGCCAAACACCAACAATGCGGAATAACACAACACAACACAATATAGAAGTGAAATCTTATTTATTCATCACTAACTAAGCTTACAAGTAACATGTTGAGCTGTAAGGCCTTCTCAGTTATGACCAAATACATCAAATATTACAATAATTCAACAAGATCATGTAGGATCCAACACACTTCTCAGCTAGCCTAGGTCTGTAACACAATAGGACACTGGTAGGTACTCCAAGAAAGATCTAAACTTGTGCTCGCAAGCCACCAAGAAATCTTCTTGTTCCTAAGCTCACAAGCTACTAACTCTACTACACTTCTTCTACCTTCCAGATCTACTATGTCTCTCTAGATCTCTCTAAACTACCTCTAAACAACTACCCAGACACTCCTTAAATACTAATCTTCACCCACAGGTTGGCTTCCAATGATAAACAAATATTAAATGAAACATTAGTTGGCTCTCAAATAACCTTATAAATATTAATTCATCATATCGGCATCTGAATCCACATAGGAGATTGCAACATGCCATATCTAGGTCCCCATACGTCCAACAGTCAATCCATAACTTGAGGAGCGTAACCCAAATTAAAATCACCAGTCGGCCAAGCCAATTTATCCAAACACACAAGTTGGACAGTAAGAACACCGAGCGCCAGTAATAAATACCAAGACACCATCGGTAACCAAGCACCGAGCACCAGAAACACTGAGTCACCAAGTAACCATCATCTACCGAGCTTCATTGGTAATTCTAACCAAGAACCTTTACCATGACCACTGAGGTCCATCAGTGAAGCCAAATAGACTTCGACTGAGAACTATCACCAAAGATTGAGAAAATCCATTCTTCTACCGAGATCACTAGCCAATTAACCAAACTCCACCAGACAGTTACTAAGACTGCTAGAATCTTCAGGAATCGAGGATGCCCCTGCATCACCTCATCAAATAAATTACCCAATGTTTACCTTTTCATTCTCTGTCATATCCATCTTTTCCTCATGTAGATAACTTTGTTCTTCATCTTTTCTTCTTCAATAGATTGTTCAGATGTTTGTAACTTACATGATAAGTATTGTCAAAGCTAGTTGACATCAATGACAACATATTGACTGATTTAATCATCTTACATATGATTTTAGTACTCAGTGATCTCTAATCACATTTCTTCATTTCATCTCAAATATTTAATCAATTATAGTTCATCAATATCTCCCTTTGGCATTGATGGCAACACAAGTAATATGAAAATATGTCATACACATACCAAACATGTATTCTACAACTATGTAAGTAAATGTTGTAGCTTGGTAAGCTCTCCCTAGCTTGATATTTAATATGTTTAATCTCTATGAAACATAACAGACATTTACATGCAAGCTCTCCCTGTGGATTTGATCTTTTCAGTTCTCAGGTTCTTGTTCTCAGCAACAAATATTCAAACTCTCCCTTTCTCTGATTCCTCTCCATACTAATTTACTTTTCTAATTTTCATATGCAATTCCTCTCCCTTTGACAACAATGCCAAAGAAAACATAAGATAGCTCTAAAATATCCAAGTAGCTCTCTTTGTGCATATTAGTACCTTTAGTGTATAAATTTCTATTTCAGCCTCTTCAATCTTTCACAACCTTAGACAAAAATCCAAAGTGTGAGCTATGTGCATCAATATGAATGATCTTCTAATAAGAATAGGTTGATGCAACCTTATGATCACCCCAATGATTGATAGACAGGGGACGAACCCCAAGTCTAGTCCTCAAGTATTAAAATGTGTCCTTCAGGAATGGTTTAGTAAAGATATCTGCAAGTTTCTCCTTAGATTTTACAAATTCCAATTTTACTTGCTTCTCTTGAACTTGTTCTCTCAAGTAGTGATAATTAATAGATATGTGCTTTGTTTTAGAATGCATCATAGGATTCTTTGAAATGTTTATAGCACTAGTGTTATCACAATATATAATCACTGGTTCAGTGATTACCTCATTCATGCCTTCCAATACTTGTTTGATCCAAGCAATATTAGAACAGTTTGCAGAAGCATCAACATACTCTACTTCAGCAATAGACTGAGAGATACATGTTTATTTCTTGCTAGTCCAAGTCACAAGCATATCTCCTAAAAAGAATGCTCTACTGGTTGTGCTCTTCGGCTCATCTATATGTCTAGCCCAATCTGCAATAGTGTAAACTATCAATTCAAATTTGCTTTCCTTAAAATAGCATAAGCTATAATGTTCTATCTTTTTTAAGTATCTCATAATTCTCTTTACTGCAACCATGAATGAATCCTTAGGATTGGTAAAAAATCTTTCCACAATCCAACTGCTTGTGGAATGTCAGGCCTACTGTGTACAACATACATCAGTTTCCCAATCATAGATCTATATAATGTTTGATTCACTTCTGTAGTTTCATCATCCTTTGTTAATTTGCAGCCAGTCACCATCGGTGTTCCTACTGGTTTAGCATCCTCCATGTCAAAATTCTTCAATACCTCCTTAATGTATTTTGATTGTGTGATGAAAATCCCACGATTCTTTTGTATAATCTGTAATCCCAAAAAGAATTTAATTTTACCAAACATTGACATTTAAAATTTCTTTTTCATTTCATCAACAAAAGACTTACAGATCTAATCTTGTCCACCAAAGAATATATCATCAACAAATATAGCAGCAATCAAAATGTTATCATCTAAATCTCCTTTCATATTCATGTTACTATTTTCACTAGTTCTAACAAATCCAATACTGATTAAATAAGCATGTAGTCTTTCATACCATGCCCTCGGTTCTTGTTTCAGTCCATATAAAGCTTTGTGCAATCTATATACCATGTCTTTATAATTTGGATCAACAAACCCTTATGGTTGTTCTATGTAGACCTCTTCTTCAAGTATTCCATTCAGAAAAGCTGATTTCACATCCATTTGATATACCTTAAATCCCTTGTGTGCATCATAAGCAAGTAGTATCCAAACTCCTTCATGTCTTGCAACAGGTGCAAAGGTTTCACCATAGTCTATACCTTCTTCTTGTGCATATCCCTTGCAAACAAGTCTTGCTTTATTTCTTGTAACTTCTCCATTCTCATTCAACTTATTCCTAAAAATCCACTTAGTACCAATAACATTTTTATCTTTCAGTCTAGGTAACAATGTCCATGTTTTATTCTTTTCAATTTGTTCTATTTCTTCATTCATAGCATTTATCCATTCTTCATTTTCAAGTGCATCCTTAACAGTCTTCGGTTCAAACTCACAAAATAAGCATGTGTTTTGTCTTAACTTACTTCGGGTCATCATGCCAACTTGCTTATCACCAATGATTTGATTCTCTGGATGGTGTCTTCTTACAAATTTTGCTATCACTTGTTCTCTTCTTTGTTCATCATTCAATTCAAGTTCATTTCTTTGCTCAGTAGCTTCTTCCTGATTGTCAGTTTGCATTTGTTGACCGTCGGTAGCATTTTCCTGATGCTCGGTAGAATCATCCTGTGACTTCAGTAGATACTCTAGATCTTCAACATAAGTAAACCTACCATAGTATTTCAGCTCCTTTATGCTTTCTACATCATTCTTTTCAGCAAATTCATCTACTCTCACATTAGCACTTTCAATAATCTTAGTAGTAATCTTATTCAAACATTTGTAAGCTTTACTCTTAGTAGAATAACCTAAGAATAAACCTTCATCACCTTTGGAGTCAAATTTTCCATTTCTATCATCTTTCAAAATATAGCACTTACTACCAAAAATTCTCAAATAACTTACACTCAGTGTGTATCCAAACCATAACTCGTAAGGTGTCTTGTTTGTGTCTTTCTTCAGTTGAACTCGGTTCGGGACATATACTGCAGTGCTAACTTCTTCTCTCCAGTACATTTGTGCAACATTTTTCTCTATCATCAAGGTTCTAGCACAATCAACAATTGATCTGTTCCTTCTTTTAGCAATCCCATTCTACTGTGGTGTTCTCGGTGCAGAAACCTGCCTTTTGATTCCATGCTCATTACAATAGTTAGTGAATTCATCAGAAATAAACTCACCACCTCTATCAGATCTTAAGCATTTCAATACCTTCCCGATTTCTTTTTCAACTTTAGCCTTATACCATTTGAAGAATTTGAATGCCTTGGGTTTTTCTTTTAAGAACATAACAGTCATCAATCTAGTATAGTCATCAACAAACAAAATAAAGTATATATCTCCATAATAGATTTTGATTCTCATAGGACCACATAAGTTGGTGTGAACCAACTCCAAAATTCCTTTAGATGAAAAGTCCTTACTTTTGAAACTATTTTTTGTCATCTTCCCTTTCTAACATTGATGGCACATAACATGATCAAGCTTTGCAAGTTTAGGAAATCCCCTAACTTTTATCTTTTTACTGATCTTAATCATGTTATCAAAATTTACATGACATAACCTCTTATGCCACAACCATGCATCTTCATTTTTCACCATTAAACAAGAAGTGTCAGCATTGTCAAGATAAAACATATTATCTTTTGATTGTCCTCTGGTGCCAACAAGTGTTCCATTGTCATCATATATTTTCACCTTCTTTCTCTCAAATGCAACTCGGTGACCTGAATTATTCATTTGTGCTACACTTAAACAAATTTTAATTAATTCCTTTTACCCAGTATGCATTGTCACATCTAATTCTATCATTCAACAAGATTGATCATTTTCCTTTTACCATACAAGGTGTGTCATTTCCCATTTTTACTGATCCTCCATTATAATGTTCAAGATGCTCAAATTTATCTTCATCACTGGTCATGTGATGTGTACAGCCACTATCTATGATCTATGTATCATTATTACTAACTTTAGAGATAATTGTTGTTTCTACATACCTTTCCTCTTCTTTAGAATCTTCTTTCATTGCCACAAATACTACCTCAACATCATCATCTGAGTCGGTCTCAATATCATCATCATCATCATCATCATCTACAAGGTAATAAGCCTTCTTACCTTTCTCTTTGTGATCTCAGTTGTCTCTGTTGTACTGTCGGTTTCCTCTGTTGTTCCAGTTGTTTTTCCTTCTGCCAAATTTTCCATCACCAGTTCGGTCCTTGTCTTCTTCTTTCATGTTGGGACACCTAGTAGCAATATGACCAACTTGTCTACAATTAAAACAGGCTAAAGGTAACTTTCCTTTATATCTTCCTTTACCTTTCTGTAGTCTACGGGCCATTAGTGCTTCAAGTTCATCAAGCTCAGCATTAGTGTTACTGTTACTTTCATTCTTTATATTGTGCTTACTGCTAGATTTACCAATCTTAAGAGTTGTCATAAATGCAAATTCAACATTCGGTACAACACTATTATCAAATTTATTCAACTCAAAGGTTGTTAGCTTACCAATCAGACTATCAAGAGTAAGATTATTATTAGGTGCCGACCTCATTTCATGAATAGTTGATATTTTGATTGCATAGACAAGTAGCAAGGTTCTAAGTATCTTACTTATCACAATTTCTTCCTCAATAGTTCCTCTAGCTCCTCGAATAGCATTAACTACCTCTTTGATTCGGTTTGAGTATTGTGTGATATTTTCTCCTTCCTTCATCTTCATGTCATCAAACCAGCCTCTCAAACTTTTAGCTCTAGCTCTAGCTCTCATCACATTCACATCACCACCATGAACTAGTGCAAGTTTATCCCACATCTCCTTTGTTGTAGTACAATCTTTGACATCCTCAAATTCAGCATCAGATAAAGCAGCAAAAATCTCTATCATAGTCATGTTGTGTTCATGTCAATCTTTCAATTGATCAAGAGTTACAGGTCCAGTCGGTGGTTAAATGTAGCCATTGTCTAGTAAGTGTAATGCAGAATCTCCAATTCTAGATATGTGAAGTCTCATTCAACTTTTCCATGTAGTAAAGTTCCCTTTGTCAACTTCGGTACTTCCCTCTTATACACACTGTAAAGGTGTGACCTTGTTAGAGGATTTAACACTAACTATAAAGGTTACAATACACACTGTTAGGTGTGACCTTGTTAGAGGATTTAACACTAACTGTTAACTTATGACCAACATTCACTATGGGGTCAACAAGATAACACTTTACATTCGGTACAATGTCATAGGGTAGAACATAAGACTGTGAAGTCCACTCGGTTAAGAGATTTTCTGAATCAATGGTTAAACTAATACAGTAATGATCTGATTCAAATACAACTTAATTTGTAGATATTCAGATATATGCGAAGTCCTTAGAAATAATCCTCTGATCACAAAGCAATTAACTTCCTTCAATATCTCAACTTACTTTTCTCGGTAAATGATTCTCTGACACTCAGTAATAACTTCTGCAACTCGGTTCTTCAATAACTAGTTTGATCAGGCATGCATGAAACTTGTCTTTCAGGCGAATTCTCTGCAATCTCCTTCTTCTGGCATTTTTTCAATAATGAAACTCATGTCTCTTAAGTAGATAGGTAAAACATTTTCTTCTCAACCATCAGATTTTGCTGCTTAATCTCATTCATCCATTTTTTCGCTTAGACATCCCTCGACAAATGTATCCATAATACATTTCAATCTCATCCTTTAGATCATCTTCAAATTTTGTCTACTATTGATCCCAAAACAAACTTTATCCTCAACCTCTAAATCTTAACAAATCCAGCTCATCATATTCTGTTGGCTAACCTTAGCATTTAATGTTTTCATCCATACTCGGTTTACAAAGAAATGTGTCGGTGATAACTAGTTAGACTAGCTCGGTTAATATTGTCACTCAGTAAACACTGCACTGGCTCAGTGTATACATAAAACTTCAATTACCGACCACATTGTCTTATCCATTTTTTAATCTCTTCTTCAAGATAGGTTAATGAAACATGATCAAGTCAACCATATACAGTCATAGCCTGATCAAGTAAATTACCCAATGTTTACCTTTTCCTTCTCTGTCATATCCATCTTTTCCTCATGAAGATAACTATGTTCTTCATTTTTTCTTCTTCAACAAATTTTTCAAATGTTTGTAACTTACATGATAAGTATTGTCAAAGCTAGTTGACATCAATGATAACATATTGACTGATTTAATCATCTTACATATCATTTTATTACTTGGTGATCTCTAATCGTAGTTCTTCAGTTCATCTCAGATGTTCAATCAGTTGTAGTTCATCATCCTTGACCTTGATAAGCTCATTCTTATGCATTGATCTACTTTACCATGAACATGAGTTTGTCTCATACTCCCACTAATGTGGGGGCTAAATATATCATCCTAAAAAGTTAGCACCCATAATTGGATGTTGTATTTGGCTCCATTTTGGTGATTTCAAGATCTGATGTTCATTATGCTTGATCCTAGCAACTTGGTTCCTCTTTTCCCACTTCTTTTCTACCATCCTAATATCCAGTTTAAATTTGGGTTGATTTTTCAAGGTATAGAATGGCTCAAACATTCTATACTCAAGTATAGAATTTTTTAGCCATTATGTACTAGACTTTTTGGCCCAAATTTGGCCAGGAGCACTATGTCGGGGTGTTAGTGGAAAATTAGATCCCATGGTTGGCCTAGCTTATTTTTGAATTCTAAAATGATGGATGAAGTATATAAACACCCTATCTCTCCTCATTTTTCATATCACAACTACACTCAAGCTATCAAGTACAATCAAGAGATCAAGAGAAATTAAGCAATTGGATTTAGGATTTGAAGGCAAGCACCCAAGATCTAGTTTCTCCAATTCATTCAAGTCGATTCCTAGGCAATCTTCTCTATTGAATCATGTTTCTATCCCATGATGGCCAAGTATAGAAGATCTCAATCAAGCAAGAAGATCCTTCCTTCCATCTGCATTCATCTCTCCTTCATTGCAAGCGATATTCAAGCATATCTACATTAAAGATCTAGGAGTAGCATTCATAGATCCATGCATTTTTTAGGGCATCCTTGATTCCTTTTGTACATTTCAAGGTCAACTCCTTGGTTCCAAGCACATTCAGACATCTTCATGGGTATGAGTGATTTCTACATTCGTCCATGAGGGTTTATGCAAGGTGAATCAAACATCTACCTTTTTACATACTTTTGTTTATGCAATTTCCTTTCATTTTTAAGGTTGATTCCTAAATGGAGGTTTAACCAAGGCAAATCCTTTTTACCCAACCTTTTCTCAAATTTTTTATGTGTAGGAATAGGTTATAGAGCTATCAAAACTTGTTTGGGAAGATTAGGAATAGTCAGAGCATCCCTATAAGTTTTGGACACACACCTAACGTACAAAATGTTTCATCTTCTCTGTACTTGGGTACAAAATGACTCAAACGCTCTATACCCTCTAGATGTAGCTAAAATTTGACAGATAGACACGTTACAACTTTAGAATCTCAAAACAATAATTATAAGTATTTTTGAGATTCTATTTATCTGATATTCAGATCTCAAGTAGCATATTTCTTATTTTGATTCTAGATGCATATAAATATTCCATAATATGCGTTTCTTATCTCATTATCATTTTCTATTTCAAAAATACATATTTAGTGAAGGATCATTGTCTCATTCAATGCTTAAGTCATCACTTGAGCCTATTGAAACATCTTCATTCTGAATGTGCAATCTTGAAAATGAGAAGTGATCTACCTATTTGCATTGCTTCCCTTTTCATATTGTACAACCTCACAACCCTATATACTTATGTTGAATCTCTAAATCTTGGGATAGATGTTTATATATAGATATGTAGGTAGTTGAGACATATTACTAATTAATTTTTTTTAACTTACAATATTAGTTGCAATATCATTAAGAGGAGAGATTACTTATAGTGTTTGAAATTACAAAGTTATTTAATTTTATTTACACAACTTTTACAATTTTAAACATTAAAAGAGAAAGAACACCTTATTATGATGGGTCACATCCAAATCAATTGGTCACTCCATTTTCAAGTACGATATTATAATTTTAATATATATTTAAAAATAATTTTATTTTTTAAATATATCCTAATTGATATTTAAATTTCATATATTTTAATATGATTTATGTTTTAAAAACTTATAATATTTTAAATCGCATTCTGCACATCTTATCCAAAACTCCAACTGTGTCATAATAAAACTAAACTATCTCATACCTACCTCCCTCCTACGTACAAATATTTGAATTATAATTGTGGGCGTGCTGTCTACACAAAACTACGTGTCTCCTATTTTTTTTTAATTACATCCTAAGAAAGCCGAATGCCCCTAACACCTACTTTGCTTTTAATATACAAATGTTTAAATATTACATAACACTTCTTAAAACAATAATCGTAAACATTTCGTCTCAAATATGTAATAAAAAATCCCTTCCACATTTTAATATGGATTTTATTGATGGAATCAAGGGAAGTCACTATCTCACATTGACAATGAAAGAAGAGTCGAGGAGAATATTTTAAAGGTGACTTAGAAATCATGGTCATTAGATTCAAGTTTCCAATGCGCAAAGATATACACAAAATTTTTACTGTCTATCCAAAAGTTTACTATTCATTTTATATAGCTCTTTAAAAAAAAAGTGAGTGTATTCTTTTGGGTGAAAAGTCTAAATACAATCATACCATTGTCAAATCAAAGTCTATTTACCTTATTAAATTAATTTCAAGCACACCATCATTAGAGAAAATATCTAACAAAGGATGAGTGAAAGCTTAGGAATTGAGGTAGTATTATTGTATTGAATAAAGCTGGTTAATAAGAGAATAAAAGTTAAAAAAATTAAAGTTCGAAGGGTTAGAAAATAAGATTTTAAAATACTATATTTTGTTATATCAAATAATTATTAAATAATAGTTATTGACAATTTATATTCAAATCTAATGTCTTAAGTTGTATAGTCTAATTTATGTAGTATAAGGTGTTGTGATTAATTTTATTTTATAATATAGTACAAAATTGTTCGTTGCTTTGAAAGATATTTTAAAGGTAATGGTATTTATGTATCTAGTGAGCTCTACTTCTATGGTATATAGCTTTGTGGTTCCCTCTCAAATTTAGTACATTTATTAGACTAGTTGATGATTGACCCTATAAGTATCTTAAATGAGGTTTGATATGGTATCTATTTGAAAAATGATGTTAGTGTACATTATCTAGATTGTTATTCCTAGAGGAGAATGAGAGTGATTAGAGCTTGTAAACAACATTCTTTTATAAAATTATTGGTAAGAACTTATTTGATTGATTTAGAGATAACATTCAGATTGGTGTGACTTCCCATCAAAGAAGATTTCAACCAAGTGAATGACTAAGGATAGAAGTGAGATCTTTATATGCAATTTGTCAATCTTAACATTCTTTGATAAAGATCATAATAGACATGAGAGAAGTTATAGCTAGAGGAATCTAAGTCTCTCCCACATGAAGTTTGAAATTCAAAAGCTTCTAAACAAGGACTTGATATTTTGCATCACCTTTAGATTGCCTAAGCTTGTTGATAACTTTGGAAAAGAAAGTGTTGCTAAATTAATATCTCCACTTTCAATTAAGGCAAGGAAAAAACTAATTCTTAAGGACAATCTGCATGTAGGTTTAATTGAGAGCGAGGGACCTAAGTGTTGAGAAGATAATCAATGCTAATATTTGAACAAGTTACAATGGATTGGGGTAGATAGTTTGATGCTTATATTTGGAGGGACAAGGGATGTGATATGATTAATCATATGTTTATTACATTGCAACATACAAATATGAATGAGTTTGGTCCTAAGAGTTCCATTTTAGTGTAGAGTAGTCCCAAACATCACTGTATTTTTCAAATAACTCTTAGAAATAGGTCATGAGAAGAAAGCTATAGAAATAAGACAAGGATCATTTTTTAAGAAAATGGAAGGAGAGAAGAAATTAACTCCATGTTGAAGTGAAAAGATCCCTTCTTGTTTATAAACTTAGAAACCAATCACTGAGATTTCCATATTTTGATAGAGAGGTAGAAACCTTATTATTAAAAAATGAAGATAATTTTATTTTATCTTGACAATTAACCATATTCCATTTATACCCTTATTCAAATTCAAGGACACTTCATGCCTAACACAATTCTTCCAAGGTTCTTTTACTAGTTGATAGATCGAATGATCCATTTAGAGATCAAGAAGATACTTGTTTCTTCAAATCAATGATACCTAGTCATATGATATTTTTAGGTTTAATATAATGAAGTCATGAAGTAGATCTATATAAAAAAATCTCTCATTCCATATGGACCAAAGAAATTATCAAATCATCTTAAAGTGTTCCCATAAAATTTGTTGGAAAGAATTCTTATAGATTATGAACTCATTCTCTACTTGGTACCTATCATATTGCAACTTACCTTCCATCAAACTAGTAAGAAATTATTTTTTGAATTTTACTAAAATGTGAACTTTTCAAGTAGCTAAACCATTAGTCATAGAATGTAGTGTGGGTTTCCTAGAGAAAGAAAACATTGTTATTTTAAAAGTTAAGAATTATAGGATGTAACACAATAAAAACACTAGATATATTTTGAGTGCCTATGTAGGTTTTAGTTAAATAATTTTTTAAAAGAAAAAAGTCACTTCCATGTGTATACTATAAAGGAACATAGGTCAAAAGGATCTATATAACTATCTAATAATAATGTCATACTTGATACGCTTCCACTTAGCATGAACCTAAGATAAATAAGTATTGATGATGAAAAGTTAGGTTTTGTGTAATAAAAACTTAGATCTTGATATTATAATTGATACTTCGATTCAATAATTTTAACATAATTTGCGATATTATTCTTGATTTGGAGCAATACTAGGATGGGTGACCTCCCCGAAAGGCCCAATACTTTTCCCCTATGAGTATCACCTAGATGCAATGATTGATAAGTGCTCTATTAATTCTCATGAGAGATGGGTTCTTTGAACCACTACTTATAAAATATGGGTCAACTCAAAAACTACACAGTTGACTCTTTATAGCAATATCATAATTTTACTTGTTGTGGAAAATATATCCTACTTATCAATCGATAAGTTAAAGGGGTTCTATAATAAATGACTCATAAGGCATGATAATTTTTGAAGGTTTTTCAAATGGGTTAGCAAGCTAAGTGGGCTTAACCTTGGAGGAAACTCCATGGTTAAGTGTTCTTGAGTTGGAAACACTGGAATGGGTGACCTCTCAAAAAGAAATAATGCTTCATCCCTATGACCATCACCTAGATGCAATGAGTGCTAAGTATTTTATCCATTCTCATGAGAGATGGGTTCTTATGAGCTACTACTCATGAAACATGGGTCAAACAGTTTGACTTGAAAAATACATAGTTGAATCTTGATAGTAATATCACATTTTGACTTGTTGTGGAAAATATCTCCTACTTATCTATGAAATTAAGTTTTGTGGATTTTTTTTCAAATGTATTCAAATTGTATGGCTTTTTTTTATAATGATACAAAATAAGTTAGGAGTTTGAAGTGAGTTATGAAAAATAGATTAATGAGGCATTATCACATAAAAACCTATAAATTATATGTCTACAAAATATGCAACAATGAGGAGAATATACTTTAAGATACAAAATAATATAATCAAATGAAAAATAATGAAACCATAGAAAGGGTTGAGAATATGAAATTAAAGTAGAATTTATCAAACTCAAAGAAATCAACATATGATCAATCTATTTTTAGGATATGGGAAAAGTGATGACTAAACATAGGTCTTTTTTTAAAGTGGCCAAGCCCTTATTTCAGCATGTTGACTTACATGAGTAGCTAGATAAAAATAGAATGCATGCACACTTAGCCTAAGTGTGTCTAGGTCTAAGAGATCTATTTGTGCATTTATACTTTCATGTGTATATGTGTGTGATTAGATATAATAGTATAACAATCCATTTTTATGCACATATGTGGAGGAGCTTGTAATATCCTTAACCATTTTTAATAGATAATACATAGAAAAAAGTTATATTATCAGAGATCTCATGAGGTATGATGTGAGAGAATATAATGAGTAAATATTATTAAATCCGCCACTTTTTTATCACTTAGATCTTGTATGGGAAAAGTGAGGGTGTAATGTGGATCAATAATTATTCTATATTATTTTAATACAATTAATGCCTAAAATGATGTAACAATCTATTGAAATAAAAATAAAATATGTTTGCAATTTAAATATCTTAAAAAATATATATAACTAAAGCTTCCTCAACAATAAAATGTTGCTTCTATGATTACAATTTAATAAACATTTTCACTATATGTTGAATCTTCAAAAAGTTTTAAATATCAAATACCAAAGTATATCTATTTGAATTTCAAATAAATATTTGAGGTAAACATTAACCTATATATAATATTGCCATAAAAAAATTGAACATGTGGAGGTACACATATAATATCTCTTATTCCACCCTTGAGATAAGACACGAGATAATAAAACCTAGTTAATAGGTATGACCCGCCAAAGTCTTATTATGTATATATTTTATCTTGTATTGTTTATGAAATTTAATATCTTTTAGCGAAGCATTCTATTTTGATGAACATGATTCATGGATTGAGACCATACATTAGGTGATGTAAGGCCTTGTATATATGTCACTTGGGGTCTTGTGAATTTACTCATGAAAAATAGACTAATGACTAAGAGCTACTTTTAGATAATAGAGATTTGATTATGGTGAAATTTTCTCTCTTGACATTAAATTTTATTCTATTTCATTCTTAATTTTTATTATTGTTTCTTATAATTTTGAAATGGAGGCAATGGATACCGTAATTTTCTTCTTGTGTGAGGATCTTGTAGAAGAAATTTATATATGTGGCATTTAGATGGGTTTGAGATAAGTAGGAAAGAAAATTTATTTGAAAATTGAAATGGTCATTATAAGGTTTGAGTTAGTCACTTCAAATATAATATTAGAAGTTTGATACATTTCCATTGAAGTTGAGTTTTGTTAGAAGTAAAAACGATCAACATGTTTAGTTAAATGTACTAATTATTATATTCTAATGATGTATTATATGATGGCATGCTTATTAATAACAATAAGGTGATGGGAGCTTAAAAATTAGGTTCCAAGTATATTTGGCATGAAGGATCTATAGGTTGTAAAATTTATTCTAGGAATGAAAATTAATAAAGACAAAGTCAAAGAAAGCTTTGACTTACTTAGAGTAAGTATGTTGACACTGTCTTGTGATAATTTTTTATGTACAATCATAATACAATGAGTATTCATTAATTTGTTGACATTAAAATTTCACAGGATGTGTCCAAAATAAAATGATAATTTTTAACTTATGTAATACTTGTTTTATGCAATTGTAATTGGTAGTCTAGTGTATGCCATTGTTTGTACTAGTTCATATAGTATCAAAGTAATAGGAGTTCTTAGCATGTTTATGTTTAACACTCGTAAAGAGCATTAAACTTGTATTAAGAAGGAATTTAGGTATTTTTGAGATTTTTTTATTATTTTCTACGTTATAAAAATTATGATTACATGAGAAAATTATTGCACATACATGGCTTTGTTGATGAAAATTAGACATATGACTAGGATAGTTTAAAGTCCATTAGAGATAATGGGTTTTCTTTATTTAACAATATTGTTAGTTGGACGAGTAAGAAGAAAACCAAAATTACTTTGTCCAATATGAAAGTAGAGTATGTGCATACCTAGAGAGGTAGTTTGTGATGCAAGGATGGACATGAAAAGCTAGGGCCAAGGGCACACCTAACTATCCAACCACCTTGCAAAGTAAACACAATAGAAACACACAACACAAAGAACAACACCAACAAGAGGAGGAACACAAAACACTTTATTGATTCATCCAAATTTCTGCATACATGCCCGACTATGAGGCCTTCCGGGTTATGGATAACAAGATTTATCAATGTATATCTATCTCGCTACCTATTCTAACTTCCTTCTTTTCTTACTTCCTTTCTTACATCTAAACATCCTTATTTATACTTGCCAAAATGGCTACAAAAGATTCTAGATCACTACATAATAGAAGGCCAACCAAAACATGGCATGAAAACATCCCAAGACAAGATCCCAATCATTAAATTCATGAACTAAATTAAATACATAATTCGGCTCCAACTAAGAACCAATCACAGACAAATTCGGTCAAAGAAGAACTGAGCATCAGTAAATAATAGGTTCACTCGGCACAAGAATGAATGCTCAGCCAACACTGAACAACTTGGCACATACATGAACACTCGGCCAACACTGGACATCTCGGCACACAAGAATGCTCGACAAAGACTACAACTCGATACTTACTAGAAAAATGAACAAATGAGCAAGATAGTAAGGCAACCCAGGATGCTCCTGCATCAGACAATCAAGGTTGAAAGAAATGATTCTCCTGAATCATTGAGATGTCACAACCCGAGCTGAATCCAACTCAGATTGAAAAATCCATGTAGCATCTTCAACTAGTCTATTCTTCCATTTCACCAAATATTCATAGTAATATTTTCCTCTTGTGCTTTTACCAATCCTCTAATCCAATATATGTTCAGCCTCCTCAACATGCTTCTTAGGATAATCCTCTGGTACAACAACTTCATCATTTGACTCATGATACTTATGCAAATCAGCAATATTGAATCTAGGAGATATATCCATGTCATCAGGTAACTCAATTTCATAAGAATTACGACTATCAAACTTCCTCAAAATTCTTCAAGGACCAAACTTCTTCATTTTCAGCTTACTATATGTTCCAATAGGAAATCTTCCCTTCTTCAAATGAACCATTACCTCATCACAACCTTAAAAAATGTGATGTCTCCTAGACTTATCAACATTTTCTTTATATTTCCAATTACTTTGTTCCAACTTCAACTTCACTTCCTCATGTAAAGACTTCATAAAATCAGAAAATACTTCCCCTTCAACACTTCTCTTTTCTTCACCAACAATATCCCTCAAATATGATACTCCTCTAGGTTGCATTCTAGTAACAATCTCAAAAGGTTTTTTCCCAGTACTCCTACTCACAAAATTATTATATGCAAACTCAGCTTGTGCCAATACCATATCCCAATTACTTAGCTTATCTCCAACTAAACATCTCAACAAATTACCCAAGATTCTATTCACAACCTCTGTTTGTTCATCTGTCTATGGATGGAATGTAGAACTAAACATCAACTCAGTATCCATATTCTTCCACAAAGTCCTCCACAAATAACCAACAAACTTTCTAGCTCGGTCAGAGATAATACTTCTTGGTAATCCATGTAATCTAACAATATGTTTGAAGAAAATCTCAAAAACATGCACAACATCTGATGTCTTCTTACATAGTATGAAATGTGTCATCTTAGAAAATCTATCCACAAAAACAAATATGGAATCATACCCTCTTGTTGTCTTAGTTAATCCAAGAACAAAATCCATATCGATGTCACTCTAAGGTTTCTCAGGAACAGAATTAGGTGTATACAATCTAGTATTGTGACTTACTCCTTTTGCAACTTGACAAATTCTACAACTCCTTACAAACTTCTGAACATCCTTATACATATGTGGCCAATAATACTTTTCCTAAGAAAACTCAATGTCTTATCAATTCCAAAATGTCTAGCCAATCCATTGCAATGTTTTTCCTTAATCAAATTAATTCTCATGGAACTTCTTGGTATACACAATTGAATTCCTTTAAACAACATACCTTCTTGAATGAAATACTCATCAAACTTACTCAGTTGTTCTGACAGATTTGGTGCTCTGCACTCTCTCCAAACCTCAGAAAAATTAGGTTTACTATCATACAACTCCTTCATCTCATCAAAACCAAGAACTGTAACCTTCATCTTAGTCAACAAAGAACATCTTCTACTCAGTGCATCTGAAACTCGGTTAGTAACTCCACTCTTATGCTTGATCACAAATGTGAAACTCTATAAATATTCAACCCACTTCATATGTCTCTGATTCAACTTATGTTGATTTCCCAAATACTGCAAAGCTTTATGATCAGTATACCACACAAACTCCTTAGGAATCAAATAATGTCTCCACTTTTTCAAATCTTGAACAATAGCATAAAACTCTTGATCATACATAGAATACTTCCTTTCAACATCATCCAACTTCTCACTAAAGAAAGCAACACGTTTATCTTCTTGACTCAACACAACTCCTATTGCACTACCACTTGCATCACACTCAACATGAAATACCTTATTGAAATCAGGCAAAGCTAACACAGGTAACTCAGAAAAATTTTGTTTCAAAGTCTCAAAACTCTTGTCAGCTCCATGTGTTCACTTAAAATCCTTTTTATCTCCTCTCATAGTCTCAGTCATAGCATTACAAACAGAACTGAAAGTCTTAATGAACTTTCTATATAAACTAGCCAAACCATGAAATGATCTCTTCTTGCATAAAGGAACACTTCTTCAAATTAATCAATAGCTTCTCCTCTTTCAATCTTTGCAACACTTGTCTAATATGATCAAGGTATTCTTCCTTAGTTCTACCGAATATCATAATATCATCCAAATAAACAATCAAAAACTTACCCAAAAATATCTTGAGAACTTAATTCATCAACCTTATGAAAGTACTAGGTGCATTAGTCAAACCAAAAGGCATAACCAACCACTCATACAAACCATCTTTTGTCTTGAAAGAAGTGTTTCATTCATCGCCTTCTCCGATTCTGATCTGATGATAACCACTTTTCAAATCAATCTTGGTAAAATAATTTTCTCCACTCAAACAATCCATTATGTCATCCATCCTCAGCATAGGAAACCTATACTTCACTATTATCTTGTTGATGCAAGGGCATTCTAGGGTACTCGGTGAATCTGCATGGAGGTGTGTTGTTTGGCCAATGTTACTCGGTTGCAGCGTTGACCGATGACCTTGGTCATTGTAGGAAGCTCGATCGCTGAAGGAACTCAATAATCTCTGGTGCTCGATGAAAGTGTTACTCAGCGATGCCTACGGTGCTCGGTTGACACTGGTGCTTAGCGATGGTTGGCATGCTTGGTTATTTCACTGGTGCTCGGTTGTTACGGTTTACCAACTGGAGTTCTGTGTGATTTGTTGGGCCGACTTGGTGTATTTATTGTTGGTAGCTGTTGTTACAGGCTGACATTATTGGATTTAATTATTGTAAGGCTATTTGAGAGTTGACTTGTATTGCATTTAACATTTGTTAGAGGGAGTTAATGGTTTCATCTAGCCGACTTGTGGTTGATGATTGGTATTTAAGAGATGTTTGGGTAGTTGTTTTGGGAGAGTCAAATCAAGGACTTAGCAGATCTGGATGATCAGATAGGAGATTCTGATAGTAGATTTGAGTGGTGAAGTTGTGGAAAAGATCTTGCATGATCTTGTAGATCAGATTAATTTTTGATAGTTTGTTTTAACAGAGCTAGTGGTTGAGGCTTAGAAACAAGTAGATTTCTTGGAGGCTTGCGAGCTCAAGTTTAGATCCGCCTTAGGGTTTTCATCAGTTGCTGATAGTTTTTCAGAGCTGAACTAGCTAGGATTGTATTAGATCTTGTTGATCTTGCAAAATTACTTCTGATTGTAATTAGCCCTAACCCGGAAGGCCTTACAGTTGGGCATGTTAATGAAAATTGAGTTGAAACTTCTTGTTGTGTTGATTTTTCCGCTGTGTAATTCTAAAGCTGCAAGGCTGGATTGTCCTTAATTGGATCCTCCCTGCCTTGGTTTGCATCAGGTGGTATTAGAGCTAAGTTGATCTTATGGAGTGAAGGTTGACCTAGCAAGGTTGATCTTGTGAAGTTGATCTTGTTGGTGAAGAGATCGTATGATCTGAGTTGCAGATCCAGAGCATTGAACTTGTGGATCTTGCCCTAGTTGTTTGTGCAAGGTGGCAGGCATATTTGACTTGCATACAACTTGGAGACTGCCACAAGGTGGTCGGTGTAGGGTTTGTTGTAGAGGGTTTCTCTTATCTTTAAGGATGTCTCCGAGAAGATTAGACCCTAGAGTTATTGCTGATCTCTATGATACTATGGAATCTAGGATTACAGATAAGGTGAAATCAAATTTCAGATCTAAGATGGAGTTGATGAAGAATGACATGGTCGCTGATATCATGAGAGTTGTTACTGGTGTACCCCAGAATGTTGGTATTGAAGATGGTTATGAGGAAGCTGTTGAAGACTTTGAACCTCCTAGATCTAGTGGTGATGACCAGAGGGATATATCTAGTGAAAACAGAACTACTCTGTTTCCTAGATCTGGAGCTCGGTTAAGTAGTAGTTACCGAATGGAAGTTTCTACTTTCTCTGGTACTTTGAAGCTCAAGAATTTGATTGATTGGATTGGTGAACTTGAAGATTTCTTTGAGCTGGAAGAAATTGAAGATCCTCTTCGGGTGAGATTAGCACAGACAAAGTTGAAAGGACATGATGCTCTTTGGTGGAAAGAACTACAAAGGGATAGAGAAGATGAAGGTGAAATGAAGATTAATCGGTGGAGGTTGATGGTGACAAAATTGAAAGCTAAGTTCATACCTGCTGACTATGAGCTTGACTTGTTTAAGAAGTTGCAGAATCTGAAACAGAAGGATTTTTCTGTTGAAGATTATACCGAGGAGTTCTATAAACTTACTATTCAGTCTGGATACTAAGAGCTTGGTAAGGAAAAGGTAGCTTGGTATGTGAATGGTTTAAGATTCAATATTCAAGATGAGCTTGGTACGCTGAAGATTGATTTTGTTGAAGATGCTTATTAGTATGCTCTGAAGGCAAAAGATAAGTTGAAGAGGAAACAACATAGTAATCCCCGAGGGAAGGAAAAGATTGATCACTCGGTGAAGGATAAACTGACTAATGCGGAAGATGAACATAAACCTGTAGAATCAAAGAAGAAGACAGGTAGAGTTATCTTTAAGGGTACTTGTTATAACTATGGAGAGGAAGGACACCATTCTTTTGAGTGTACACAGAAGAATCTTGGTGACTAATGAACTATTGTGGTGAATGAGAATGAACCTGAATCTGAGAACTTGCTACTTCAGCAAACATTGCTCAGTACAAAGGAGGAACCTTGTCAGAGGAGTAACTTGTTTAGGACCCGATGCAAGTCTAGAGGTAAACTCTATGATGTTATTGTTGATAGTGGTAGTACTGATAACCTTGTTGCTGAGGACATGGTTCAGAAACTTGGGTTGAATAGAATGAAGCATCCTTGTCCTTATAGGATTGGCTGGTTGCAAGATGCTCATGCTCTAGAAGTAAGAGAACAATGCTTTATTGATGTTCAGATTGGCCAGTACAAGGATCTTGTGTTATGTGATATTGTAAAGATGAATAGTTGTGATATATTGCTCGGTAGACCTTGGCAATATGATTGCAGAGCTATGTATGACTATGTCAAAAATGTGTTTACTATTGAGAAGGATGACATGAAGTTTTCCCTGATGCCTTTACTGGATACGACACTCGGTAGGAGAAGCCTGAGTATTGGTAGTCGAGTTGAGTTGGTGGATCCTAAAGGTATGGTTGATCAATGTGAAGGACAGACTTGTGTGTTTTCAAGGAAAGATTTGAAGAGACAGAGAAAGATGAAGTGGAAGAGTATGCAAACTGAAAAGGTGGAGGACTTGTATGTGAAGAACTAGTTTGGGGTTTATGTGCTGAATCCCGAAAGATGTTCTTCTCACATATGAACATCTTTTAGAACCTGGGGTGTCTGATGCAGGGGCATTTTAGGGTACTCAATGAATCTACATGGAAGTGTGTTGTTTGTTCGGTGTTACTTGGTTGCAGCCTTGACCAACGACCTCGGTCATTGTAGGAAGCTCGATCGCTGAAGGAACTCGGTAATCTCTGGCACTCGGTGAAAGTGTTACTTAGCGATGCCTGCGGTGCTCAGTCGACACTAGTGCTCGGTGATGCTTTGCATGCTTGGTTATTTCACTGGTGCTTGGTTGTTCTGCTTTACCAACTGGAGTTATGTGTGATTTGTTGGGCTGACTTGGTGCATTTATTGTTGGTAGCTGTTGTTACCGGATGAAATTATTGGATTTAATTGTTGTAAGGCTATTTGAGAGCCAACTGGTATTGCATTTAATATTTTTTAGGGGGAGTTAATGGTTTCATCCAGCCAACTTGTGGTTGATGATTAGTATTTAAGAGATGTTTGGGTAGTTGTTTTGGGAGAGTCAGATCAAGGACTTAGCAGATCTGGATGATCAAATGGGAGATTCTAATAGAAGATTTGAGTGGCAAAGTTGTGGAAAAGATCTTACATGATCTTGTAGATTAGATTGATTTCTAATAGTTTGTTTTAGCAGAGCTAGTGGTTGAGGCTTGGAAACAAGGAGATTGCTTGGAGGCTTGCGAGCTCAAGTTTAGATCTACCTTAGGGTTTTCATTAGTTACTCATAGTTTTTCAGAGCTGAACTAGCTAGGATTATATCGGATCTTTTTGATCTTGTAGAATTACTTCTGATTGTAATTGGCCTTAACTTGGAAGGCCTTACAACTGGGCATGTTAATAAAAATTGAGTTGAAACATCTTGTTGTGTTGAGTTTTCCATTGTGTAATTATGAAGCTGCAAGGATGGATTGTCCTTAATTGGATCCTCCCTACCTTGGTCTGTGTCACTTGTTGATAGCTCTAGAATCAGTACACATTCTCCATTCTCCATTCTTCTTAGGTGCTAGTACAATAGGTACAACACATGGACTCAAGCTTTCTTTGATCAAAACTTTCTACAACAACTCTTGCACTTGTCTGTTAAGTTCTTCATTCTTAGTAGGTATTAATCTATATGGTGCTTTTTTCAGAAACTAGCTTCAGGAATCAGATCCATACAATGACTTGTACTTATTACTGGTGGTAAAACATCAAGAATATCCTCTACAACAATCTCCTTGTATTCCTTCAACAAGTTTTCAATTTTTACTAGCACTTGGTCTCTACTATTTTCTGTCACTCAACCATTACTAGGTCACAACTCAACATCTTAGGAATTATAGAAAAATAGACTTGGTTCTTCTTCATGTCTTTTTCAAATTTCTTTCCATTAACCATGCAAATTTTCATAGTAGTACATTTTATATCATCTAGAACTTCAATAAAAGGTAACAATGTTTTCTTTCTTCCATTCACCAAAAGAGTATATTGATTCAATCTACCATCATGTACAACATATCTATCATACTGCCAAGGTGTACCCAATAGAATATGACAACAATCCATAGGCATAATATCACACATAACTTCATCAAAGTAACTTCAAATCTTGAATTTCACAATACATTGCTCACTTACCAATAATTTATGCTCATCCTTGATCCATGAAACATGATAGGGTTTATGGTGTCTCAACCTCTACAATTGCAACTTTGTAACCAACTTCCTTGATGCCAAATTCGATGAACTTCCACTATCAACAATCACTTTGCAACATTTTCCTACCATATTACATCTGGTCTTGAAAATATTTCTCCTTAGGACAAGCTCTTCATCAACTCTTTTATTGCACAAAGTTCTCCTTAACATTAGATTTTCTCCATCCTCAGGCCTACTTAATGAACCCTCAAGATCCTCTTGTACCACAACATTTCTATGACTTTTTTCATTTCCATCAAAGTGTCTACACTCAAAGGATATATGCCCTTCTTTGCCACATTTGAAACAATTACCACTAGAACCACTTCTAGAATAAGAATTACCTCTTCCTCGGTATGAACTAGTACCTCCTCAGTAAGAACTACCACCTTTCCACTCAGTCTTGATTTTATCTTCAATTTTCCACTCAGATTTTCCCTTATCTTGCGTAAAATTATCAGATCTACCACCTTCATCATAAGATCTACCTCTACCTCTCTAGAATCTACCACCTCTACTTCTCTATCTTTGCTCATGCTTCTTTGTCAAGATCTGCTCAACTTTTAAGGCATATTGATATGCTTCTTCCACACTATCCAATTTTACAAAACTTATTTCATCTTGAATTCCAGATCTCAATCCATTCAGGTACCTTGAAAATTTCTCAACCTCATCATCCACATGTCCAGATATGATGTCCAATCTATAGAATTCCTCAGTGTATTCCTTCACAGTCATATCCCTTTGTGTAAGGTTTTGCATCTTCCTCAGCAAAATAACTTGGTAATCAGTAGGGAGGAACTTCTTCTTCACCTTGTTCACTATTTTCAACCAAGTTATGATCTTTTCCTTTCCTCTTCTTTGTCTACCAATTTGCAAATGCTCCCACCACAGTGAGGCATGACCTTTCAACCTAGTGACTGCAATTTTCACCTTCCTATTCTCAGGAGTGCTTTCAAACTCAAAGAACTTTTCCATATCAGAGATCCAATCCAACACAAAATTAGTATCCACTTTTCCATCATAAGGAATAACTTCAACAACAAGCTTTGAATGTGCCCTAGACAATACTCTCAACAATCTTTCCTCATCTTGATCTTCCTCGAGCTCTTGATTAGGGTTTGGTACCACTACTTCATCATCATCACACACATCATCAAGATGTGCTCCTCTCCTCTGGGTTGTCTCCACAACATCTAATCTGGCTGTAATTTGTCTTAACATGTCCATTATGGCATTATCAACATTTCCTCTACCTCGAACCATCTTGACAAATAGGTTCCTGCAAGATCGTAACCCTCTACAAGTTATAGGTCAAATCCGCAGTTCTGCCACCCTACAACCAAATTCAACTCAAGGTTCTAAATGATCCAATCTCCTCAAGGATGAACCTCAAGCTCTGATACCACCTAATGCAAGGATGGACATGAAAAGCTAGGGCCAAGGGCACACCTAACTATCCAGCCACCTTGCAGAGTAAACACATCGGAAACACACAACACAAAGAACAACACCAAGGAGAGGAGGAACACAACACTTTATCGATTCATCCATATTTCTACATACATGCCCGACAGTGAGGCCTTCCGGGTTATGGCCAACAAGATTTATCAATGTCTATCTATCTCGCTACCTCTTCTAACTTCCTTCTTTTCTTACTTCCTTTCTTACATCTAAACATCCTTATTTATACTTGCCAAAATGCCTACGAAAGATTCTAGATCATTACATAATAGAAGGCCGACCACAAAATGGTTTGCACACATCCCAAGACAAGATTCCAATCATTAAATTCGTGACCTAAATTAAATACATAAGTCATCTCCAACTAAGAACCACTCACAGACAAACTTGGTCAAAGAAGAACCGAGCATCAACAAATAACAGGTTCACTTAGCACAGGAAGGAACACTCGACCAACACTAAACAACTCGACACATACATGAACACTCGGCCAACACTGGACAACTTAGCACACATGAACGCTCGAAAAAGACTGCAACTCAACACTTACTGGCAGAATGAACAAATGAGCAGGATAACAAGGCAACCCAGGATGTTCCTGCATCAGTTTGTTTAGATAGATTATGCTTAAGGGTTAATAGGGTGGGTTAGATCATATATAACAAGTATATTGTTATTTGTTTGATTAGGGATTCCACGTACCATATTCGTACAAAACATAATTGATGTTTACTATCATTTTGTTTGTGAGAGAGTGGAAGATGGCAATGTCTAGATTTAGAAGGTCAAGACTTTTGATAATTTATTAAAAATCCACTTAAGAAATCAATGAGCACATTTAATTTATCTTGGTATAGGGTGGCCATGTGCCTTGGATCCTATAATAGGTTCATTTGATTGTTTATCATTGAAATGTACTCGTGTTTAATCTCTAAAATCTTGGGATAGATGCTTGCATTTTTTTGTAGGTGGTTGAGAGATATTATTTTTTAATTTTTTTCTTAACTTACAATATTAGTTGGAGTGTTATTAAGAGGATAGGTTAGTTATGGTGGTGGAAATCACAAAGTGGTTGAATTTTAATTTACACAAATTTCCCAATTTTAAACATTGGAGAAGAGAGTGGAGCATCTTGTTATGATGGGTGGGGTCCAAATTAGTTGGCCACTCCATTTTCGAACATCATACATGGAAATATAATTATGATCTTCACATAGATTAATAATAATTTTAGCAATGATTACTATTCATAAAACATTAATGAATTGGTCACCACAATATATGAGTTTTTATTGTAACATGAATTTTAATAATTTTGATTCTTCAATCTTTTCCTTCTTCAACTGTTTATATTTTTAATGAATCTTTTTCATTTTAATGCAATATTCTATTTTTAATGAATCTTTTTCATTTTAATACAACATTTCTATCGAATTAATAAAGACTTAATTTCTTTAATTATATATTCATCTATATAAACTTAATAATTTGAATACGTACACTTTTTAAAAATTTGTATACTTATCACAACAATTTTTTTCAATATTGTGAATACTTCAAACTCTTACCAGTTAAGTGATTACAACAACAAATCTCCCATTACACCAAACATCTTGGCTCCTATCACAATACTCGTCCACCTATTTAATCAACACCTCATTTATTTCAATTGTCTACATCTCATACTACTCAAAGGTTTTTATTTCTGCAAATACGCAGTTTAAAAAACTAACAAAATTGTTTTCTATTTGAACATCTTATCCTCTACTCAGCCTGCTGAATTCGAGGCGGCACAATATTAGAAAAAAAAACAAAAAAAAAACTGCAATTACTAAACCCATCTTCGTAATTCATGAACATACGACGTTGGAACCGGGACAGCTATTTGTTTAGCGATTCATGAGGGAGCATGTGGGGCCTGCGAAGAATCTCAATTATCCTTATCGATTCATGGCCTTATCAGGAAAAAAGCAAAACAGATATTGATGAATGACGTCTTCTGAATCTGACCCAGACGACTGCACACTCAGAGCCGTGTAAAGTCTGAATCAGATTCCCCCGGTTTTGATCAATAAATTCCAATCCGGCCACCGTCAGAAATCCTATCCTCCAATCTCTCACAACTTCCGCCCTCAGATTTCACTAAAATAGGCAGTTTTATCCTCCCTATAAATTGCAATCGCGATCAGATAAAGAGGATTATAAAAAATCTCTCTTCATCTTCCTCCTGAATCGAGATATTTTTTCACGATGTTAGCATTCTTCCACAGTTGGGTTTCGTGCGGGCCGGAGGAGCTCCGCAGTCCCACCAGTCGCAAGGGAAAATGGAAAAGCGGGCCAGAAATGATGGATTCTTTCGTTGAGGAGAGAACAGAGGCAGTGTGTTTGAAGGTTGCAGACGCAGGCGCCATGGCCTTTTCACACCATAAGCAGAATCTTTTGCAGCCCCGATGTTTAGCTTGCGTCGATGACATTTTCTGCATTTTTGTGGGATTCCTCGACAATTTGGCCGTTCTGCGAAGACAATATGGACTTTGTATGAATGCCAAGGAGGATATGCTGGTTATAGAGGCTTACAGGGCTTTGCGTGACAGGAGTCCTTACCCGCCGGATCAGGTGCTCAAGGATTTAAATGGCACTTTTGCCTTTGTTCTCTACGATGTTTCTAAAAGCACAATCTTTGCCGCAGCGGTGAGTTCTTTTATTCTGGATTTTCAGTTAGGTAGGGTTCAGAATTGGCGATGAACTCTTTTATTTTGGTTTTCCCGTTAGGGTTTTGAATTGGGGAAAAATTTGGTGGCCGCCATTGAAGGAACTTATGAAAGCGGTGGGGTTAATTGTGTGTTTTGCAGGATAAAGAGGGGAAAGTAGCTTTGTATTGGGGAAGTGCCTCGGATGGCTCGCTGGTGTTTTCAGATGATCCGAATGTTTTGCAGGATGGATGTGATAATTCCTTCGCTCCATTCCCCCCCGGTGAGCTACAAATTCTCTTCTTGTTGGTTTTGCCCAAATGGATTTGTGAGAAATAGTTCTGTAATGAATTTGGATTTGCAGGTTGTATGTTCTGGAACGGAGGAGGTTTACAGAGCTTTGAGCATCCTCTGAACAAGATGCAGGCAGTGACCAGAGTTGACAGTGAAGGGCAAATGTGTGGAGCCACTTTTAGAGTTGATAAATTTAGTAGAATAAATAGCATTCCTAGAGTTGGAAGCGCTTGCAACTGGGCTAACCTTTATTCCTTCCCCAGTTAATGCTTCTTTCTGCCTTCTCTACACTAGTCCTACTTAACCGCTTTGTATTTAGGGACTCAAAACTTCGTTGTGGGCTTTGTAACTGTATAGTGTATGTAGTTGTACACAGAAGCTGGCTTCTGTGATTGTAGAGGATCACTTCTTGCTTTTTACCAATAATATCGTTGTTGTGGTCTTCCAACCTGAAGATCTCCTTTTTTAATAATAGCTGTTTTCTTTTCTTTTTTAATAATAGCCTAATACTATCCAGATTCCAAATGCATTTTGTTAAAAAATATTATTAATTTATTTAAATTTAATAATATTAAATATTCGAGATTATCACTTTCTGTAATCCATCGTGAGAAAATAGACAGTCAGAAAAAGAGGAAATCGTTTATAAAATTTAACAAGAGACGGGAAGTATCTAAGTTCCTGACTTTAGGATTTTTAGTTTAACAGAGTTGAAGATAGAAGGGGAGAGGAAAATGGTGAGAAACAGATTAATTACATTTAACAGTCAATTTTGTGACAGCTTGATTAAATGAGAGCATGTGATATATATAGATTGTTAAAGGTAATTTAATACTATTTCTCCATTATTGTCCTAAGTAATAAGAAAATGAAAATGTTTGGCATCACTTTACTTTGAATCTCTTAAGTTGAAAAATTGACAGTTATTATGAGTAATAGCAATTTGACAACTTTATTATAAGTAACAGCAAAATAAAATGTGTCATTTTATTTCTATTTTAAAAATATTTGAAGTTAAGATATGTATTTTTAGTGTGTTTACAGTAATTAGGAAAAAATCTAATTTTTTTATAAAAATTAAAATCATTATTAATGTTTACAAATAATCATAATAGACAATAGAAATAGAAAAGAAATGAAAGATACTATAAATCATTAAAGTGGTAAATTATTAAATAAATAATTTAGAAATTTAAATTTTAGTAGAGAAAAAAAATTCTTACAATATAGATGAGAGTGTAAGAAGTATAAATTCTGCCTAAAATTCTTACAATATAGATGAGATTGTAGGAAGGTATAAATTCTGTCTAGAGGTGTAGTAGTAAAGATGAGAGAAATTCAAGGTAGCCACTATATTTAAGGATAACGGTAGTGAACAGTAACATCTATAGTCATCTAGATATATAATTGAAAAGTGTGACTTTGTGACAAGTAAGATTATGAAGAATTACTTATGTAGGTAGTCTTTCACCAAATTGACATGTTTAGAAATCAACAAGCTATAGTCATCTAGATATATAATTGGGTAAATTATTAAACCAATAATTTAGAAATTTGAATTTTAGTAGAGAAATTTTTTTTCCTACAATATAAATTAGATTGTAAGAAGGCATAAATTCTGCCTAAAATTCTTACAATATAAATGAGATTGTAGGAAGGCATAAATTCTGCCTAGAGGTGTAGTAAAGATGAGAGAAATTCAAGGTAGCCACTATATTTAAGGATAACGGTAGTGAACAAAAACATCTATAGTCATCTAGATATATAATTGAAAAGTGTGAGACTTTGTGATAAGTAAGATTATGAAGAATTACTTATGTAAGTAGTCTTTCACCAAATTGGCATGTTTAGAAATCAGCGAGCTATAGTCATCTAGATATATAATTGAAAAGTGTGAGACTTTGTGACAAGTAAAATTAAAAAGAATTACTTCTATAGATAGTCTTTCACTAAAGTGGCATAAATAGAAACCAGCAAGTACTCAAAAATATTTATAAGACTTCAAAATGTTATATATGTGACAAATATTCTATTTTGGAGCTTGTGTCACTATATTCTGAAAACCTTTTTGTGTTTGTTTGTAGGTGATGTGTAGAGTATGTTCTTCCAAATATTCTTTTAGGTTTGTCTTTGTCAATCTAAGAGAAGAGAAATTTAAGTTAATAACTTAGTAAAATCTTATAAATACAATCCCTTGGTCACAATTCTTGGTAGCTCCTAGTTGACTTAAAAAAATTATAGAAAAATTATGGCAAGTGTAAGTTTGAGCCACATAATATGATAATTGTAACTGTGAGCCACATAATACAATATTAGTCCTAGTTATGACTAAAAAAGTTATAAAAGTTTGAGACTTACCCAAGATATATGTTAAGTGCAAGAGTATGGAATTGCTTTGGATAGAAGCATCATTACAATTATGTGTCAATGGACTAAAATTGAGTAGTAAAAAAGAGCCAAGATGAAAATCTAATGTGCAAATTTTTAGAACTAGTCGACATAGAAAAACAAACTACACAGTGAAAAGTGCAAAGTAATCTGTTGCAGCCAGAGGTTTTCATAGATAGATCAATAAACTAAAAGTAAGAACAAACTTCTGCTTGAAATGTAATTTGATGAATTGTTGAATAAGGCTGCATTAATGTGTTGGAAATTTGCCAACAAGATAGTACTGACTGTATGTTTGTCATTGATGACAACATATGGTAAGTAGCATGTGTAGAAGACTTATACAGTAAGCTTTGAGTATATGTAGCATGGACATGTTATTAGCATGATATCATGGATGCAGAGGTTAATTGTTAGTACAAATAGTTATGTAGCAGCTTGTGTCAGCAATGTTCGTGACAGAGTTACAGGCAATGTTCTGTGAGTGTTTGTTCGTACAATCATCATGGAGCCTTGCACCTTTGGATATGTGATGAAGACATGTTAGTGATGTTACATTCATGAACGTAGAGTCTGATGATCAGTAGAAGTAAAGTTATGTAGTCGCTATTCACTAGTAGCAGTTTCTTGTGTTTATTCAGAAGAGCCGACAAAGATTATATTGGTTCAGGAGTTGCGCCTATCATTTCAGTATGCGCCCTTGGATTAGTGATTAGAGAAGAGTTAATAATGTTTGGTTAAAAGAGCATGATGTAATTCATCGTATGGAGAAAGTATTAGTTAAATCGGTAGAGCTGACAGTGTGTAGCGTGCATCTACACTTATTGATTTGGACAGGTCCCAGTTTATGATGCGTGCTTAGTAGAGCTGACAGAATTGTTATTGAAGTGTGTTATGGTTTCTCTAATATGATTTCAAGGTGGTTATAACAGGCCGAATTGATTATATCATTTGGAGGAAAGATATTTATACGCAGTCATTTGTGATTGCTAAGACATGGTTCAAAGTTGATTGTGAAGAGCAGAGCAAAGTGTGCTAAGTGTTAAGCCATCAACAGAAGGTCTATGTGACCAAGTAAAGAGTTTGTGCTATACATTGGAACTGATCCAGATAGCAGGTCAAAGCGCAGTTCACTAACATCCATATATAGTGTGTATTTTTTATTTAGAAGGTTGTAGCCTTCACCCCTTTGAGCAGTGTGCTCTCGGACAGTGCGTCCTCACACCTAACAGGGTTAATTATAAAAGACTCCTAACAGGGTCCGACCCTTGACCAAGTCACTATACTAAATGCATTGTAAAGACAACTCCTAACAGGGTTAAAGATCTTCTAACAAGGATCATAATACACGAGTGCAGATTATTAGTGGCTCTCAATTCCCACCAGGGTTTTTACCTATTTAGGTTTCCCTGTAACCAAAATATTGGTGTTGTGTTCAAGTGTTCTTTCATTGTGTTTATGCTTTATGTTTAAGTATACTTAATTGGATAAAGAATTGAGACTTGTAGATAATAGATTCACCCCCCCTCTCAATTATCTTGATTGGAAGAACAAGATGATGACACATTTGCAGTGCATTGCTTTTGAAGTTTTTGAAGTGGCTATCAAAGAAGTTCAGATCCCCTCTTTATTAGATCTTGCAAAGGATGATGCTACTGGCAAACAGAAGGATTTGTTCCATCAGAATGCAATAGCAAAAAAAGCCCTTATCAACGCCCTATCTGATAGTGAGTTTTCAAAGATAAAGAAAGTAGACACAACCTACAAGATATGGAAGCACCTAGAAGACATGTTTGAAGGAGATAAACAAGCAAAGAATGCACACAGAAAGACATGGAAGAAAAAGTTCAATACATTGGAGATGCTACCTGAAGAGAACATAAGACCCTACAATCAAATGATTAATGAAGGAGTTGCTGGAATCAGAAATAATGGTGGAGAAATTTCAGAAGAAGACATCATGGATAAACTGATGACTACATTGACACCAGAATATGAGAGCAAGATAAACATCCTTGATGAGACTATGCAATTTTCAAAAAACTTCAAAAGAGAAACTTTAATCGGCAAGATTGCTGCATTTGAGATATCAAGTTTGAAGACAGAGCCTAAAAGTGAGTTAGCCTTCAAAGCTTCGGTCAATGGTAAGTGTAATCACCTAAAAATGGACAAAGACAATTTAACGATAATTCAAAGAAAATCAAGTTAAATCAAAGCAAATCAAGGACATAATTGAATCAATTGAATCATAATGCACAATTAGCCAATCAAAACAAAAATCAAGTCTTAATCCGAGATCAATCAAAATTGAGAGGATTTTCATTAAGTGCAATCAAATCAAAATACAATTAATTCAATTAATTGTATAGTCTTGGATTAAATTAAATTCAACCCATTCAAGGGGTACATGGCTAAAATAAATCAATTAAATCAATTAATAAAAATCAATTACTCTCAACAACCCAAAAAGAGAGGAAAATCAATCAACCAATGAAATTTGAGGAAAGACATTCACATGGATCAAGCCAAATTGAATCTCATTCACTCAAAGTGAAAATGAATCTTAACCATCCATCTTGTCTACTTGTCCCAAGCTTTGAGGACACAAACTTTGCTTTATCTTCAAAGGGTGGAACCAAAGACTTAACCCCAACTCAATCATGATTAAACACAACTACACCCCCTACCATTGAAAAATCTATAAAAGGAAGGCTAAAATCTTTCATAATTCGTCAACCACCTATCTGAGAATTGCATCAAACCTCTTGCAATTTGAGTTTAGAACAGCATTTGAGAGCAATTTTAGCATTTATCTTGATAATTGTTAGCTTTAGCATCGTTGTTTATCTTTATCATTCTCATTCTAGAACTGTCATTAATGAGAGCTTGCTAAGAGCTCACTCATTAACATCTTAGTTAGAGAGCCATAAGATGCTCAATTAGACATTGATTTTGTTAAATAGTTGCTCAATTGTGGTTGTATTTAGTTATTATTTCACTTATTATTGATGATTAACCCTAATTCTATGAAGTTACATTTATTTGTGTACAAAATGGTGCCCATCGTGGGGCAGTAAGCCTCATTTTATCAATTCTATCATTTGGGTCATTTTTTGTATGCTTCTATTTGCTATTTTCCGTGGAATTTTTGCAGGAAATAGGTCAAATGACGCCTACAGTCAATTCAGTCACACCTACAATCACTTGGATCATGCCTACAAGCTCTGTGTCGACACTTATTTGCTGAACCTTTGCATCTGGTCAATACTTTCTATTTTGTCTTAAATTCTTCATTGTCGCCTATAGTCGAAACAATCATGCCTGTGCGATAAAGATATATTGCCTTTGCCTAAAGAAGTCATGCCTGCTAGCTGAGAAGTGTCACTTGTGCACTTTTTAGTGTCGCCTGTGCACTTTTCTATGTTGCCTGTGCACTTTTAAGTGTCGCTTGCTAATAGTAAAGTTACGCCTGCAAACAATTTGATATTGTGTATTTGCTATAAAATGTCGCTTACAGTTTTTTGTCTTAATTTGCTTTCAGATTGATAAATTCATTTATCTAACTCTCTGTTTGTACATTTTGACTGTAAATGAGCAGGAACCAAAAAGTTCAGAAACTAGAAAGCAGGTTTAATAAAAAAGGGAAGGCACTAACTAAGAAGATAAAGAAGGAAAACATAGCACATATCAAGGCCGTTCTTGAAACAACACAAGAAGAAGACAATCAGGTATATCAGAAATATCTTGCTGTTGTTGAAGCTTATAAAAACAAATTTGTCTCTCTTAATTGGATCTTTAGTCCTTAGTTCAAGTTTTTCTTTGAAAATTTGCAAATAAGGTGCTTAAAATTCATTGCATAAATCTTTGCTTTGTCAAATTCAATTTTGGTTTCCCCTCATTGTGATTGTTAGTGTTGACTAACTTGTTGGAGGACAAACACACTTGGAAGGAGCTATTGCCAAGGTAAGATGAAAACAATGAAATCACTCAAAAATGCCCCCAACTTCGGTTAGCTACAAAGAAAGAGGTAAGCCTAAACTAGTCAATATTTTCCCTTAGCTTGTGGCATTTGGTGCATTTAAAATATAGTAATTCAGAGGGATTAAAGAATCAAACACATAAATCAAAGCTCCTTGTTTGTGGAAGAGAGTAGAAATACTCAAATCCCTATAGTTAGTGGGTGAAATCAATTGAACCTTGTTAATTGTGTTTGGGAACTAAAGGGAAAGTTAGGGATATGCTCTTCACCTTCTTGGTGAACCAAATTCCCAAAATCTTAACCTTAATTCCATTTTCCTTGCTTTAAAAATGAACATGCTAGAACTTTAGTGGGCTCGCCTCCCGAGTTTGCCTTAACGAGGCCAGTGAGAGGGACAGCCCAAAGTGGGATACACTCACTTTTGCCGCAGGGATCCAACTCACTATAAAATGAAACACATGTATCCTTAATGGGGTACATGACAAGGATTTTAATTTTTCAAACTTCCTCTAGTAGTCTTCACGGATTGCACAAAATCGTACCTTGGTGCATGTGGGAAGCCTCCTAACATACTTGGGGGATGAGAAATTAAAGTCCATTTTGAATGGAATCCATACTAAATCCTTGATCAATTAGCAAGCCTACCTCATTAGAGCCATTTAAAAGCCAAATTTGACCTTAGGTAGGTTGCTTGGAAGAATTTCTTGTGATAATTGATAAAATCATTGTGTTGTGCTTGAAGATCTTTGATTACAAAAAGAAAATATCCAGTAAGATCCAAAAATCAATTAAAAATAAAAATTCAAGAGAATATTCTATTCAAGTGGAAAAAGAAATGGAAACATTATCCAACAAATGCTCATTAAGAACATTGTTTCCTTACCTCTATGATCAAGAAAAACATTATGAACATCATATCTTTGATAATTCAAAATTTGATCAAAAAGAATATCATGAAAATCCTATATTTGATCAAGAATATCTTAATGATAAACCAATATTTGATGAAGAACCTATTTCAAAATATCAAGAGAATCTCATCTTTGATCAAGAAAATCAAGAGGAATTAGTCTCATCTCAACAATATTCATCATATGACAACTCTTTGAGAAACACAAATACATCAAAATATCCTTGGGATAGATCATTTACTCCTTTGGGACAATCTTATGAATTAGCTTTGGAAAAAATCCTTGAAAATGATCTCATCACGTTGCCTCAAATCACTTCATGTGGTTTTATCTTTTTGAGCAACTATTGTGAATATCATAGACATAATGAGCATGAAACTTTAGATTGCATGGAGTTGAAACATAAAATCCAAAATCTTATTGATGATGACATAATTGAAATTGAAAATCCTAATGAATCATCTAATAAAGATACTACTCTCAAGCAAGATCAAACTTATGAACACATGTCTAGTAGTGGTCCTCTTATAGCTTTCACCTATTCCACCATTCCCCCATTTCATATAGAAGCAAAGCTATCCAATATTCCTCCATCAAACAAAGATCCAAACAGTTTTCATAATGACTATGTATACCCTCAAGGGCTACCTCTAAAAGAGATCCAAGCTAACCTACATCTTGCTACAAACTTCTTTCATGATTCAAAGGTTATAAACTCCAAGCCTTCATGTGCTATAATACCTATTGTACCTATTTCAAATGAACCTTCATTAGCCATTCAAGAATCCCATGTGAAAATCCAAACTCCTACATTGTCCTTAGAAGTGGCTCCATGTCAAGAGACTAATCAAGAATGCAAAGAAACAAGTCTTATTAAGGATCAAGATCAAGATAATATCCCTCCTTATCCTATAGTTGACCAAAGTCCCATATCCCAAGAATCCCATGATGAACCCTTCATACCCTTCCATTTCTTTGAAGAAGATATACTTCCATCTCAAACACCCCATATTCCTTCACCTCCTATATCATACCCATCCCCTAAGAAAGATCAAAGTATTCCTTCCATCTCTAATGAACTTATCGAAAATCAAAAGCAAAGTATTCTTCCTAGGCTATCAAAAGATCCTTGTCAAGATCGAAGTACCCCAACATCCACTTTTCATAAGCCTCCATATCTATCTCAAGCTTCAACTACTCATATCAAAGTCACTCCTATCAAAGCTACATATAAGCCAATTGGTACAAAGGTAAATCCAAAAGATGAAAGCCTTGGCCATGGAGCTCACAAGAAAGATGTTGATATCCCTCCCACATCTCATTTACCTCCATTTGTGCATAAGCATATTCCTTCTACATCCTCCAAATCCATCCTTGGTCCCTACATCCCAAATTTAAAACCTTCATATCTTCCATCCATATTGGGCCCTTACATTTCTCCATCAACCTCTCCTACCATCCCTAGCCCACAATTCACTTACCCTATACCCTATCAAGATCAACAAAGACATACATACTTGAGAAACCAAACACCCATCCATACGAACCCTCCATATGAACCCATCCATATGAACCATCCATATTTACCTTATTCATCCATCAATCCCAACTCCTTTCGAAGAAATTTGAATGTGCAACATAAAAATCAGAAATCCAAGAATCCACCTATGTATGAAGAGCACCATGTCCCATCTAATCGACATGTGAATAAAAAAAAAATAGAAATATTCAAGAGACCACAAAGGTCCATCAAGCAAAAAGAAAAGTCAAAGAAAATGTGGGTTCCTAAATCCCTCATTGAAGAAATGCATTCTAAAACATCCAAAAGGAAAGACAAATCAAAGAAAGTGTGGATTCCCAAGTCACTTTTGAAGGACTTGCACACAAAAGAGAACTTAAAGTTGACATTCAAGCTTCCAAAGGCTTCCACTTCACATTCTCCCAAACACATTCCATCTCATCTATCCATCTTGAGCCCTTCTATCCCAAGATCCATATCCTCTCTTACATCAAAATCTCAGGTTATTTCACCCATTTTCCTCCATTATTCCACTACCCTTCAAGGTGTGTATCGATGTTGATCTTGATAATACTCATTATCCTTCCTTTCCCTTTTTCACGCCCACACATGGAAAGACTTATTATCCTCTCATTCATTATCCTTCCATTTCCCTTATCCAATCCATTTCATAAATCTTTACCCACCCTTTACCTTATCCACCATATCACCTTTCCATCACCATATCAACATCTTTGAGCATACCTTTCAGTGGCCTTGGGTTTTCATATAATGCCTTTTCAAGGAGTATCCAAAGAGAATGAGGCTTGAGTCCATCCAAAAAGAAAAGAAAAAAGAAGAAGAAGAAGAAGAAAAAAAAAGAAATCCTGTAATACCCCAAAAATGGGCTATAAGTTCATTAATCTCTTACATCTTCAATTCGAACGAAATCGACATCAAAGTCCTAATCTAAGGCACATCTAAACATCATCAAATCATAATTGATTATCTTAAATTCTACATCGGGGAATATTCCTAGTAATATTCCTAATCATCATAATTATTTTTAATTTTATAATTATTTGGCAATAAATCACATTTATCCTAAAATTTGATTAATTAAATATTTTACATATTTAATTAATTAGATTTAATATTTGCCACTTAATTGTTTAATTAAATTTAATTATATCTATTATTAATTGTATTATTTAATTTTGACAATAAATCAAAATTCCTATGAATAATTGATTAAATTCTTATTTAATTAATTAAAGCATGTTGTCATTATTTAATAATATAATTTTTAATAAAAGTTTGGTAAAATAGTTAATTAACCCATAAATTAATTATTTTATTTCAAAAAGCAGTTACGTTGAGAATAAATCACTTTATTTATTTATTAAATCATAATTATCCATGCGCACATTCAAGGACCAGTTAAACTCAAAATTGGAAAATTAATGCAAGTTAGCTTTTTGAAACTCAACATCTTTTCAAGTTTTTAAAGTTGATCTAAACTTCTAATTCAAGTTGAACTGTGCTTTTGCATGATTTTTGTGACTTAATTATCTTTATTTAAAAATAACTCAAAAATCAAGTTGAGTTATTTGAGTGATTTATGGCTTTTTCTCATGCACCTCCAAAGCCTTGGATTTCTATAAAAACAAGGCTCAGCTCTTCATAATTCATCTCATATTTTGCACAATCACGCTGGAGAATTGGAATTGAAGAATCAAAGCTCTTGTGAATCGACATCTTTGTGAGATCAATCTTATTTTTGCATTCATAGCATATCAATTTTCAATAGCATTCATAGCATATCAATTTCATATTAGCATAGATTCATATCAGTTTTTATCATTCTTATTGCATAGAAAATATAAAAAATATAGATCAATTGCATTCAAATCCTTCATTTAGGTGTCGTCTAGGTCACTAATCTCGATTACAATCTGAGAACATCAATCTCGCACCTATTAGAAGGCAGTAAATCGCTTGGTTAGATTAGATTTCAATTTTGCACGATTTTGATTATAGCTAACCTCTAATATTTTACTGAAGTGTTGTGTCTACAGATCAGGTACAATTTTCACACACACATTTCTAGCGCCCACCGTGGGGCAACCCACCTTTGCATGTTGGTTTTGATTTTTTTGGGAGCTAAAACCCTAAAGTTTCAAAGATTTAATTTTATCTCCCAAACGGCTTGGAGTTTTGGTCTAAAATTTGTTTTGCAAGTTGGTGACATATTAGAGAAGCTACAGTAAAAAATTTAGTATTTTATGAGATGTTTTGAATTTTTAATAATTTTTTCTTCAAATTCCGGAAAAAATTAATATCTGACTCAAATCAGCATATTTTTTGGAAATTTTTATATTTTCGGAAAGCTCTTTAAATTCTACAGGGGGTCCATTCTTTTTGTTTTAAATTTGGACATGATATAATAGCTCAAATAGTCAATTTACAAAAACTGGTCTATTTTGATAAAACGGGTCTCTAGGGCACAAATGAAGAGATTTTTCTAAAATTTTTGCATTTTTGGAAAGCTCTCTATTTTTTAGTAGGGGTCTTTATTCTAAATTTCTATTTTTGTGGCCAAAATCATATCAAAAAAATTAGATCTTGTTGACTAGGTCAAATGCAGCAAAAAAAAATAAAGTTTTGTGATGGGTATGCACTTATTTTTTTTTTACATAGTTCAATGAATGATATGAGTTGTCATTTGGGTTAATTGCTGGTTATTATTAGTGATAATAATTAATTTTTAGAGCTAACCCTATGGTTTTCATAAGTTGAATATATTTTGCATATCTTGTTTGCTTGTTGGAGAGTTCGTCAGTTGCTTGCATGGAAAAGCTCAACAAAAATTGCTAAAAATCAAGTAAAATATACTAAGCGCATTGCGAGGATCCCAGGTATTCTCCTTCATCTAATAATATTTTGATTTGAGACTTAAAATAAATCTCTTACGTGTCAAGCTTGTGTGCATCTTTTCATGCTTTTGATCTATTTCTACACACTTGCATAATTGATACTAGGTTGTGAACCCTTAAGGATTCATTAAGTAGTCTTAGAATACTTGTGATTGATCTTGATTGCTATCTTGGGTTATTGGACTCGCTAATCCGTCGGCCCCTCATTTCTGCCCCGTGGTTGCAATCTCAGCGCCATAAAGGGGAGGGGTCAACAGGACATAAGCGTTAAGTGTTCCACTTGGCAACCCTTTTGTGCTTTTAGGAACTCACTTGTTTTCTAAGTTGGGGACTCATTTTCAGCTTGTGTGAGGTGTTAAGTGTTCCACCTTGTGGACTCATCTCATATTCGCTTTAAGCGTTAAGTGTTCCTTTTTCTACTTTTTGGGTACTTTTGGTAGATTTGCTTTTGGAAACATACATCTGTGCTCACATAGTAATTAGGCCCTATGAACACTATTCATGATTCTTGAGAGATTGGATTCCTAGCAAAATCCTTCTTGATGATAGAATCCTTGTAGGTAGGGAGGATACTTAGTGTGTTTCACATTCAACTTGGTTAGTGTGTCTTCTCTTATTGATCGATACATTCTCTCCCAGGAGAGGTTGATAGATCACGTGGAGTTGGCATCATAGACCTTGGTGAAGCAAAACTTTGTCTTAGCGTGTCGGATTAATATGCTTGCTTTGTTTGGGTTAAAAGTGAAAAGATGTCAAAAACCTTGGATCTGGATCCAAGTCCCCTTGTGGTATACTATTGTGAGTCATCTTTAGAGAGGGTTAACTGAAGCGGACAATCCCTTCACAGGGCAAACTGCGTTGATGGAACTTCAAGCGGTAATAGCCATTTTCACCATGGTAGTGACAACCGCTATATAAATGTCCTTGTGGAAGAAATCTCCATGGGTATGGTTCATTGTTGGGTTGTCAGATCTCCCTAGCAGCTCTTGAAGATTAAGTTCTCAGACTGTGTCAAAACCTTGGTGCGCCAGGATTGGAGTTCACCCCTTTGAATCATAAAAGTTGCAGAGTCAAACCATTACTAAAAACCCTAGAGAGGCCAATTTTTCATTCTCAGGTATATGTATGTTATTGCAAAACTTTTCAGAACATACACGATTAGTACTCTCAAGGATTAGCACAATTTGGTCACTTGATTGTTCATGCGCAAGGTTGCTTTTGCCCTTGTTCATTGTTTTCAGACGTGCTTGGAATCACTTGCTAGCTGTGCTGCGTGCTTGTTTATCTACTTGGCTATTAAAAATGATCAAATCTGGTATAACCTTCAAAATCTGGATGGTACAAATTTGCAAACAATTCAAATCTGAAAACTCAAAATTTGCAAAATCTGAAGTAAAATTCTTTTCTAGAGTCAAAAGTCATCTCAGGAGGTCAGAAAGTCATACGAGTTTTGTCAACTATCATTTCATTACTACCCAACTATCGTATGTGTTTAGCAACTATCATTTCATAGACTACCCATTGTCGTATGAGTCTGTAGAGTGTCGTTTGGAAAAATTTGAGAGAGTTGTCAGAAATTATCAAATTGCAAGATATCTAATGTTTCCAGCCTAGTTCCAGAATCTGTCAAAAATATCATTGTGTCAGGAACAGAGCAGTAGCTATTGAGCATTCTACCATTTTCTGAGATTAATCTTTTGAATCCAATCTAGCCTTCTATTTGATCAATTTGAGTCCTTTTTATCTCGTGTGAAAACCTTGTCATAACTATCAATCTTCAAAAATAGACTAAGTGTTGAGAACTCATGTCCGCTATCTTTTGGGCGATCTATCCCATACATCCAAGGCACAGTATCCTTCACCCACGTCTCATCAGATCTTCAAAACTATCATAATCTTGACAAGGTTGCGTCATCCGATTTTCTCAAATCAAATTGTTCTTCAGTTGTCTTCATCCTTTTCTTCTATTTCATTCAAAGTTAATGGTGGAGACCAGAGCTTCTTCACACAAGAAATCAGAAGAAACATCTCAGAACTTACTTTTGACCAATACCCCAGGTCCAACTCTTGAACAACTCATTAAGTCAGGTATCTACGAAGACGACGGTCTCGGTAACTTTTGATTGAAAACTGGTTACATACCTCCTCTATCAACTCACAGAGGTAATCAGTAAACTCCTCCTCAATCTGTTCCAGGGAGCCCAAAAACTCCTACCATGTCTCAAGTAGGGACAAACCACGATTCTCTAGGAGGAGGATCCCAAGGACACCATTCTAAACATAATGCCGACCAAGAACCTACACCCTCTGAAATCCATCAATGTCAGAATGATGATGAATTCAAGAGAATGATGAGACATTTCTTGAAAGTGGATAGAGAGGCATACTTTTTGCAATTAGCCCAGGAAGGAGCTAAACTTCCTCCTCACTTCAATGTTGAAGATATCATCAGGCATGAGGAAGAAACTCTGATGACGGCCATAATGAACCAGCTGCACGCTATGCGGGTCAAAATGAATAAAATTGAGAAAGAGAAGGAACCCAAGGAATTCTCCATGGAGGCCCTTTGTCCTTTCCCTTTTGACAAAGACTTGTATATGCCTCCATTCCCAAAAAGAGTGGAGATGCCAAAGTATGAAAAATATGATGGACACTCTGATCCTCAAGATCATGTTAGAGAGTTCTATACGCACTCCATGGAATTCATGCATGAACCGACCTATCTGATGCATCTTTTTCCTAGATCCTTGGGAGGAGCATCCATTCAATGGTTTTCGAGATTACCTTCTACGATTAAAACTTTTGAGGAATTGATTAAATTGTTTTATCAACAATATTCCTACAATATTCAACATCCGATTACCATGATCGATATCTGTAACCTCAAGCAATATCCAGGGGAATCATTCCTAACTTTTCTCAAGAGGTGGCAAAAGAAGTTTTCTCTATATGCTAGACCAATTCCCGAAATGGAGAAACTTGAAATCTTTATCAATAACCTTGTTCCAGAGCTCAACTATCCATTACAAATGCAAGATCATGTATCTTTTGATAAAATGGTGGATAATTAATGCAATCAAGATTGAGAAAGTACTTGTCAAGAAAGAAGAAATCACACTTCAAAAGGACAAGTCTGAATCTGGATCTAGCTCAAAAGATAAAAACAAGAGCTGGAATAGAAATAAAGGTATCGTCTCTGATGGTGTTGTTGACACTATCCGCACCCCATCAAAGGCACTAGCCTACAATCTCACCCTTGCCACCAAAGCCATTAAAGCTTCAAAGAAAAAATCTGTTGAACCATCTCCAAAGAAGCCATTCAAACGATGGGATAATAAATGAAAGTTTACTCCCCTGGGAGAATCTTTGGAATCTACCCTGAGAACCCTGATAGCTGATAACATGATCTCTTTACCACCAATCTGAAACCCTGATCTAGATCCAAAACCATATTGGTGGAAAGATAATGAATTTTGTGCTTTCCATCGGACTAAAGGCCACAAGACTAATGGATGCTTCCACTTGAGGCATACCATTCAAGACTTGATAGATCAAGGGGACATCACGATCGATAATCCTACCAGCAATAATGATCACACAGCATTTAAAGAACCATTTCCACAACATGGCAAGGGAGTTTCCACTTCTCAGCCTAACATGGGGGCAAAAGTCAACTATGCCTACCCTGGAAACAATGCTGTCATCAATATGGTTGAACCATGTCTCTCTGAGAGTTGCAATGTCATCACAATTGTGTGAAGAGACCAAAATCATTCCTCAACTAATGTAGTTACCAGATCACAAGCTCAGGCTCATCTGAAAGGACAAACACCAAGTTCATCTAATGTCCCTGAGATACCTTTCAACCTCACATCTGCTTCCAAACAGAAGGCTGCCTTGAAATCTTCCAATCCAAAGGATACAAGACCTACATCTTACAGCATTGTCCAACAACTCCAGCATACCAATGCCAAAATCTCTATGTTTGAGTTACTTCAAATATCTCTAGATCACAGAGATATCCTAGACAAAGCTTTGCTCGGCTCTAATGTTCTTGATGATCTAGATCTAGACAGGTTCCAGACTATGGTTGGTCATCTAACATCTCTGCAATATATCTCCTTTTTAGAGGAAGATGAAAACTCTTTGAGTCACCCACATAATCAGCCCTTACACATAGAAGTCTTGATCCAGAACCGTCGAGTCAAATGTGTGTTGATAGATGGGAGCGCAGGCCTCAACATTTGTTCTTACAACTTAATCACACAGTTGGGATTCTCAGAGATGGCTATTGATCCTTGAAAGAAGATCACCATAAAAGCCTATGACGAACAAGAAAGAGCTTCTAAAGGCACCATTGTCTTACCCATCCAAGTGGGTTCGGTCATCAAAGATACCACATGTCAAGTGCTTGATCTACCATTGGCTTACAATATCCTTCTAGGGAGACACTGGATCCATGAAATGCAAGCCATTCCTTCTATGTACCATCAATGCTTGAAATTTCCCTATGTAGGGGTAGAAGTTACTATCCCAGCAGATCTAAGTACAACTTGCAATACATTGAAGGAAAGTGCCGATAAGCTTGTACCTAATAACAGAGAATCTTCCATCAAGCAACAAAATGTGGCTTCCACATCCAAGATGGAAGACATTGCTAAAGAGATCAATATCAAAGAAAATGGGATGGGAGAATACACTATAGAGCCAGTCTTGTCTCTGACATCTCTCCCAATCTCACCTAAGTCGTATGGACAATCCTTGAAGTAGTCTAAATCAGAACCTAAGGAACCTATGGAAGCATACAAAAGAAATTTTGTGGCGGAGCAAGTATCCAAACAAGAATTTGAAGAGGATGAAGCTGTGCTTGCATGGCTATACAAAGATGATTCTAAATCCAAAATTGTTCAACCTAGTGAATCTATAGCACCTACAATCCCTTCTAATTCATATGGTCCAGGGAACAGATTGATAGCCAAGATGGGATATTCCGGTCAAGGACCTCTAGGAATCAGAGGAAAGGGTCTTGTGACACCCATTCCACATATTGGTAGAGCCAACAAAGATACTGGTGGCTTAGGCTTTAAAAAGAAACCCTATCATCTCAAAGGTGGTTGTTCTCATGTCATAGAACAAATTGCACTAGGAGAACCCCTTCTCAAGAAAGAAGAGACAGAACCCTCAGATGATGATTCAGATAGTTCAGAACTCATCCCCTATGAAAAATTGCCTAAAGAGATCAAAGATCTTCTTGATGATAAAGATGATCCTATCAAAAGAATTAATGTAGTAGACACACAAGAACCTACTGTAGCGCAAGAGATGGTTGCACCACAAGAACCAGCCAATCTCGAAGGAAATCAAACTAATCAAGAAGAAGGGGGTAGTTATTCTGACATTGATTCCCATGAATATGAATTCAAGTCAGAGATTGAGGGTAATCCTGATTTCACACATTTTCTAAGATTTCCTAGAGATCCTGAATCAGAAGCTGAGTCAAATGACTATGAATGGGGTGCCATTCCAGAAGAAGATGAGCTTATCACAGAGAAATATATTGATGTTATTCACCAATATGTATCTCAACCCAACGTAGGTCTAGAGCGAAATAATGAACTTAACATGTCTGATCCACCTATGGCTGAAGAGGACTCCCATGATGATGTTGAGCCTATTCACAAATTGAACATTTTGAGCTGTAATATCACCTTTGAACTTGAGCATCAGGTTAGGACCAATGATGACATATCCATGTTTGTGAACACCATATCCCAAGCCTTTCCCGCTTTAACTATCCAATGCCCTGATCTTATCGACCAAACTTCCACAAACCCAAGCCATGGTGTTTACACCTTTTCCAGTGACTATGCCCTTGCTTGTTACCTCAATGCAGTTGAGCCTATGAGGACTTCCATCAGTGAACTGAGCGTCAGAATGACTGAGTCAGACATCAAATATCTTAGTCAAAAAAATAAAAAGAAAAAGAAAAAGAGTTCTGAGGGTGAAAACCACTTTGTGGCAGTCTCAGATCCTACAAAAGTAAAAAGAAAAGATGTACCTAAAGGTGAAAACCTCTTTGAGGCACCTAAGGATGAGATATTTGATGTCCTTCTGAGTCATTTACAGGATAGATCTCCAGTTCTGATTGAGCCCACTCAATCCATCAATTTGGGTACAATAGAGGAACCACAATTGGTACATGTAGCACAATCTCTATTAGAAGAATAGAAACAAAAATTCACTACATTCTTATCAGAAAAAAAGATCAATTTTGCATGGAAATATTCAGATATGCCAGGATTGGATCCCAATCTCATTATGCACCATCTATCCATTGCTCCTAGAGTAAAACCAATCAAGCAAAAATTGAGAAAGATGCATCCTCATGTTGCACTCTTAGTCAAAGCAAAACTAGAAAAACTCCTAAAAGGTGGATTCATCTGTGTCATAGACTATGCTAAGTGGATCTCTAACATTGTACCTATTTCAAAACTAGATGGTTCAATCAGAGTGTGCACAGACTTTAGAGATGTGAACAGAGCATGCCCTAAGGATGATTTTCCACTTCCTAACATTGATATGATAGTGGACATGACTGCGGGCTATGAAATGTATTCCTTAATGGATGGCTTTTCTGGGTACAACCAAATCAAAATTGCTCCAGAAGATCAAGAGAAAACAGCTTTCACATGTGCATGGGGAACCTTCTGTTGGAATGTTATGCCATTCAGACTCAAAAATGCTGGAGCTACATATCAAAGAGCAATGACATCTATTTTTCATGATATGATGCATAAAACAATGGAGGATTACGTAGATGATACCTTGGCAAAATCCATGATTAGAACTGAACATCTAACAGACCTGAGCATGATCCTAGACAGAATGGAACAGTTTAGTCTCCGACTAAATCCTAAGAAGTGTGCTTTTGGTGTCACTTCTGGAAAGCTCTTAGGATACATAGTTTCAAAGAAAGGCATTGAAGTTGATCCGGCTAAAGTCAAGGCTATAATAGAGATGCAACCTCCCACAAATATTAGTCAAATGAGGATGTTGCAAGGTAGAGTTCAATCTATCAGAAGATTCATATCACAGCTAGCGGACATATCACAACCTTTTACAAAAACATTACATAAAGGTGTGACCTTTGCATGGAATGAAGAATGCAAGAACAACTTTAACCATATCAAGAAGTATCTATCAAATCTGCCTATATTGATGCCTCCTATTCATGGGAAGCCATTAATATTATATGTCTCCGCAACAGATACATCATTGGGGGCATTGCTAGTGCAACATGATGAAGACAAGAAAGAAAGAGCCATCTACTATATCAACAGAACTTTGGTGGCGTATGAAAAGAACTATTCTATGATTGAGAAAGCTTGTCTCGCTGTGATCTTTGCATCACAGAAACTGAGACACTATATGTTAGCTCATACCACACATCTAGTAGCAAAAATTGATCCACTGAAATACCTACTAAGCAAGGTTGCCCTCACCGGTAGACTGGCTAAATGTGTCATGCTTCTAAGCGAATTTGATATTGAATATGTTGAAAGAAAAGCTATAAAAGGTCAAGTTATTGCTGATCAACTAGCAGATACACCCATGTTTGATGACACACCAATGCAAATGGAATTTCCAGACTCATCTATTATGCACCTCTCTTCTAGAACATGGCGGTTATTCTTTGATGGCTCCTACACATAGAATGGATCTGGAGCAGGCATATTGTTCATCACTCCTCAAGGATACTCGATACCCAAAGTATTTAGATTAAAGTTTCCTTGCACAAACAATATTGATGAATATGAGGCACTTCTCAATGGTATGAAAATGGCAATACAACGGAGAGTTAGAGAGATGCACATCCATGGAGACTCAAAACTTGTTATCCACCAAGTCAATGATGTGTACCAAACCAAAGATGAAAAGCTCATTCCTTACAAGAGAATGGTAGATGATTTAAAGAAATACTTCATCTCTATCACATTTGAGCAAATACCCAGAATGAAGAATAAGGCTGCTGATGCAATGGCGACATTATCTACTCTCTTACAGCAGCTCGAACATGAGCTACGCTATGAGTTCCTGGTGGAAGCCTTATCCTATCCTGCATATGACTCCCCTGAAACCCACATGATTTGCACTGTTGTAGGTTATGACTCATCTCGCTACAAAAATCTATTCTCCTATCTCCATGACCAAATCATCCCTGAGTCCTTTAACCATTTTGAGAAATGAAACCTTATCCGATCCGCATCCCGATATGTCATCATTGGTAATGATCTGTACAAACAAGGTCTAGATGGTACACTGCTTAGATGTTTAGAATGGGAAGAGTCTCAACGTGCATTAGAGGACATCCATGAGGGTATATGTGGGTCACACTCGAATGGTTTAACATTAGCTCAAAAACTTATTAGGGTCGGGTACTATTGGCCTGAAATGGAGAAAGAGGCTATTAAATTTGCTAAAAACTGTCAACAGTGTCAAGTACATGGTAACTTGATTCATGCTCCAGGGGGAGATGTAATTCCCTTTACTACACAATGGCCTTTTCAACAATGGGCATTTGATCTCATAGGCACTATCCATCTGCACTCTTCTAATGGACATACCCATATCATCACAGCTACAGATTATTTTACAAAATGGGTAGAAGCAGTTCCTCTAACACAAGCAACGGGGAAATAGATCTCTATGTTCATCCTGAACTACATCATTTGCAGATATGGGATCCCTCATTCCATAGTCATAGACAATGGGGGACAATTCAAAAACAAGGACCTAGATGACTTATGTGCCAAATTCAAGATTACTCAACATTGGTCATCTATCTACTATCCTCAGGGGAATGGACAAGCTGAAGCTTCAAACAAAAATCTCCTGAAGATCTTGCACAGAATAGTGAATAAAACAGGAAGAGACTGGCATCTAATGATCAATCCAGCTCTCTGGGCATACAGAACTAGTATCAGAACGCCTACAGGGGCTACACCTTTCATTTTAGTTTATGGGTCTGAAGCGGTACTGCCTATTGAGGTTGAAATCCCATCACTCAGAATCAGAATGCATGGACTTGTCACTGATGAAGACTATAGAGTGTCTAGGTTACAAGAACTTGAATTACTAGATGAGTGCAGGCAAGTAGCATATGATCATCTCAGAGTGTATCAGAAAAGAATGTCTAGAGGCTACAACAAGAAAGTCAGACACAGAGAATTTCAGGTTGGTGATCTAGTCTTGAGAGAAAATCCTAAAAATCAATCCCATTAAGAACGCAAGGGGAAGTTCGAACCCAACTGGCTGGGTCCCTTTTTAATCACTGCTACTTTTGGCTCTAGTGCCTATCAACTCTCAATGACATAAGGAGAAAAGCTCCGAGAACCAATCAACGTTCTCCATCTGAAGAAATTCTACGCCTAAGGCATTCAGTCTATGGTTAAATATCCTGAAAAAATCCTAAAAATTGGAAAAAGTCCTGAAAAAATGAACATCTTGGTGTAAACCTAGCAATAGGCACCTTGATGATTCACAAAAAAATCAAACAATATCAAAAATTCAAAAAAAATTGAAAAAAAAGAAAAATACAAAAAAAAAGAAAAAGTGCCTTGGTGAAAACTTGGAAACAGGCGCCTTGGTAGCAAAAATAGAATCTCTGCCAAGATGGTGAAAACCTAGAAAAACGGCCGCCACTTGTTCCAAAATGCTCCATCTATCAGCACAATCTTGGTCTTTCCCAGCTTTCAGTCTTGTTTTAGTTTGTACATATCTCCCAATTTGTTTCTGCATATCCTGGTTTCAATAAGTCAGTCTGTACACCAATCAGCTCAAGCATCTGTATCCTATCAATGTTCAAATTTGGGGGTAATCAATGTCATATCCTATGGCCTCCAATGTATCTTAGACATTTCCTATCCAGTCAGAGTCCTTTGAAGCTTCCAGTTGAGTCAGTCAGTCAGTCTCGTCTCCAGAAAGGATTTTGCATCTACAACAATCAAACATCAAAACTCAACTGACAACAATTTGTGCTTTTCATGCTTTTATCTCCTTGTATGCTTGCTGATCCGCATTGAGATTTTTGCATATTGTGTCCCTTCGAGCTCTTCGATGATGTCCTTTACAGGATTTAGAGGGTGATGACTGGGGGCATAATCTTTTCTTTGTCTTCTGCTTGTATGTGAAAATCTAACAACTTTGGAAATTCTGGATTGAAATGGTGTCCGACTGTAAGAGCCTCTATCTCGAATTGGATGGCCATGCATACCTCGACCATTGATACCCAAAAAATTCAAGGACGTTTGATCTAACTATTATCTTTTTAAAGTAAATTCTTTCTCCTACTTTGAAACGCGATCTTGCCTAAGGAGGTGAACAATAAAGGGTCACTACGGGTAATTCACACTAGATTTAGAATGATCTTTTGATTGTTTGATGTGTATGTTAAACGCAAGGCGTACTCAGGTCATCACGATGTTTATGTTTTGATGCTTGTACAAATTGCTATATCAAAATGGACATGATATTTAGGTCATCCTAGCGTTTGTGCCTTGGTGCTTATATCTAATCCAACATTCCGAATACAAATCAATATTCATATGTCCATGGTTGTATAACCAGTGGGTGTTGTATTGATTCTTGCGCATACAAATTGATATTCATATGTCTATGGTTTCATGGCTAGTGGGCATTGTATTGATTTATCCGGTTACCTAAAAGTTCAATGATGATAACAAATCGACACATGATCAGTGACTAGGTCATAGGTCTTAGGTTGCATTTCATCTTGCATGTCTCCACTCGCATCTTCCAATCTAACAAGAGCTGAACCCCACACGAAGGTTCCTCCAACAAAATAGCAAGTAGAATCCTTTTTCGGGATCAAAATCAAAATCTGAGATCATTCATATTGTCAACTACTTGCATAATCAACCTTTAATCATAGTAGAAATCCATTTTTCAACTTAACTGATTATCTTACATCAAACTATCAAAATTTCAACTTGGTCAACTATGGTCAACTCATGATCAAAACTAGTCAACCTTGGTCTCCAGGACCTCTAAACGATGTAGAATGCATTCACCGGACGTGTTTAACCACTTCTCAAATCAATTAACATGCTTCTAAACTCTCAACACTGACTTTTCTTGTCAGATTTCAATTTTAATCCCGAAGGGGGCATGGTATTGCATATCATTCAAAGTCTGTAATCAAATTGGAAATCAATATCTTTCATCAGTAATCAAGACAATAATCACGTCTAGTTACTGATTCATCAAAAGACCTCATCGCTCGGAGCAAATCTACCATCACTTGGGGCATATCAGATTCATCAAGATCCATATCAATCTGGTATTCTCCTAATCTTGTAAACTATATCAATTTTTGCACCCATCGGTTCATCAGTGTTCTTCCCTTGGTTCTTTGGCAACTGAAGGATTCAGATGTGATACCTGCTAGTTCTGCTAAGACAATCAAGTCTAGAACGGGTCACTCACTTCTTTGCAATCCTAAGGTTTGGAATCAGGTGTTTTGACACTTTTTCGCAATCCGCGGTTCATCGCTGCTATAGTGAACATTATCTTTGGTCATTCAAACATTATCTTTGGTCATTCAGGACCTATTATCTTCATATCAAATCAATATCAATCAGCTTCTGTCTCATATCAATTATCAATTTCGCATCAGTTTCATATCTCTATCAAACACAGACTTTCTTTGAACCACTGCACTTCGCACTGTAATTCAAAGAGGGGCAAAATGTAATACCCAAAAAATGGGCTATAAGTTCATTAATCTCCTACATCTTCAATTCGAACGAAATCGACATCAAAGTCCTAATCTAAGGCACATCTAAACATCATCGAATCATAATTGATTATCTTAAATTCTACATCGGGGAATATTCCTAGTAATATTCCTAATCATCATAATTATCTTTAATTTTATAATTATTTGGCAATAAATCACATTTATCCTAAAATTTGATTAATTAAATATTTTACATATTTAATTAATTAGATTTAATATTTGCCACTTAATTGTTTAATTAAATTTAATTATATCTATTATTAATTGTATTATTTAATTTTGACAATTAATAAAATTCCTATGAATAATTGATTAAATTCTTATTTAATTAATTAAAGCATGTTGTCATTATTTAATAATATATTTTTTAATAAAAGTTTGGTAAAATAGTTAATTAACCCATAAATTAATTATTTTATTTCAAAAAGCAGTTAAGTTGAGAATAAATCACTTTATTTATTTATTAAATCATAATTATCCATGTGCACATTCAAGGACCAGTTAAACTCAAAATTGGAAAATCAATGCAAGTTGTTAGCTTTTTGAAACTCAACATCTTTTCAAGTTTTTAAAGTTGATCTAAACTTCTAATTCAAGTTGAACTGTGCTTTTGCATGATTTTTGTGACTTAATTATCTTTATTTAAAAATAACTCAAAAATCAAGTTGAGTTATTTGAGTGATTTATGGCTTTTTCTCATGCACCTCCAAAGCCTTGGATTTCTATAAAAACAAGGCTCGGCTCTTCATAATTCATCTCATATTTTGCACAATCACACTGGAGAATTGGAATTGAAGAATCAAAGCTCTTGCGAATCGACATCTTTGTGAGATCAATCTTATTTTTGCATTCATAGCATATCAATTTTCAATAGCATTCATAGCATATCAATTTCATATTAGCATAGATTCATATCAGTTTTTATCATTCTTATTGCATAGAAAATATCAAAAATATAGATCAATTGCATTCAAATCCTTCATTTAAGTGTCGTCTAGGTCACTGATCTCGATTACAATCTGAGAACATCAATCTCGCACCTATTAGAAGGCAGTAAATCGCTTGGTTAGATTAGATTTCAATTTTGCATGATTTTGATTATAGCTAACCTCTAATATTTTACTGAAGTGTTGTGTCTACAGATCAGGTACAATTTTCACACACACAAATCCATCCCATGGTGAAAACCACTTCTTGTGGAATCTCGAACAAGTACCATGATGAAAACCTGGCAAACAGGCATCATGTGTAATTCCTCTCTCTTGCACTCTACACTTGGGGGCAAGTTTCATCCATCATATCCTCCATCTTTCTACCATTGATCTCACTTGCATCTGTATTACATCTTTCACCTTTGCTCTTGACAAGGTTGAACATATATGTGAGCATTAAGCATCTTGACATGAGTTATCCTATCCATTCACCTATTCACTTGTTGCATTCACGCTATCTTATCATGATCTTGCTTATCCTAAAGCCACCTTTATTATTTTTAAGAAGCCTTCCCATAATCCCAAACCATTCACTCATAGCCTTCACCACCCCTTTATCATGATTGTGTGATCCTATCCACATTGATCCCTTGATCTTGATCCAAATGAAAAATAAAAGAAATGGAAAATATGTTATAGAAAGTCTCTTGATATGTCCACTCCTTTGGACCATTGTCATGACACCAGGTCATTATTCCATATGTTATTCAACATCATATCATTGGCCTATTGATATTATTTTTCCCTAGCTTGGATAATCTTGAGGAGATAGTCCTATGGGTAACACACTTGCTTCATCCATCATAGCCTATTCATCTCGCATCCACCAGTTTGCAAATCCATCTTTCATGTCCTATACCTTGCTAGACATTCGGGGAATTCAATGTGATCTTGCTTGAAAACTAGTGATCTCTAAAATTTTGAAACAAGTGAAAATGTTCCTTTAAAAATCCAAAAAAATCCAAATCTTTAAAAATCCAAAAAAAAATACAAAATCTTTAAAAATCCAAAAAAAAAATACAAAATCTCTAAAAATCCAAAAAAATACAAAATCTCTAAAATTAAAAAAATTCTAAAATATCAAAAATCTAAAAAATCCAAAAATTGCAAATCTTAAGTAAACACTCAAAAGTTGCATTGCCCAACAAAGCACGATCTTTGCTAAATCAAACCAGGGGCACCAATCCAAATTCAATGAGCTTTTGTAAAGAAGACATTAGTTGGCTCAAATCATCACATCAAAATCAAAAAAATTGCTACACTTGAACTTCATGATCAATATTACATTTCAAACTTCCAAATACTTGATTTAAACAACAAAAACATTTTAAAAATCAGATGAAAATCTAAAAGGCTTAAACATAACTAAGGATCAAAGTGGATGAAGTTTTTTTTTGAAATATGGATCTACAAACAAAAGCAAAAAAGGTTCAAAGTGTTACTAAATTTTTGGAACAATGTATTTTTAGCAAATCGATGAAGTCTTTGACTAGATGAGCGATGATGAAGACATGATATTTTCTTGATTGCTACGTGAGTGCTTGCCATATTGATTCATAACAGTATGTGAATCCGTCTAATGACATGATCATCAAAGAATCATCGAGGACATTTGTATAGGAAAGGGATCAATTCTTTTTCTGTTTACTTACAATTGTTAAAATCTGAGGAAAGAGGTATTCATATCATCATGGTTGAACTAGCGATGGTTGTACCAATTTCATGTTCCAAAGGCTCGATGATGAAAATAAGCTTCCAAAATCTTGAATAATGACAGTTAGCTGCATACATCTTAGATTAGATGCATTGTATATATTGTTTTGCCTTTCTTAGCTTAATTTGCAAGAGGAAAATCTAAAAGGGGGTGGAGTTATCATCATCAAAAGACAAAATCAAGATACATCAAATGATTAATGATATCATCAATGGTACATCATCAAATGTTCATCAATGGTACATCATCAAATTTATTGAAATCAACATCATCAAATGTCTATCGACATCATCAAAGTCCTGATCAACATCATCAATGCTTGAAGTATCCACCATCAAAAATCCTTCTTAATCCAATCACCAAAGGTACATCAATCAGAAGGTACATCTTCAAATGTTTGATCCATCAAAATGATTCATGCTTCATCAAGGACATCATCAACAATCAATTAGTCAAATCATCCAATTGATTATTTAGCGTCAATCAAGTTATCCTATCATCCATTGGCTCATCATGAGCATCAAAACTCCTAACTCTATATCTTGAGGAAGGAAAATCATTGTTTTGTCTCTCTAGATCTTGAGAGCAAAATATCAACCCATCAACTTATCCTATTAGATTGACATCAACATCAACCAAGTGATTCTGAATGACATCAAACGATACCAAATCATCATCAACTTATCTGGAGCATCAACAACATCTTATCAATCGCATCTTTTATCATAAAATTCTCTCATGATCGGGGCATTTAAAAATTTCTATATCAGGAAACAAATAAAAATTTCCCAATCTCAACCAAATCATCCAAAATCATTTCGATTCATTTCCTGAGGGGGCATGCAATCATATCATCAGATCAACATCATCAGTAACATCAATGGAAATCAGAGACTAATCATCAAATCAAATTGCAAGCTTTTATCAAAAAAATTTCATTATCAAACGAAAGGGGCATCATATCATATCATCAAGAGAGTTTCATATCGATCAGAAAATCAATCATCATATTGAGAATGATCATCATACCACATCAATCAGGAGAGTTTCATATCAATCATTACTTGTAGCAATTTCATATCGAGAATCAGAGGATCGACCATCGAAAGACATTAAGAATGAACATCAAAGATTGACCATCAATGAATCAAGACCTATCATCAAGCAAGATTAGAGTATTCTTTGAATCGACATGCTTCGCACGTCAACTCAAAGAGGGGCATTTGTAATCACCTAAAAATGGACAAAGACAATTTAACAATAATTCAAAGCAAATCAAGTTAAATCAAAGAAAATCAAGGACATAATTAAATCAATTGAATCACAATGCACAATTAGCCAATCAAAACAAAAATCAAGTCTTAATCCGAGATCAATCAAAATTGAGAGGATTTTAATTAAGTGTAATCAAATCAAAATACAATTAATTCAATTAATTGTATAGTCTTGGATTAAATTAAATTCAACCCATTCAAGGGGTACATGGCTAAAATAAATCAATTAAATCAATTAATAAAAATCAATTACTCTCAACAACCCAAAAAGAGAGGAAAATCAATCAACCAATGAAATTTGAGGAAAGACATTCACATGGATCAAGCCAAATTGAATCTCATTCACTCAAAGTAAAAATGAATCTTAACCATCCATCTTGTCTACTTGTCCCAAGCTTTGAGGACACAAACTTTGCTTTGTCTTCAAAGGGTGGAACCAAAGACTTAACCCCAACTCAATCATGATTAAACACAACTACACCCCCTACCATTGGAAAATCTATAAAAGGAAGGCTAAAATCCCTCATAATTCGTCAACCACCTATCTGAGAATTGCATCAAACCTCTTGCAATTTGAGTTTAGAACAACATTTGAGAGCAATTTTAGCATTTATCTTGATAATTGCTAGCTTTAGCATCGTTGTTTATCTTTATCATTCTCATTTTAGGACTGTCATTAATGAGAGCTTGCTAAGAGGTTACTCATTAACATCTTAGTTAGAGAGCCATAGGATGCTCAATTAGACATTGATTTTGTTAAATAGTTTCTCAATTGTGGTTGTATTTAGTTATTATTTCACTTATTATTGATGATTAACCCTAATTCTATGAAGGTACATTTATTTGTATACAGTAAGAAATCCTTGAAAACCTCTGGTAATTTTGATGATGACAATGAAGAAAAAGCTCTAGATGGATTAATTGCTCTTGAAGATGAAAATAATTCACAAGAGTTAGCACTGATTTCACAAGTTGACATCAGGATAGATTGAATCATTGACGGTGGTTGTTCACATCACATGACAGGAGACAAAGATAGATTTATTCATTTGGACATATACAAAGGAGGCATGGCTAGATTTGGAGATAACACTCCTAAACCCATCATTGGTAGAGGAGCCATCACCTTGGATGGAAAGAATAGAACTGATGATGTTCTTTATGTTGATGGTTTGAAGCATAACCTACTAAGTGTTGGGCAGTTACTTGACAAAGGTTACAGGTTGGAGTTCAATGGAAACAAGTGCATCATTGACAACAAGGAAGGAGAAATGATTGCATCAGGATCAAAGACTAAATGTAATGTTTTTCAGCTTAATCCAGAAGCAAGTTGTTTTGTTGCTAAAGTAGATGACAGTTGGCTATGACACAAAAGACTATGTCTTATCAATTTTGATAACATAGTAAAGATTAGTAATGTTAAGGCAGTAAGAGACCTACCTAGCATAACAAAGGTGGTTGATACTATTTGCAAGGAATGTGTGATGGGAAAGCATGTGAGAAATTCATTCAGAAGAAAGCATAATTCGGTACAGAACAAGTTGGATCTGATTCATACACACCTATGTGGACCAACTCAAACAAGATCATACTATGGTGAAAGGTATTTCATCTTGTTTGTAGATGATTATTCTAGAATGATGTGGGTTGCGTTCTTGAAAGATAAGTCAAAAGCATTTGAGAAGTTCAAAATATTCAAAGCTAAGGTTGAGAATGAATCTAGACTAAAGATAAAATGTCTAAGGTTGGATAGAGGAGGAGAATTCACCTCTGATAGATTCTATGAGTACTGTGAAGAACATGGCATAAAGAGACAGTTGAGTGCACCTAGAACCCCTCAGCAGAATGAGATTGCAGAGAGAAGGAATAGGATCATCCTTGATACAACGCACACCTTCATGATTGAAGGAAAAGTTGCACACACCTATTGGAGAGATGCGGTCAATACAACAATCTATACAATCAATATAATACAATTAAGACCTGGTGCAGACAAGACACCTTATGACCTATGGTTTGGTAATATTCCCACAGTAAAATACTTTAGAATCTTTGGAAGCAAGTGCTACATCAAGAGAGATGAAGCAATAGGACAGTTTGATGCAAGAAGTGATGAAGGTATTTTCCTTGGTTACTCTACTAAAAGAAAAGCTTATAGATATTTTAATTTGAGATTTAAGAAGATCATTGAAAGTGCTCATGTTAAGATTGATGAAAAGTTTATGGTTCAAGAAAGATATCATGATTATGCACCTATGAGTGAAGAAGAACCCAGACCTTCCACTAGTGAGACAGTTGTTGAAGAGATGTTTGATAGTATTTATATATTGTTTAATGACCCTGAAACAAGTGAAGAAGAAACTCATAAGGAAGATGAGTCAATATCACCTAAAGTTCCAAAGTATACATCTAGATATGAGTCTAAGGATGACATCATTGGAGATCAGAGCAGCAAAGTCACAATAAGATCAAAAGAAAAGAATTCAGCAAGAAATGAAGCGGTATGTTTACTATCTCAGATTGAACCTCTAAGTGTTGAAGATGCATGTAATGATTCAGATTGGCATGATGCTATGAAAGAAGAACTAGATCAGATTATTAAGAATGATACTTGGGAACTAGTCCCAAGACCTAGTGATAAGAATGTGATTGGAACAAGTGGATATTCAGAAACAAGATGAATGAAGATGTTACAGTAGTAAGGAATAAAGAAAGGTTAGTATGTAAGGGATATGCACAAAGAAAAGGTATTGATTATTCAAACACTTTTGCACCAGTGAGCAGATTAGAAGCCATTAAGTTGTTTTTAGCTTTTGCAACATTCAAAAACTTCAAATTTTATCAGATGGATGTTAAGTCAGCATTCTTGAATGGGGAGCTAAAGGAAGAAGTATACATTGAGCAACTAGAAGGATTCACCTTATCAGACAAACCTGATATGGTATCTAGATTGAATAAAGCCCTTTATGGACTTAAAGAAGCCCCTAGAGCATGGTATGAGAGACTTGATGGATATCTAACAAAAATTGGATTAAAGAAAGGAGTAGCAGATTGCAATCTATTCATAAGAGAGACATCTGAAGGTCTACTACTTGTAGCCATATTTGTTGATGACATTATCTTTGGGGGTAATGACAAACTTAGTGCAGAATTTGCTAAGGAAATGTAGAGTGAGTTTGAGATGAGCATGATTGGACCTATCAAATACTTCTTGGGATTAAATGTGCAGCAGATAGAGAAAGGTATTTTCATTAATCAGTCCAAATATGTGAAAGAGATATTGAAGAAGTTCAAAATGGATGATTGCAAGCCAATAGGTACACCTATGATAATAGGATGAAAGCTTACAAAAGAAGATGATTATCCAGTAGTAGATACAACATTATACAAGTCTATGATTGGTAAACTCATATATCTTACTCAAACTAGACTTGATATTTCTAATGTAGTTGGCATAGTTGGAAGATTTGTAGCAGAGCCTAAACAAAGTCACTTCATGGCAGTAAAGAGAATATTTAGATATTTGTAGGGCACTATAGATTATGATCTATGGTATCCTAACTCAGAGAATGTTGAGCTTCATGTATATATAGAAGTAGATTGGGTAGGATGCATTGATGACAAAAATAGTACATTAGGAGGAGTAGTGTTTCTTGGTGACAGACTTGTCACTTGGACAAGAAAGAGGCATAATTTCATTTTTCAGTCAACAACATAAGCAGAGTATTTTTCCACAACCTTGAATTGCTCCACAATTGTTTGGATCAAGAAGATGATAAAGGATTTTTTAATTCAGATTGATTATCCTATTGTTACTCATTGTGATAACACTAGCACTATCAACATGTCAAAGAATAATGTGATGCATGCAAAGACAAATAACATAGAGATTAAGTATCACTTCCTAAGAGAGAAAGTGGAAGAGAAAGAAGTCAAATTGGATTATGTGAGTACAAAGGAATAGCTAGAAGATATATTCACAAAGCCTTTTCCAAAGGATACTTTTGAGTATCTCAGGGAGAAGTTGGGAGTAATTCCCTTCCCTGATTCTGCTTAGAGAGAGAAGAAAGTGCATCAGTCCTTAGGGACTGATGGATGGTTGACTATTCTACTTCAAGAGTAGTACCAATGCTTAAATGAGTTGGTGCCCTTTTCCATTGATGTCAAAGGGGGAGTATATATAAAGTCATGAAAAATAGAAAAGAAGATATACAGTAAGGGGGAGCATATTCAAAAAGGAGGAGTTGTAGCAGTTAATGGAGGATCCATCCTTGGGGGAATTTTGATGAGGAAATGGAGAATGCTATAAAAGAATTGTTCACTTGGATTGGTGGCATTTTTCATTCCATATGTTTCCATCAATGCCAAAGGGGGAGATTGTTGGAGATTTTCTAGCAAGCTAGTATTGACTGTATGTTTGTCATTGATGACAACATATGGTAAGTAGCATGCATAGAAGACTTATGCAGTAAGCTTTGAGTATATGTAGCATGGACATGTTATCAGCATGATATCATGGATGCAGAGGTTAATTGTTAGTACAGACAGTTATGTAGCAGCTTGTGTCATCAGTGTTCATGAGAGAGTTACAAGTAGTGTTCTGTGAGTGTTGTCCATACAGTCATCATGGAGCCTTGTGCCTTTGGATATGTGATGAAGACATGCTAGTGATGTTACATTCATGAACACAGAGTCTGATGATCAGTAGAAGTGAAGTTATGTAGTCACTATTCACTAGTAGCAGTTTCCTGTGTTTATTCAGAAGAGCCGACAAAGATTATATTGGTTCAGGAGTTGCACCTATCAATTCGGTATGCGCCCTTGGATTAGTGATTAGAGAAGAGTTAATAATGTTTGGTTAAAAGTGCATGATTTAATTCATCGTATGGAGAAAGTATTAGTTAAAGCAGTAGAGCCAATAATGTGTAGCGTGCATCTACACTTATTGATTTGGACAGGTCCCAGTTTATGATGTGTGCTTAGTAGAGCCGACAAAATTGTTATTGAACTGTGTTATGGTTTCTCTAATATGATTTCAAGGTGGTTATACCAGGCCAAATTGATTATATCATTTGGAGGAAGGATATTTATAGGCAATCATTTGTGATTGCTAAGACATGGTTCAGAGTTGATTGTGAAGAGCAGAGTAAAGTGTGCAAAGTGTTGAGCCATTAGCAGAAGGTCTATGTGACCAAGTAAAGAGTTTGTGCTATACATTGGAACCAATCCAGACAGTAGGTCAAAGTACAGTTCACCAAGATCCAGATATAGTGTGTATCTATTATTCAGAAGGTTGTAGCCTTCACCCCTTTGAGCAATGTGCTCTCAGACAGTGCGTCCTCACCCCTAACAAGGTTAATTATAAAAGACTCCTAACAGGGTCTGACCCTTGACCAGGTCACTATACTAAATGCATTGTAAAGACAACTCCTAACAGGGTTAAGGATCTTCTAACAAGGATCATAATACACTAGTGCAGATTATTAGTGAGTGTCAATTCCCACCGGGGTTTTTACCTATTTGGGTTTCCCTGTAACCAAAATATTGGTGTTGTGTTCAAGTGTTCTTTCATTATGTTTATGATTTAGGGTATGTGCAGGATCATGAGGGGCCAAACTATTCCCTTAAGTGGCAATGAAAAATCAGAAAATCAAGATTAGTCAACTTGACGTGAAAAAATGAACTAGTTATCTACCTAATATCAAAAAGTTGTAAGAACATAATTTGTAGGAAATTGAATGTAGTTTCTAAAATAATAAGCCTTTTTTGAAAAAAATTTAATATGATTGGTAAAATGTATAGATTGCAATGTAGCACTACAAACATTTCAGCAAAAAAATAAGAAGTATGTGTATGTCTGACCACCCTAATAAAAAAAAAATGATAATATTTTTTTATAATATTCTATATATATGTAGCTCACTCATGCTCGGATGTGATGCATATTTTTTGGTATTTTTATTCCAAACAGATAATTAATTATGATTTTTTTGCTACAGCCCTTTCAGAATTTAAAAACTCTTGTGTCTGACCACCTTTACTCATTGAAAACTTATCATAATTCAATTTTTTAAAAAAATTTCTTATACTAGACGAAGCATAGAATGTGACGCATCTTTTGGATTTCAAAAATGTTATACGGTTTGAAAGTTATAGCTATTTTTCCATCAGTATGTCAATCAGGGCTTTAGATGTAAGTGAACTAGAAAACAACTAATAAATACTTAATGAATTCAAAATCTGACAGCACTTATATCAATGGAAAGCTGACAATCATCCAAAGAAACCCTTTTCATTTTATCGAAATCAAGTGGAAAAAAAGTCATCAACCTAATGGTCGAAGTGTCGATACAAGAAAAATAGAGAAAAAACACATTTTTTGCACACCTTCAGCGTTGAACATGGGGCTTTGGTTTCCAAAGCTATTACCAAGCCTAATCGGGTACCCGAAAAAATCGGGTACCCAATTTTTTCATGTACCCGATTTTGTTTGAATTTGAATTTTGAAAAGTTTCCCCCTCCCACTCTTTTTTAATTTCCCTTTAATTTTGATGTTTTTTTCTCACCCTGACAATCAATAATTTATATATTTTATATTTTATATTATATAGTATATATATTATATATATTATTTATTTATATTATATATTCGATAATATTATTTTAAACGACCTAAGTATATAGTCTGTTCAGACATATATTAAATGCAATATTTTTATATTATAATATAAATGTTACATAATATATATATATATATATATATATTATATATTAAATATTGTTGCACGTATATAATATAATGTCTAATATATATAATATATAAAATGAATTGGACATTAATATATTGTATATTTGATAATATATATTAAATGTAATATCTAATATATCTTATAATATATATTATATATTTAGTCTATTAAATATTATATTTTTTCAAATATTTTATATATTATTTTAATATTTAATTTAAGTTATAATAGATCCTCTCATGAGACAACAGGTCGAATCGGGGTCGCTAGACGTCTTAAGGGGTAATTAGGGTTTGTGAGGCAACTTCAGATGTACAGTGACCATCTGGAAGGCAATAGGGCATGTCCAAGGACCAATGTACCAAATTTTAATGACTTTTTCCTAGTCAAACTCGAAAAGGGTCCATGGGGTGCTCTCAGGAGACCACATGTCCAATCAATGTCGCTAGGCGTCTTCAGGGGTCATCAGGGCTCATGAGACAACCTTTGATGCACGGTGACCATTTGGAATGCATTAGGACATGTCAAAGGACCTAACTCCATAATTTAGATGAATTTTGATTAGTCAAACTCAAAAAGGGTCCATGGGGCGCTCTTGGGAGACCATTGTGCGATTTAGGGTCGATAGGTGACTTAATGGGTCATCGGGGTTCCAAATGAAACTTTCGATGAACGGTGATCCTTTGGAATGCATTAGGACATATCAAATGACCTACGTACCAAATTTGGATAACTTTTTCCTAGTAGAACTCGAAAGGGGTCCATGGGGTGCTCTCGGGAGACCACTTGTCGAATCGGGGTTGGTAGGCCTATTAAGAGGTCATTAGGGTTCCAAATGAAACTTCAATGGAATAGTGACCCTTTGGAATGTATTAGGATATGTCATAGGACCTATGTACCAAATTTGGATGACTTTTGCCTAGTAAAACTTGAATGGGGTCCATGGTGTGCTCTCAGGAGACCACGTGTCGAAATGGGGTCGGTAGGCATGTTAAGGGGTCATTAGGGTTTCAAATAAAACTTTGATGAAATGGTGACCCTTTGGAATGCATTAGGACATGTCATAGGACCTACATACCAAATTTGGATGTCTTTTTCTTAGTAGAACTCGAAAGGGGTCCATGGGGTGCTCTTAGGAGACCACATGTTGAAACAGGGTTGGTAGGCCTATTAAGGGGTCATTAGGGTTACAAATGCAACTTGGATAGAATGGTGACCCTTTGGAACACATTAGGACATGTTAGAGGACCTATGTACCAAATTTGTATGACTTTTTCCTAGTAGAATTCAAAAAGGGTCCATGGGGTTCTCTGAGGAGACCACATGTCGAATCAGGGTCGATAAGCCTGTTAAGGGGTCATTAGGGTTCCAAATGTGACTTTTATGGAATGGTGACCCTTTGGAATGCATTAGGACATGTTAGAGGACCTACGTACCAAATTTGGATAACTTTTTTCTACTAGAACTCAAAAGGGGTCCATGGGGTGTTCTCGGAAGACCACATGTCGAATCATGGTGTGTAGGGCAGTTAAGGGGTCATTAGGGTTCTAAATGAAACTTCTATGGAATGGTGACCCTTTCAAATTCATTAAGACATGTCAGAGGACCTATGTACTAAATTTGGATGAATTTTTCATAGGAAAACGCAAAAGGGGTCCATGGGGAGCTCTCGGGAGACCACATGTTGAAATGGGGTCAGTAGGCATGTTAAGGGGTCATTAGGGTTCAAAATGAAACTTCTATGGAATGATGACCCTTTGGAATGCATTAGGACTCCCTAGGGGTCAAAACAGGTTAGGGGGACTCCCGAGGGGTCCTATTGTGTACTAGGACCCCTAGGGAGTCCCGGTGACCCCTTTTGACACATTGAAATGCTCAAGTGTGTCTTAAGGGGTCCTTTTCACTCCCTAGGGTTCCTAACATGTGATAAGGCATACTAGGACCCCTAGGGAGTCATTGTGACCCCTTTTGACACATTGGAACACTCAAGTGTGTCTTCAGGGGTCCTACAACCCGTTAAGACACACTTGAGCGTTCCAATGTGTCAAAAGGGGTCACGATGAATCCCTAGGGGTCCTAGTACGCTTTATCACATGTTAGGCCCCTAGGGAGTCCTCGTGACCCCTTTTGACACATTGGAATGCTCAAGTGTGTCTTAAGGGGTCCTACGAACCCTTATGACATAGTAGAGAATTCTAATGTGTCAAAAAGGGGTCACGATGATTCCCTAGGGGTCCTAGTATGCTTTATCATGTGATAGGACACCTAGGGAGTCCTCGTGACCCCTTTTGACACATTGGAATGCTCTAGTGTGTCTTAAGGGGTTTTAGGACCCCTTAAGACACACTTGAGCATACCAATGTGTCAAAAGAGGTCATGGGGACTCCCTAGGTGTCTTAGTATGCGTTAGGACCCTTAGGGAGTCCCCCTAACCCCTTTTGACACATTAGAACACTCAAGTGTGCCTTAAGAGGTCGTAGGACCCCTTAAGACACACTTGAGCTTTCCAATGTGCCAAAAAGGGTCACGGTGACTCCTTAGGGGTCCCAGTATGCTTTATCATGTGTTAGGACACCTAGGGAGTCCCCCTGACCCCTTTTGACACATTGGAATGCTCAAGTGTGCCTTAAGGGGTCCTACAACCCCTTAAGGCACACTTGAGCATTCCAATGTGTCAAAAACGGTTAGGGTGACTCCCTAGGGGTCCTAACATGTACTAGGACCCCAAGGGAGTCCCTGTGACCCCTTTTGACACATTGGAATGCTCAAGTGTGTCTTAAGGGGTCCTTTTGACTCCCTAGGGTTCCTAACTCATGATAAGGCATACTAGGACCCCTAGGGAGTCATCGTGACCCCTTTTGACACATTGCAATGCTCTAGTGTGTCTTAAGGGGTCGTAGGACCCCTTAAGACACACTAGAGCATTCCAATGTGTCTTAAGGGGTCGTAGGACCCCTTAAGACACACTAGAGCATTCCAATGTGTCAAAAGGGGTCACGGGGACTCCCTAGGTGTCCTAGTATGTGTTAGGACCCTTAGGGAGTCCTCGTGACCCCTTTTGACACATTGGAACGCTCAAGTGTGCCTTAAGGGGTCATAAGACCTCTTAAGGCACACTTGCGCATTCCAATATGTCAAAAGGGGTCACGGGGATTCCCTAGGTGTCCTAACGCATGATAAAGCGTAATAGGACCCCTAAGGAGTCCCCATGACCCCTTTTGACACATTGGAATGCTCAAGTGTGCCTTAAGGGGTCCTACGACCCCTTAGGGCACACTTGAGCATTCCAATGTGTCAAAAGGGGTCATAAGGACTCCCTGGGTCTTCTAGTACGCATTAGGACCCCTAAGGAGTCCCCTTGACCCCTTTTGACACATTGGAACGCTCAAGGGTGCCTTAAGGGGTCATAGGACCCCTTAAGACACACTTGAGCATTCCAATGTGTGAAAAGGGGTCACGAGGACTCCTTAGGGGTCCTAGTACATGTTATCACGTGTTAGGACACCTAGGGAGTCCGCGTGACTGATTTTGACACATTAGAATGCTCAAGTGTGCCTTAAGGGGTCGTAGGACCCCTTAAGACACACTTGAGCATTCAAATGTGTGAAAATGGGTCACGGGGACTCCTTAGGGGTCCTAGTATGCTTTATTGTGCATTTGGACACCTAGGGAGTCCCCGTGACCCCTTTTGACACATTGGAATGCTCAAGTGTGCCTTAAGGGGTCCTTAAGGCACACTTGAGCATTCCAATTTGTTAAAAGGGGTCACGGGGACTCCCTAGGTATCCAAACACATGATAAAGCATACTAGGACCCCTAAGGAGTCCCCGTGACCACTTTTGACACATTGCAATGCTCAAGTGTGTCTTAAGGGGTCGAAAGACCCCTTAAGACACACTAGAGAATTCCAATGTGTCAAAAGGGGTCATGGGGACTCCCTAGGTGTCCTAGTACACGTTAGGACCCTTAGGGAGTCCCCGTGACCCCTTTTGACACATTGGAATGCTCAAGTGTGCCCTAAGGGGTCGTAGGACCCCTTAGGGCACACTTGAGCATTCCAATGTGTCAAAATGGGTCATGGGGACTCCCTAGGTGTCCTAACACGTGATAAAGCGTACGTGTTAGGACACATAGGGAGTCCCCGTGACCCCTTTTGACATATTGGAATGCTCAAGTGTACCTTAAGGGGTCCTACTACCCCTTAAGGCACACTTGAGCATTCCAATGTATCAAAAGGGGTCATGGGGACTCCCTGGGTGTCCTAGTACGTATTAGGACCCCTAAGGAGTCCTCCTGACCCCTTTTGACACATTGGAACAGTCAAGGGTGCCTTAAGGGGTTATAGGACCCCTTAAGACACACTTGAGTGTGCCAATGTGTGAAAAGGGGTAACGGGGACTCCTTAGGGGTCCTAGTACACTTTATCACACATTAGGACACCTAGGGAGTCTCCGTGACCCCTTTTGACACATTAGAGTGCTCAAGTGTGCCTTAAGGGGTTGTAGGACACCTTAAGACACATGTGAGTGTTCCAATGTGTGAAAAGGGGTCACAAGGACTCCTTAGGGGTCCTAGTACACTTTATCACATGTTAGGACACCTAGGGAGTCCCCGTGACCCCTTTTGACACATTGGAACACTCAAGTGTGCCTTAAGGGGTCGTAGGACCCCTTAAGACACACTTGAGTGTTCCAATGTGTGAAAAGGGGTCACGATGACTCCGTAGGGGTCCTAGTATGCTTTATCATGCGTTAGGACCCCTAGGGAGTCCCCGTGACCCTTTTTGACACATTGGAATGCTCAAGTGTGCCTTAAGGGGTCGTAGGACCCTTTAAGGCACACTTGAGCATTCCAATGTGTCAAAAGGGGTCACGGGGACTCCCTATGGGTCCTAACATGTGATAAAGCGTACTAGGACACCTAAGGAGTCCCTGTGACCCCTTTTGATGCATTGCAATGCTCAAGTGTGTCTTCAGGGGTTGAAGGACCCCTTAAGACACACTTGAGCCTTGCAATGTGTCAAAAGGGGTCATGATGACTCACTAGGGGTTCTAGTACGCTTTATCACGCGTTAGGACCCCTAGGGAGTCCCCGTGACCTCTTTTGACACATTGGAATGCTGAAGTGTGTCTTAAGGGGTCCTACAACCTGTTATGACACACTAGAGCAGTCCAATGTGTCAAAAGGGGTCACAATGATTCCCTAGGGGTCCTAGTACAGTTTATCATGCATTAGGACATCTAGGGAGTCCCCGTGACCCCTTTTAACACATTGGAATGCTCAAGTGTGCCTTAAGGGGTCGTAGGACCCCTTAAGACACACTTGAGCATTCCAATGTGTGAAAAGGGGTCATGGGGACTCCTTAGGGGTCCTAGTATGCTTTATCATGTGTTAGGACACCTATGGAGTCCCTGTGACCCCTTTTGACACATTGGAATGCTCAAGTGTGCCTTAAGGGGTCCTATGATCCATTAAGGCACACTTGAGCATTCTAATGTGTCAAAAGGGGTCATAGGGACTCCCTAGGTGTCCTAACATGTGATAAAGTGTACTAGGACCCCTAAGGAGTCCCCGTGACCCCTTTTGACACACTGTAATGCTCAAGTGTGTCTTAAGGGGTTGAAGGACCCCTTAAGACACACTTGAGCATTGCAATGTGTCAAAAGGGGTCACGATGACTCCCTAGGGCTCCTATTATGCTTTATCACATGTTAGGACCCCTAGGGAGTCCTCGTGACCCCTTTTGACACATTGGAATGCTCAAGTGTTCCTTAAGGGGTCGTAGGACCCCTTAAGACACACTTGAGCATTCCAATGTGCGAAAAGGGGTCACGGGGACTCCTTATTGGTCCTAGTACACTTTATCATGCGTTGGGACACCTAGGGAGTCCCTGTGACCACTTTTGACACATTGGAACACTCAAGTGTGCCTTAAGGGGTCCTACGATCCCTTAAGGCACACTTGAGCATTGAAAAGTGTCAAAAGGGGTCATGGAGAATCCCTAGGGGTCCTAACATGTGTTAAAGTGTACTAGGACCTCTAAGGAGTCCCCATGACTCCTTTTGACACATTGTAATGCTCAAGTGTGTCTTAAGGGGTCAAAGGACTACGACCCCTTAAGGCACACTTGAGTGTTCCAATGTGTCAAAAGCGGTCATGGGGACTCCCTAGGGGTCCTAACATGTGATAAAGTGTACTAGGACCCCTAAGGAGTCCCCATGACCCCTTTCGACACATTGCAATGCTCAAGTGTGTCTTAAGGGGTTGAAGGACCCCTTAAGACACACTTGAGCATTGCAATGTGTCAAAAGGGGTCACAGGGACTCCCTAGGTGTCCTAACGTGTGATAAAGCGTACTTGGACCCCTAAGGAGTCCCCGTGACCCCTTTTCACACATTGGAATGCTCAAGTGTGTCTTAAGGGGTCCTACGACCCCTTAAGGAACACTTGAGCATTCCAATGTGCTCAAAAGGGGTCACGGGGACTCCTTAGGGGTCCTAGTATGCTTTATCACACGTTAGGATGCCTAGGGAGTTCCCTTGACCCCTTTTGACACATTGGAATGCTCAAGTGTGCCTTAAGGGGTCCTATGACCCCTTAAGACACACTTGAGCATTCCAATGTGTCAAAAGGGGTCAATGTGTCAAAAGGGGTCAGGGGGACTCCCTAAGGGTCCTAACACCTACTAGGACACCTAGGGAGTCCCCATGACCCCTTTTGACACATTGGAATGCTCTAGTGTGTCTTAAATGGTCCTACAACCCCTTAAGACACACTACAGTGTTGCAATGTGTCAAAAGGGATCACGATGACTCCCTAGGGGTCCTAGTATGCCTTATCACATGTTAGGAACCTAGGGAGTCAAAAGGAGCCCTTATGACACACTTGAGCATTCCAATGTGTCAAAAGGGGTCAAGGGGACTCCCTAGGGGTCCTAATGCGTACTAGGACCCCTAGGGAGTCCCTGTGACCCCTTTTGACACATTGGAATGCTCAAGTGTGTCTTAAGGGGTCCTTTTGACTCCCTAGGGTTCCTAACATGTGATAAGGCATACTAGGACCCCTAGGGAGTCATCGTGACCCCTTTTGACACATTGCAACACTATAGTGTGTCTTAAGGGGTTGTAGGACCCTTTAAGACACCTTAGAGCATTCCAATGTGTCAAAAGGGGTCATGGGGACTCCCTTGGTGTCCTAGTAGGTGTTAGGACCCTTAGGGAGTCCCCCTAACCCTTTTTGACACATTAGAACACTCAAGTGTGCCTTAAAGGGTCATAGGACCCCTTAAGGCACACTTGAGTGTTCCAATGTGTCAAAAGGGGTCATGGGGACTCCCTAGGTGTCCAAAAGCATGATAAAGCATACTAGGACCCCTAAGGAGTCCCCGTGACCCCTTTTGACACATTGCAATGCTCAAGTGTGTCTTAAGGGGTCGAGGGACCCCTTAAGACACACTAGAGCATTCCAATGTGTCAAAAGGGGTCACGGGGACTCCCTAGGTGTCCTAGTACGTGTTAGGACCCTTAGAGAGTCCCCCTGACCCCTTTTGACACATTGGAATGCTCAAGTGTGCCTTAAGGGGTCGTAGGACCCCTTAGGGCACACTTGAGCATTCCAATGTGTCAAAACGGGTCACGGGGACTCCCTAGGTGTCCTAACGCGTGATTAAGCGTACGCGTTAGGACACCTAGGTAGTCCTCGTGACCCCTTTTGACACATTGGTATGCTCAAGTGTGCCTTTAGGGGTCCTATGACCCCTTAAGGCACACTTGAGCATTCCAATGTATCAAAAGGGGTCACGGGGACTCCCTAGGTGTCCTAGTACGCATTAGGACCCCTAAGGAGTTCTCCTGACCCCTTTTGACACATTGGAATGCTCAAGGGTGCCTTAAGGGGTCGTAGGACCCCTTGAGACACACTTGAGCATTCCAATGTTTGAAAAGGGGTCACGGGGACTCCTTAGGGGTCCTAGTACACTTTATCACGCGTTAGGACACCTAGGGAGTCCCCGTGACCACTTTTGACACATTAGAACGCTCAAGTGTGCCTTAAGGGGTCGTAGGACCCCTTAAGACTTGGTTGAATGTTCCAATGTGTTAAAAGGGGTCATGGGGACTCCTTAGAAGTCGTAGTATGCTTTATCATGCGTTAGGACACCTAGGGAGTCCCCGTGACCCCTTTTGACACATTGGAATGCTCATGTGTGCCTTAAGGGGTTGTAGGACCCCTTAAGACACACTTGAGTGTTCCAACATGTCAAAAGGGGTCATGATGACTCCCTAGGGGTCCTAGTATGCTTTATCACATGTTAGGACCCCTAGGGAGTCCCCTTGGCCCCTTTTGACACATTAGAATGCTCAAGTGTGTCTTAAGGGGTCCTACGACCCCTTATGACACACTAGATCATTCCAATGTGTCAAAAGGGGTCACGATGATTCCCTAGGGGTCCTAGTATGCTTTATCACATGTTAGGACACCTAGGGAGTCCCCGTGACCCCTTTTGACACATTGGAATTCTCAAGTGTTCCTTAAGGGGTCGCAGGACCCCTTAAGACACACTTGAGCATGCCAATGTGTGAAAAGGGGTCACGGGGACTTCCTAGGGGTCCTAGTACGCTTTATCATGCGTTGGGACCCCTAGGGAGTCCCTGTGACCCCTTTCGACACATTGGAATTCTCAAGTGTTCCTTAAGGGGTCGTAGGACCCCTTAAGACACACTTGAGCATTCCAATGTGTGAAAAGGGGTCACGGGGACTCGGGGTCGGTAGGCCTTTTAAGGGGTCAATAGGGTTCAAAATGCAACTTTGATGGAATGGTGACCCTTTGGAATGCATTAGATCATGTTAGAGGACCTACATACCAAATTTGGATGACTTTTGCCTAGTAGAACTCGAAAGGGGTCCATGGGCTGCTTTCGGGAGACCACATGTAGAAACGGGGTCCGTAGGCCTATTGAGGGGTCATTAGGGTTTTAAATTCAACTTCAATGGAAGGGTGACCCTTTCTAACACATTAGAACATATTAGAGCACCTACGTACCAAATTTGGATGACTTTTTCCTTGTAGAACGTGAAAGGGGTCCATGGGCTGCTCTCAGGATACCTCATGTCGTATTGGGGTCGGTAGGCCTGTCAAAGGGTCATTAGGGTTAGAAATGAAACTTTGATGGGACGATGACCCTATGTACCAAATATGGACATCTTTTGCCAAGTAGAACTTAAAAGGGGTCCATGGGGTGGTCTCGGGAGACCACATGTCGAATCGAGGTCAGTAGGCCTGTTAAGGGGTCATTAGGGTTACAAATGAAACTTGGATGGAATGGTGACCCTTTAGAACACATTAGGACATGTTAAAGGACCTATGTACCAAATTTGTATGACTTTTTCCTAGTAGAACTCAAAAAGAGTCCATGGGGTTCTCTGAGGAGACCACATGTCAAATCAGGGTTGGTAGGCCTATTAAGGGGTCATTAGGGTTCCAAATGTGACTTCGATGGAATGGTGACCCTTTGGAATGCATTAAGACATGTCATAGGACCTACGTACCAAATTTGGATGACTTTTTTCTAGTAGAACTCAAAAGGGGTCCATGGGGTGGTCTCGAGAGACCACATGTCGAATCATGGTGTGTAGGCCTGTTAAGGGGTCATTAGGGTTCTAAATGCAACTTCTATGGAATGGTGACCCTTTCAAATTCATTAAGACATGTCAGAAGATCTATGTACCAAATTTGGATGACTTTTTTCTAGTAGAATGCAAAAGGGGTCCATGGGGAGCTCTTGGGAGACCACACGTCGAAATTGGGTCAGTAGGCATGTTAAGGGGTCATTAGGGTTCGAAATGCAACTTCTATGGAACTATGACCCTTTGGAATGCATTAGGACTCCCTAGGGGTGAAAAGGGGTCAGGGGGACTCCCTAGGGGTTGTAACGCGTACTAGGACCCCTAGGGGGTCCCCCTGACCCCTTTTGACACATTGAAACGCTGAAGTGTGTCTTAAGGGCTCCTTTTGACTCCCTAGGGTTCCTAACACATGATAAGGCATACCAGGACCACTAGGGAGTCATCGTGACCCCTTTTGAAACATTGGAATGCTCAAGTGTGTCTTAAGGGGTCCTACGACCCCTTATGACACACTACAACATTCCAATGTGTCAAAAGGGGTCACGATGATTCCCTAGGGCTCCTAGTATGCTTTATCACATGTTAGGATACCGAGGGAGTTCTTGTGACCCCTTTTGACACATTGGAATTCTCTAGTGTGTCTTAAGGGGTCGTAGGACCCCTTATGACACACTAGAGCATTCCAATGTGTCAAAAGGGGTCACGATGATTCCCTAGGGGTCCTAGGATAGCTAGGGAGTCCCCGTGACCCCTTTTGACACATTGGAATGCTCAAGTGTGCCTTAAGGGGTCATAGGACCCCTTAAGACACACTTGATCATTCCAATGTGTGAAAAGGGGTCATGGGGACTCCTTAGGGGTCCTAGTACGCTTTATCACATGTTAGGACACCTAGGGAGTCCCCGTGACCCCTTTTGACACATTGGAATGCTCAAGTGTGCCTTAAGGGGTCCTAACGCATGATAAAGCATACTGGGACCCTTAGGGAGTCATCATGACCTCTTTTGACACATTGGAATGCTCTAGTGTGTCATAAGGGGTCGTAGGACCCTTTAAGACACACTTGAGCATTTCAATGTGTCAAAAGGGGTCACAGGGACTCCCTAGAGGTCCTAACGCATGATAAGGCATACTAGGATCCCTAGGGAGTCATCATGACCCCTTTTGACACATTAGAACACTCAAGTGTGTCTTAAGGGGTCACGATGACTCCCTAGGGGTCCTAGTATGCTTTATCACGCGTTAGGAACCGTAGCAAGTGAAAAGGACCCCTTATGACACACTTGAGCTTTCCAATGTGTCAAAAGGGGTCATGGGGACTCCCTAGGTGTCCTAACACATGATAAAGCATACTAGGACCCCTAGGGAATCATTATGACCCCTTTTGACACATCGTGACCCCTAGGGAGTCCCCATGACCCCTTATCACGCATTAGGACCCCTAGGGAGTCTCTCTCTACCTCTAGTGAACTATTCTTCAAAGCGTCCATTTTTGCATAGCTAGGGTTTGTGACACCTGTAAAATGCACATTTAATACAAAGATTTAGCTGACCACATTAGTACATATATAATATACATTATATATATCATATGCCTCTTTTTTATATATATTATATACATAAATATATGTAAAAGTTCAATTGTTTTCATTTGCTCTCGCCATTTTTTCATCAGTCGGGGAATATCGGGTACCCGATATTTTTGGGTACCTGGTTTTTGCCAGGCAATATTTGACAAAAAATATTCCCTGTCCCCACAGAGTAGACAATCACACGATTTTATACTTTTTTCATGCGTTGTAAAACAAAAAACATGATTTGAGGCCCATTGTTTGATTTTTGTCGACTTGTGGTTTCACCATGGGAAGCACCAGTCATCGAAAGGCTAAACATAAGAGGAAGTTGACAGATGATGAAATTCAGGCATATAGGGAAAAAGATAAGGAAAATCACCGAAGAAGGAGAGAAGGTATGTTAACCATTAATCAAGGTGACCTCGTAAATGTAGTTGTAAGTGAAGAGGATGCTCAATTTGAAAATGCACAGATGGAGATTGAAAATGTAGAATTTGGGAACGAAAATGTTGCACAAGAATGACATGAATGTTATACATCTCCAAATTATATGCGAAATGAAGTCCCTTGTAATAAAGATAATCAATCTTCAAATTTGGGGCTTTCAAAAACACCTAAATGGTTAATTGAAATTGAGGAGAACATTATGAATAATTGGGAAGGAAAGAGGTCACATAGAACTGTTAGGTTGTGGGCTTCAAGACTTTATGATCAATTTTTTCAAAATAAGACATTGGTTGAGAAATGTCAAATTTTTGTGCAGTTGTTAAAGATGCAAAAGATGAGACCTGTGCTTGTGAAATTGAAGATTCGTGTGAACAAAAAAATGGAGAGAAATGCCATTGTTGTGAAAAATCTTTTCAATGCTCTCAATAACATTGGGAAGACTAGCAGAGAAAAAAATAAGAGAGTTTCTCGGAGGGTTATTACAACCTCCTTAGTAAGTCATCAGTTGAGAAAGGCTCGTTTGATGAGACAAACTTGTGTTAACTTCAATATAGACCGTAAAACTTTGGGTAGAGCACTTACAAGAAGAGAAAGACTTGATGATCTGCTTCAAATTGATACATGGGCTTATGGTGGGGGACTTCCACATTTTGATAAGAAGCTAACAGACGTTGTCAAGGATGAAATTCAATAATTTTGGGATGCTAACTCAAGAGTGTCACCAAATGTGAAGGATGTCTTGAAGTTGAGAGTTGGCAATCGAGACCGCACTCCACATCCTAAACATTATGTGGAGGTAAGTCAAAAAATGTTGTATAAAAAATTTTGTGAGACACATCCAACATTGAAAATATCACAAAGGTCTTTTGAATCCGTGAAGCCATTTTATTGTGTACCCCTTAAGATTCGAAATACATGTTGTTGCAAATATCATGTTGAGTTTTCAATGCATCATGAATTATTACGGTCCATTCATTCTAAATTGCATACTAATGAAATGCTAGAGGATTGTGGTGCAAGTGGTCTTCCCAAATCATCAAGAGACTTGCTAGATGAATTTTTATGTCATAGAGATGATGGTTGTTTATTTTATAAAAAAAATTGCTTAAATGCCAAGTGCTCAGAATGTGGTGGCTTGTCCAAGTTTAGAACATGTTTTCATGAGGGTTTGGAAAACAATTTTGGAAAGACACTCGTCCAAAAAAAGGTATATGAAACAGTGAAATATACATTGAAGAGTGGAGGTTAAGGCTCTAGATGTGAGTTAGTTGCAAAAGAATACAATGTTGCTGATTTTATCTCAGATTTCAAGAAAAATCTTTTTTACAAGTATGCAAGGCATAGTCATAGGTCTCAATGGTTGGATCAACAATTTAGGACATGTAAGGACACTTTCCCCATTGGAACTATTATATCCATTGTAGACTTTGCAGAGAACTATACATTGCAGCCCCAAAATGAGACTCAAGCTCAATATTACAATTCGATTCAGGTTGCTATTTTTGTACACATCACATATAGACATTCCCCTGATAGCACAAAAGATGAGTGAAAGATAATCAGAGAGTACCATTTTTATATGAGCGACGACAGGTCTCACTCTCATGAGTTTGTTCAACATTGTTTCCAGAACTATTTTGACTTCTTGTAGGAAAATGGTATTGCTATGGATAGGCATCTCATTTGGTCAGATAATTGCACTGGTCAATTTAAGAATGCCAGAATGTTTTATTGGTTGTGTAGAATGCATGTGGAGAGAGGTGTACCTCATATTTGGAGTTTTTTTGAGTCAAGGCATGGGAAAGGGGAGCATGACGGAGTAGGTGCGTGTGTCAAGAGAGCTCTAGTTAAGGAGCAATTGAGGATTTTAAGTGCTATACTTCTTGATGCTCATTCTATTGTTGATTGGTGTACTTTAGCATTGTCACAGGGGGGACTCTTGATTCTATAGTGCGTAGATTCTTTTGGTTGGTTGAGGACAGAACTATAGGAGATAGATTGGATTGTCAAATAGTGAAAGACTCTTAAAAAATGCATTCATTCCGAAGCTCCAATAGTAGTACATGGACCATTTGGACACAAGAGTTGGCTTGTTTTTGCCCCATGTGTTTTCAGTATGATTGGGATCATTGCGAGTCAAGTGAGTGGGTGGATACATGGGTTCCACAGTATCTGACTCCTTTATCTTTGACACTCTCTATAAGAAATGATGACATGGACACTTCAGTTGACTATGACCATCTTTCAGATCTTTTGAAGCCAGGAGATGTTTTTGCAGTGGTTGCACCATAGGGGAATGATGAGAGGTTAGATTATTGGTTAGCATGTTGTGTACAAGGTAAACAAAAGCTTGTACAACCGATGACAGATGGTGATGGGTTCACATATCCTATTGGTTTAGTTGTTGTTGTGGGAACATGGCTACGAACATACATGATTAGAAAGAATGGAGTTCCCGCATTTGAAGACTATGAGAAGCACAAAACTATTCTTATGTATTCACACCTTGTTATAGCAACAAATGTCAAGTTGTCAAAGCATCAAGGAAGACCAAAGACAAAAGAACTTTGGACTATTACTACTACTGATCATGAAGCACTATTGGAGACCCTGAAGCAAAGAGATGACCCTTCAGGAACACTTGACTAGGTAATAAGTTAAATTAGTGCATTATTTTCTAAGTTTGTTAAGCTTAATTTCAATACATTAATTTGACCTTTCTTAGATTATATTTTGAGTCAATAAACTTGGTTTTGTATGTGGAATGTAACTTGTGCAGGAGCACCTATGAAGACGCCTATGGTCACCATGGATCCAATTAGAGATAGAAGGAAAAAAGGATCCTTAATGGTTAATTGAGATCTTTTGAAGCCTATAATGGCAATTTGTAACAATCAATTTGATTTAAAAGTTCAATGTCCTAAAACTCTTCATAAGGACTTATGACCAAAATCATGTATGGGTGGCCAATAGTGCCAAGAAGAGATCTTACATGTCATATACTTATGTCATTTGCATGGTTTGAATTCTTACATGTTTGATTGTTGTTTGTAATGCTTTAAGGATATTATTTTTTATCAAATTTAACAAGCTTAATCATGATTAATTTCACAGTTCAAATTTCAAACATACCACTAATAGTCAGTTGAAAGTGGCTCATATCTCAGACCTCGTGAGAGGTATTGACAAAATATCAGGTGCTACAGGATCATGTTTTTGAGATCTACAATAACCTCTCTCAGTTTTGGGCAATTTGACTTCATTTGTATTTGGCAAGGCGATCTCAGTCGATGCCAAAACTTGCAGTGAGGGTCTGTTGAAAGTGGCTCAACAACGTATCTTTCAAACCATCTGACCTGGCATCAAACCATCTACTCCATCAGCTCCAGTTGGCCGGGTAAATGCTAGTGACAACCCCATTCTACCCATAGAGTCATGAAAATGCTTGCGACCACGCTCGACCCAAGTGACCCCAAGGTGCACTAAGCACAATTGGGCAGCGATCTTCGAGGGCTCATATCTCGGACCTCGTGAGAGCTATTGACAAACTGTTAGGTGCTACAGGATCATGTTTTCAAGGTCTACAATAACCTCTCTCAATTTTGGGCGATTCAACTTCATTTGCATTTGGCAAGGCGATCTCAGTCGATGTCAAAACTTGCAGTGAGGGTCAGTTGAAAGTGGCTCAGCAGTGTATCTTTCAAACCGTCTGACCTGGCATCGAACCGTCTGCTCCATTGGCTCCGGTTGGCCAGGTAAACACGAGTGACAACCTCATTCTACCCAAAGAGTCATGAAAATGCTTGCGACCACGCTCGACCCAAGTGACCCCAAGGTGCACTAAGCATGATTGGGCAGCGATCTTTTGGGGCTCGTATCTCTAACCTCGTGAGAGCTATCAAAAAACTATTAGGTGCTACAAGATCATGTTTTTGAGGTCTACAATAACCTCTCTCAGTTTTGGGTGATTTGACTTCATTTGTATTTGGCAAGGCGATATCAGTCGATGCCAAAACTTGTAGTGAGGGTTAGTTGAAAGTGGCTCAGCAGTGTATCTTTCAAACCGTCTGACCTGGCATCGAACCATTTTCTCCATCAGCTTTGATTGGCCAGGAAAATGCCAGTGACAACCCCATTCTACCCACAGAGTCACGAAAATGCTTGCGACCACGCTTGACCCAAGTGACCCCAAGGTGCACTAAGCACGATTGGGCAGCAATCTTCTGGGGCTCGTATCTCAAACCTAGTGAGAGCTATTGACAAACTGTTAGGTGCTATAGGATTGTGTTATTGAGGTCTAAAATAACCTCTCTCAATTTTGGGCAATTCGACTTCGTTTGCATTTGGCAAGGCAATCTCAGTCGATGCCAAAACTTGCAGTGAGGGTTAGTTGAAAGTGGCTCAGCAGCATATCTTTCAAACCATCCAACCTGGCATCAAACTGTCTACTCCATCAACTCTGGTTGGCCGATTAAATGCTAGTGACAACCCCATTCTACCCATAGAGTCATGAAAACGCTCGCGACCACGCTTGACCCAAGTGACCCCAAGGTGCACTAAGCATGATTGGGCAGTGATCTTCTAGGGCTTGTATCTCAGACCTCATGAGAGCTATTGAAAAAATGTTAGGTGCTACGAGATCATGTTTTCAAGGTCTACAATAACCTCTCTCAGTTTTGGGCGATTCGACTTCGTTTGCATTTGGCAAGGCGATCTCAGTCGATGCCAAAACTTGCAGTGAGGGTCAGTTGAAAGTGGCTCAATAGCGTATCTTTCAAACTGTCCTACTTGGCATCAAACCATCTACTCCATTAGCTCCAGTTGGCTGGGTAAACACTAGTGACAACCCCATTCTACCCACAGAGTCACGGAAATGCTCGCGACCACGCTCGACCCAAGTGACCCCAAGGTGCACTAAGCATGATTGGGCAGCGATCTTCTAGGGCTTGTATCTCAGACCTCGTGAGAGCTATTGAAAAACTGTTAGATGCTATGGGATTATGTTTTTGAGGTCTACAATAACCTCTCTCAATTTTGGGCGATTCGATTTGATTTGCATTTGGCAAGGCGATCTCAGTCGATGCCAAAACTTGCAGTGAGGGTCAGTTGAAAGTGGCTCAGCAGCGTATCTTTCAAACCATCTGACCTGGCATTGAACCATCTGCTCCATCAGCTCCAGTTGGCTGGGTAAATGCCAGTGACAACCCCATTCTACCCACAGAGTCACAAAAATGCTCACAACCACGCTCGACCCAAGTGACCCCAAGGTGCACTAAGCATGATTGGGAAGTGATCTTTTGGGGCTCGTATCTCAAACCTCATGAGAGCTATTGAAAAACTATCAAGTGCTATGGGATCATGTTTTCAAGGTCTACAATAACCTCTCTCAATTTTGGGCGATTCGACTTCGTTTGCATTTGGCAAGGTGATCTCAGTTGATGCCAAAACTTGCAGTGAGGGTCAGTTGAAAGTGGCTCAGCATCGTATCTTTCAAACCGTCTGACCTAGCATCGAACCATCCACTCCATTGGCTCCAGTTGGCTAGGTAAATGCTAGTGACAACCCCATTCTATCGACAGATTCATGAAAATGCTCGTGACCACACTCGACCCAAGTGACCCCAAGGTGCACTACGGACGATTGGGCAGCGATCTTTTCGGTTGTTGGATTCATAGAGGATTGGGACTATACCAGTGGGAGACTCAAGAGCAATTTTCAATACCAAGCTGATGATGCCTTCATGATGCATGATAATGCAGTTCTTTGTGTTGACATCAGTCATGATTCAGAGATGTTGGCTTCAGGTTCACAGGGTGGGAAAATTGAGGAGGACGTGCTCGCAATTGAATCCCAAAATACATATGTATGATGGTTTTGACAAAATATTTATTGGTGTCACTTGCATGAAGTGGTATGTTTGTGGAGAGCTAGAAATGACATGCTCTAGTTATAGCACCAAGCGTCCAATCAAAACATAGATGCATTAACACTTGTGTTGCAATAAGATCCAGATGGCACTATTCAGTAAATTAGTCCCTTCGCATCTATCTTGTGTTTATGAATAGATGTTTGTAGGCCTTTATTGCTTTCAGGTTAAAAGCATTATCATTTATAGTTTAGTTGATTCATTGTAAATCCTGCACGGGGAGTTGTACTCAGATAATTCAAAGGGTGCTTATGCTTCTCAATAGCGAAGTGACCCAACTGTTGGTGTTGGTTGAGTCTTTTTGTTTGGCCTTTAAAGGTCATTTTTTAAGTGTTTCTTTCAAAGACAAATCTGTTCACCAACAAGAAGTTAAACCTCAAACATAATAAGCTCCATGAACAGGGTATTCCAGAGTAAAGAAAAACAAATGTAACTTCAACAAGATATAATTTAAATCATAATGATAATCATAGTCAAGATATAATTTCACCATTCAATTCCACAAACATGAATAATAAATATGTATATACAAAAGATGACGCAAATATAACATATAAACGAATATGTTCTATATATGTATCAAATGTATCAAAAGTATGTCCATATACAAACATGGTACATGCCATTTCAAAATCTCTACAAAATCAATGTTTTAAGGTGTACAATGTGGCATATATGCCATCTCAAAATGTGCCAAGTGTCATGTCTAAATGACCACAAAACAAAAACTGCATCCTATGCTGTAGGGGGATCATCCAAATGTAGCCTCTTTGAAGAAGTGTTGGGCTCTGATTGATCCTGCATAAAAAATGAGTTCAAACCAAATTTAGATTGCTTACTTTATATGATTTGTACACACACACACACACACACACACACACACACACACACACACACACACACACACACACACACACATATATATATATATATATATATATATATATATATATATATATATATATATATATATATATATATATATATATATATATATATATATATATATAGAGAGAGAGAGAGAGAGAGAGAGAGAGAGAGAGAGAGACACACACACACACACATATATATATATATAATTCATAATTTTCAAACACTAATTTAATTAAAATTATAACTGAATATAAATAAATTTGTACCTGGTCTCTCGATCGCCTACCACGATCAGGCGTCCTAACATAAGTCCTGGGTAGCGAAGGGACCATGCCAACAATACCAACTCTGACCTATAAATATATATTTGCAATAATGAGATTAGTAGACTGGTGCAACATAGGGTAATAAATCTACAAAATAGGATGATAGCATAATAAAATTACAAATTGATTGAACTAAAATTAAAACTTACATCTGGTGATCCCTCATTTGGAATAGTGGGCTGGGTCAACAAAGAAATGAAAGATTCTCGTGGGACCTCCCTCACAGTCGGAGTAACCTATGAGAGTAAAAAGATTGTCAATTATATATCAATGTACTTCATCATAACAACCCTAGTTACAAAATACAAATAACAATATGTAAAAGTCTACGTACAATCAGGCTATCACTCTGAATTGAGACGCTTGTAACCCTACGCCGCCGAACCGGTGTCGGGACATCATCAATAGCCACACCCTATACAATAAAGTGCAAGTAAAATATTTATTACTACACACAAGTGGCATACATATGCATGCATAATTAATCTTAAACAATTAACTACCTTTCCTTTGTCGACACCTGATGAAGGAACCCCCTCATGCCCCCCACTGACATTGGCTGTAGCCTGCAAGAACACAATAAGATGACAATATATTATAGTAAATGTATGAATTTTATTGCTCTAATTGATAGAGATTTAAGCATGTACACCAAATGATATAAAAAAAAACTAATGGGTTCATAATTTATAATATACCATATAGTCATCAAGGCCAAATGAAATGGCTAAAAGTGTGGACTCATCCACCTGTCTCACCTCCTCCTGTGTCATTGACTGAACATAAATGGAAAAAATATATATACATAAGTGCATGTAATCATTAAAACTAATCTAAATAAATAAATTATTTTAAAATTAAATAAGTCATGTGACAAATTTATTTATAATGTTTACTCTTACCATATCAACAGGAGTCAATGGCTCTACATGCACGTCCTGAGCACTCTCATGAGATGTAGATGCTCCATGAGGTGTTGCAGCCTTTGCAGTAGCCTCTCCTGTATCTCCCTCATCAATATCATGAAACTGATATATATTAGAATCAGTAAGCGGTCCGAGGCACATATGCCTGCACATAATGCATGTATGGGGCTCGCATACATGTGAACTCCGATGAGATGTCGATGTGCCAACAGCATCCACAGGAGGCAACACTGACCTAGTCTGTGTGATCAACTGATCACTCAGTAAATGAATTGCCCTAATAGTCTGTTCAGCAGCCTCTCTAATGATATCAGGATGCTGCACTGAAGGAGGGGCTGCAACATCAGTGGGGGGGACAAAGGTAGTGGCCTTTCGGCACTGGGAAGATGGCCTAGTCTAAGGAGCTCCTCTGCCTATGCCCATGTTGGGCCTCATACTCCAATAATCAACATGTTGACCAAGCACAAACTCAGCATACAATTTTTTAAGGAAATAAAATGGGACCTCCAAATTGCTATGTGGTGGTTTATCAAAAACCATCCACCAGTGATCCCAAAAGTTTGTGCGCATTGCTTCATTTATGCACCATTTTATTGATAATTTGGGCTTTTTGGGGTCAACTGGTATTCCAGTTATAGGATTGACAAAAAGGGTAGCTATATCTTAGTTATATTAAGGGCTGCAATCCCATCATGGTCAAGCCTGTCATCAAATTGGTCATGCATATCATCACGCCAATGAAGAGCAGCATTATGTTGCTGCGTGAGTGTGTCAATATTTCCAACAATTGTATTTAGTGTGGTAAGCATCGAAGCTAATGTAGGTATATTTTGATACGTGTTTTGGAAACCTCATATCGTGTTCAAATTTTCTTCTATCAAATCTTGTAAAGATTTAGGGTTTAGATATGGGGGATTGTTTTCAGGATTGTTATTTGGAGGGTTATTTTCTTCATTGTTGTCAGCCATGCCTGATTAAATAAAAAACAAATCTAAGTTTCAAATATTATTACAAATATAAATGCAAAACCCTATTTTAAAAAAAAACACTACATTTACAATGAAAATGAAATAAATTAATAAAAATATACAATTAACTACTTACCAAATATGCTTGAAGTTGAATTTGATGTTTCGAATATCAGGTATCCAAAAATATATCGGGTATTAGAAAACCACAGCTAGAAAATGATAAAATTGTGCTAGGAAATGAAGAATAGGGCTCGCAGGTGCGGGATATATGCCACAGTTATCAGGTACCCGAAAATATCGGGTACCCGATATTTTTTGGTACTCGATTAGGAATGTGCTTTGGTGGCAGGGTTGCCCAGGTGTACTGAAACCCAGGCCTACTACAAAGTCAACAAGCGCTTTCATGCGCTTTTGGACGAGTGAAAAGTGAATATTTTTCACATCGCCACTTTTTGGCCCCTCATCTTCTTGCACATACCCTTTATGTTTAAGTATACTTAATTGGATAAAGAATTGAAACTTGTAAATAATGTGTGCTATAAATATGTCACACTTTTATGAATCATTACATTCAAGAACACTCAAGAATGAGGTCTCAAAAATTGATCCATAGCTCCCTAGGCATGGAGTGCAAGGGTTTTAAGAATGCTCTCAGATAGAGCTATTTAGCCTATAACCTTGCTAGTAAACCATGCAATGGGAGATTCAATGAAGATAAGGGAAAGAATGCCAATATCCTCAAGAATCAAGAATGAAAATGCAATGCAACTATACTAGAAATGGAAATGCAAGCTAAGCTATGAAAGGAAATATGCAAGTGTTACAACCCAAGCTAATTAATCTATGTGAGCTAATCTAGAGCATAGAAATGAAGCTAATCTAAGAAAGCATAAATATGAAGCTAAGCTAAGAATGCAAGAATGAGATGTAGAATGCAAGAATGAGATGTAGATGCTAAGAATGCTTCAAATTTTCAAAAATTCCAAAGTGACCTAGAAATCCTGCAGCATAAAGCTAGCATAAAAAGTTGAGGATCTAGAATGAAGAAGAGAGCTCTCATTTTAAAGAAAATGAGAAGGAATGGACCATGGAGATTAAGAGGCAAAAGATTTAATCAATGATGGAGCTTAAAAGAGGAGCAATCCATGTGCACAAGTATCCTCCAATAGGAAAATAAGAGTTGACTTTTGTGTCCATATGAGACAAAAAGTGTTTTTTCCCTTTTTATAAAATAAGAATAATGCTTTATTTGTGCAACTTAGGATAAGAGGAAAAGTGGGGGCTTTTATTTATTAAAAGGGGAGGAAATATTTCTTTTAAATAAATAAAGACTTAGGATAAGATGGTTAGCCCATAGAAAATAATCGAATAAATGATAGAACTAGGATTTGATCAAGAATAAGCAATTGATGATTTAGCAAAAGGGGCTAATAGTCTAGGTGACCATTTTTGGGTGTATACAGATAACTAATTCACCCCCCCTCTCAGTTATCTCTTGCGACTATTCCTAACATAATTTTCAAGCTTCAAATACCAATTGTAATCAATCAATACTTGGTAATAATAATAATCAGATAATGCATCAAATGCCATGGTAGATTTCACATACAAATTGTTGAAGGCAACTACGCAAATGATTATTAATACTTCAATTATTGTATTTGGAAAACATGTGTATGTCCAACATTTTTTTCACTATTCATGTACATTTTTTCATGAATATTTTAGTATGCTAAATAAGTAGGAAGCATAACTTCCTTTTCATTTATAATAAATATTTTGAAAGAAGAGAAATAAAATACCTTTTTATCTTTTTTTGAAATTCACTGGATTGGACGTAATGAAATTTTGATGTGTAAGTTCTACAACACAACCTGATGACATTAGAAGACCAATCAATTTTGTATTTTTATAAGAGTGTAACAAAAATAGCTCAATAATTATTGACCATATTGAATGTATACCATTGATTTAATGGTTGACATGGAAATATGTTTTTTTGCATTGACTTTAGCAAGTATTGTTTTGTCAGTTTGTGAAGGGCCAGAGAGGACATGTTTGTAGGGCTAAAATGAGACATGACATCAAAAAATAATCTTTACATATTTTCTATATAGCGATGGGATCTAAAATAGAAACTCATAGGTTTTATATATTGTATATTTATTTTCACTTGAAGCATTTGAACATCCTAATCTAATTGGAGTGTTGAATTTATCAGTGCACCTATTATCAACCCCACATTTTAAAATATTGAAATAATTCAAGTTTCTAGAACTTTGTTTGGAAGATGGGAGAGTTGGTTCTCTATACTATATTTAAGTTTAATGTCATATTATTGTATTAAATAATAGCATTACACCCTATATTATTAAATCATTTGTAGGTGTTGTGATGAAGTGATCTATATGTTGGAAGATGTAGAAAAGGAGCCAAATTAGTCAACTAAGAGGTTGTGTATAGTCTATGCATTGGAAAGAAAGAGGCATATAATAAGGATGAATGGGTAAATGTGAACTTGATTACGAGTTTACTAACCCAATATACAATCAAAGTGGTGATATTTAGAAAATTAATTTTTGTGAACAATAGGTTTGAAGTGAACAAGAAAGACAAAAGTAACTGCCACTAAAAGTCTTTCTACATATGATAGGGTATTTAATTTCATTTGAATAGTATTTTGGATGTCCATGCCTTGTATTTATATCTATGATTGTAATTTATTTTGTATATTTTTTTTGTATGGAGAAGAAGTCTTCATATCATCAGTGTTTTATGATGCCTCAAAAGAGACAATTAGATAATGATTCATTGATATGAACTTTGTAAACAATTTCAAAGAACATCTTACTTGGGAAGTAGGTTCTTAGTGGTATAGTGATGAAGGTGGAAGGCATAATGTAGACCATGCTTCATGATGTGCCACAGGCAAAACAAACAAAAATTAAATTGTGCAATCAAAGTAAAAAGCAAAATATAGAAAATATAAATAATGATGGATCTTAATTATTGTTTTCTTACAAGAATATGGTAGGTGATGAGAAAGAGATATTTTTGGATAGCCAAAATAGTTCTTATGATAGTGAAGAAAAGCATACTCTTATTATACTGTATAGAGCTAAATGTTTAGTTTCCAATTCATCCATATGCTAACATAATGTGTGCATCAAATAGCCCCAACTTTGATAGAATTATTCTAGGAGATGCAAAACATATTCTAGAATTTTATAAATTTTTCTCAAGGTATGAACTGGAAATATATCTAGTATGTTATCAAGTTAATATTGGCGCATCTTGCTTGGAATACTTTACAAAAGATAAGCAACATGCTATAGTTCACAAAGGAACATGTTCATGGGATACATATTCTTCACGTAATGTAATGCAAGTGTAAATGATAGTGTCTAGAGGGAGAGAGATAATGACATCTATTCTATCTTCTGATTCTACTTATGAGTTTTTTACTTTTCTTAAAATAATGAAAGATTTGCAATTTTTGCAATGATTGTCTAAGTGCAAGTGTACACTTCAACTTTAAAATCAATTTGCAAGCAATCTTTTTTAAAATAAATTTAGTCAAACACTATAAATATGCACATAAATAGTACAATCGACCTCAAATTCACATCTATCTGAGGGTGTTACTAGTATTACTAATCATATATGTACTTAGGTGAAATTGGAACTAGTGGGACATGGAACAAAGGTTTTGGTGACTGATAACATTTTCTCGAGAGCCCAATTTCCTCATTAAAATTTGGAATATTGGAGGCCACAAGAGACAAATCCATGAGTGCAATTTTTTTCATACCAAAAACTAAATTAAATCTTAGGGAAACTACTGTGATGAAGAAGTTCCTAAGTTGTTATCTCACTTTACCTTCTAGCAACTACCATCTTTAAACATTGTATTTATGCTTATTGTCTATGATATAGTGATAAGAACATTGTAATATTTTGATACTAGGAATGTAATTGATTAATTTGAAATGATGTTTGAATTTCATATGAAATCAAGATACAATAAAGAAAAGGACATGATAATGTACTATGCCCACATGATTGGTACCCTACTTTGATGGCAATGTATATGCAGGAGCCAAAGTGAACCTAATTAGATGTCCAATTATTTTCATTTATTAATTAAATTAAAAATCACAATATAGTACTTCATTGCATTGGGTGTTTTTGAAATTTTGGAATTTGCACTCCTTTGTTGTATGTCCCTTGTAAGAGGGTTTATGGTTGTCTATATTTCCATAGTTGCAAAATCTGTTGATTTCTTTCAGGGAATGCGTGGTTTTCCTGTTGAAAATCAAATGTAATTATCAATATTATGCATGTATATGACAAGGATTCCAGGTTTTCTTTTTGATTCTTTCCCAGATGAGTTTGTGAATCACTTTTTATTATAAATATATTTATGGTGGCTAGTCCAGTTTGGCTTAAAAAAAATAAAATAATTATATTGTGAATTTTAGTTTATTTAACAAATGCAAACAAATTTTCTAGTCAGGTGCATTTTGGCCCCTATATAGTCATTCCATGCTTTGACACCATGGAATGCAATTACATAGGAGTCAGTATCATAGATACTATCAAATATTGAACGGGGGAACTCCCACTTGTCCAAATTATACCTCGTTAACCATACTCTTCTACTTGCTACATGAAAAGACATTGATGGATATATATTATTTACACTAAATTGAAGGCCAAAATTATGACCATTTTTAAAGTCAATTAATTTTATTGATCCTACAATACAAGTAGATGCCAAAAATATCTAATTTATCTCATTACCTAACTACACATGATTGAGAAAATAGTTTCCTGGGGATTTAATAAGTTATAGGAATGTAATTAAGGTTACATTTGGCATCAATGGTAAGAGGAAATGTATAATGCATCAGGCTTAGATATTAATCATATTTTGCATGCTTTAGAAACTTCTGATATCCACGACGGATATATACATTATATGATATTAATTTTTAATGTTATAAAAGATAGGGGACTGTACCGACATATTGTTCTTATAAGAGTCAGATTGACATTGCAATTTGACTTGTAAAATGTGAAGAATTATTGTACTACCTGGAAAGGAGGATTTAACTTCTATGTTATGGAATACCTTGCATCATAAGTCATAGTTACCTTAATCCTTAAGAGAAGTAAAGAATCACTTAGATTATAAATATGAATAAGATAACTCTGGGAGTTACCCCACTATTTTAAGAATTGCTTGAGCTAGAATTATAGCTAACAATGTAAAGACTGAAATTCTCACAAGATTGCCACATAAGAAAAGATCTAAAAACTTAGAAAGTCAAGCAAAATTCAAAGTTGAAAACTATTATAAAACTAGTCAAGTGAAAACTTTCAACTCATTCATAAAGATAAGTACAATAATTTGACCAAACTGTCAAAAGATACAACAAAGAATATGTCTTAAAAAAAATACATGCCAAGGTGTCGAACATGCTAAGATTATCTATAAATTATGTTAAGTATCCAAATACAATAAAGGACACTGACCTACTTGTCGAACATCGAAACATCATGAAAGTACAACATATTTTAATTTATATACATCAAATACTAGACTATGAAGGTCAACATGAAACATAGTATCAAAATGCCATCAGACAACTATCCATCTGCAAATCCCTATCTCCTAAGCCATCAAATGTCTGTCCATCTAAAAATATCAAAGTGGGAGCGTGGCTCAGGTGTTTTTTTTTCCCAACCACAGAGTGGTTAGCTCTTTCAGGACTCATCTTGAAATGAAGAGCACACCGACCCTGCTCGAGAAGCCTAGAAACTCAAAATTGGTGGATCAGATGGAATCTGGTGCGACTGTGAAACTATCTACTTTACACTTATGGACCTAAGTAGAACTATTCATAGATATGGCAAGAGGATGAAACAAAAACCAACACATTTATGAAAACATATGCATTCATAGCTTTGGCCAACACAATTAAAATTCCAAACTTCTACTAGCAGTAAAAAAAAAATCATCATTTTACCCTTTTGTGGCTATTCCACATTCAACACCCTTTCCAAAAGAAAAATGCTTTATTTTCTCTTATTAAACTAAGAAAAAAACAAATTTTTAGAATACAAGAAGAAAATATGCCCTTTTCGCACAAAGGTCTTCCAAGTTCATAAACAATAAGTTTGCAAGTTCTCCATAAACTTGTTTCCTATTGAATTCTTCTACATTTAAAAAAATGAATTTGCATTTAACCTTAATGTCCTTTAACATTAATAACTTCATCATACACATCACGGAAAATTGAAATACACAAATTAAATCAAATGTAGGGATATCCACGTAATCATTATTCAAGTTATAATTCAGGAAAAATAAAACTACCACAATTACTAATTTAAAAAAAAAGATCCAATAACAACTGGTTCACAAAAATAAAATAAATAAAATCAAACACATTGTGCGTCCAACGCCACAAATGTTTAGATGCTTTTTACAAAATCCAAAGAAATGGTTCTGATCTTTTTAAGGAAAAATATTTGTGTCTTCTTTGTCTATATAGAGCACCACGTCTGTATCAAAATGGTGAGAAATTTGATGATTTTGGAAGAACGACAAATGACAAGGAAATACAAACCTTTGTTTGTAAGCATTTTTGCAAGGCACAAAATAACATTCTGGACAAGATTTAAAAGTCCTTAGTTTTAATTGAAGAATACCATATAGAATAAATAATAAAACAAAATATTTGTCATCTTATTACTCTACGGCTTCCTATGCATCTTTCATACTTAACGAAATAAAGATTTTATTTGAAGGTCTACGCGAATCTCAGAAAGTCAAAATAGAACAAGGCTGATATTTAAACTAAACATTTACCAATGCCTTTTTTTCTATCAAAATGGATCACTGATCGAATTATTTTGGAATGGTTTATAATTTCAAAAGACAGTCTTTAATCTTAATTGAAATGTAGAAATTATAATCAAGAGTAATAAAATGAATTAAAACTTGTACAACCTACGTCTCTTTTTATCTTTGACTACATCTAGTCATCATGGTTGTATCGAGAAGATGATGAAGCTAATGAATTTTGACCAATAATTTCTAACTAATTGTTGTTGGTCCTCATTCAACGATACACAAAAATAGAAGAAAAGAAGAAAGACATATGATTTCCAAACTAGACAACATGGCGTGAGACTAAAAACCGCAATTGGGAAAACATTGATTCAACTTACTTCAGAGAAATGAAATTCTAAATATGTCTATGCAGAAATTAGAGTTGTTCTTTCTTTTTGGTATGTAATACAAAAATTCATAAATTCCATTTGTTTAAATGGGAAAATAATCTACACCTAGGAACACGAATTTCATAAAAACATTCACAATTCATTGAGCCTTATGAATTTAATTCCTATGCAAGAAAGATAAAGAAAAATTGATATCTAATCTTTCTCTCTTTAAAAAAAAAAACATAATTCAGGAGTAGTGCTATATCATCAATCGATTCATACAAATAGATAAATCAAGATAATAAGAAAAATGGTTTTAAGAGGAACATGGACGATCGCTAGCCAGATTGACCATTTACTCAAAAGATTGTTGGCTCTTCTCCCTGTTAGAATAGCCTTTTTTTTCTTTTCCATCCTTGAGTTATCCCTCCTCTTTTCCCCAAAATTTGCCTATGTTTAATCTGTGTTTCCTTCCCTCTCTTATTCCTATAGTTTCCTCCAAATCCTTCCTTGTTGACGATTTACATGCCTTCCTTATTGAATGCAAATTTGTGGTTAACTAAAGTCTCCAATTATTATAACAAGTAGTCCATTAATTACTTTGTCTCCCACCACTAAAATCACACTCACAATTTAACTGATTCGGTTGCATACAAAGCTAGATATTTATTCTATTTAAAACCCACTCCTATGCTCTGACATTAAAATTCAAAGTAAAAGTATCTTTAAAAAAAATGTACATCTATTTATTATAATTCTTTCTTTAAATTGAGATAAATTAAAAAAAAACATTTGTTAATTCTTTATCCTAGTTCTCATATTTCAATTTAATATTATGAATATACACACACATATGCTTGCTATAAAATTCTATCTCATTTTGCGTACAATTAAGGAAATATTAACCATAATAATCTCATAGAGACAAGGTTAGAAATAAAACATGTTAACTTTAAATTCTATTTAAATAATCACATGTCTATGTGGTGTGTGCACAACCAGACCTTCCGATCTCACCACTATCAAGGAGCTAGCCTCCTCTACCTAAACTACACTCTTGTCTTCGTCGTGTAAACCCACTCAACTACTAAACCACTCGATTTATCATCAGTAAGTTAGTCCATAAAATTGTAATAAAATTGAATAACATCATATTTCATAGAAATTGACATCATTTATCATTGCAATGCATGTAAATAAATCATCATCCTAACATGATAATACCATAGCATAAGATCATTATAAGTTGAAATGAGGATGACTTGCAAGTTCTTTAGCCTCAGAAACTAGACCAGACTATGTGTATACAAGAATGTCAAAATATAATGAAATAGTAATTCAACATATGTAAACAAAATACACAACACACCAAACATGTTTCTCCATAACCTGTGGACCCTGTTTAAGCCCTAGTATCATTTTTTCATAAGCGCTCAAGGAGACAGTTATGTTTATTTGTAGCTTTCTATCTAAATATGTTTTTTTGGTAAAAAATTGAGATGGTAGAAATTTTAGAAGAGCTACAATATTTTTTCTCTTTGTTCTAAAAAAAGATTCTATATTTTTAGACAGTAGTTGTGATAACCCTAAACAACCAACATTGGCCATGATTTAACTGTAAAATTGCAAAGCTAATAGTTCTTTGGATATTTGTATCTAGGTTGTCATTGTGGTAATACTCTAACATTATCCAGTGAGATTTTGTATGATCCCTCTTTTGACGATGACTTTGAAAGCTATTCTAATTGTTCAAAATTTTGAGCAATATAAAAAATAACAGGAAGAAGTATTATTTAGGCAAACCTTATCTTCATGATACAACTTAAAGCTTTGCATAGGTTATAACTTCAAGATTAAAACTAAAACTAAATCATATTATAAAATACTTCGGATAGAAAAATAGAGATACAACCGAGAAATGACATCAAATGTTAGTGTTACATATGATAAGAAAATAGATCTAAGTCTTTTGAAAATATGTAACTTCACTTATGATACGTAAACTAGATATGCAGGAACCCTTCAATCTTTCCATACCAAATGGAACATGCAAAAAACCCTAATCACCTATTTGTACAGTGTCAATAAGAACACAAAGAATAATCTCCAATTTGCACATTTAATGATCTCGTTAGTTTGCATAAAATGATATAATGACAATGGTGATAGTAGATTTTTTAATTTCTTTGTAATTAAATTTTTAAAATTTGATTTTTCTCTTTATCTTTATCACGAGAGCTAATAGAAATATAAATAAATAATATTATTTAAAAATTTTAAATATGCCAGAATTATCAAACTATAAGAAAAAGAAATAGACCTTGAAAATTTTGAAATCTGATTGGTCTAATAAAAATAAATGCATATAATGGATGCAATAATATCCTACCATTTTAAAATTTTAATTATTAAAAAGTAGTAGTAGAGCAAACTATAGGGGTAGTTATTATAAAGTGGTCATTTTGAAGTGGATAATTACAATGAAGTGAGCTATTTTTAGTTCTTGCCATGGGCCTAGAACTATAGGCATCGACTAAACTTAACTCGTTATTAATAATTCATTTTTTTAGCAAATCAGGTTGAAGATATTTTCTTATTTCATAAAATATTAAGTTTTATTAATGTAAAGCTGCTCAATTTTTAACAAAACATAATAACAAAATTAGTTTTTTAAAATATGATTGGCTCAAACAAATCACCCGATAAGGGCGAATTTTTTAGAAATATTTGTTTGGCATTGCAAAGTTGGATATGGGTGGCAGATATGGGAAAAAATTTTAGAAATATTTGTTTGCAATTGCAAAGTTTTAAAATAGCATATACTTTTAAATTTTGAAATGACATATACTTTCAAAATTTAAGATGGTACATATACTTTCAAATTTTAAAATGACCACAAATAATATAATAAAATTAAAAATATTTTACAAAGATACATGTATCATATATGCTATAATTCTAATACTTTATATTACATTACATATATTTTTTATAAATTATTATTATTTTTATATTATATTACATCATAGTAATTATTATATATTACATTAGATATATTTATACTACTAGAACTATAGGAAGAGCAAGGTTTAACTAAGGATTAAATATTGTAATTTATACCAATCAAATATATAGTAAAAGATTTAAAATGTTAAAATTTAGAATTTTAAAATTTTTTTATTATAGAATTATAGTATCATAAATTATTTTTAAAAAATCATATGATAGAAAATATTACTTAACTTTATAACCTAAAAAACTAAAATTCTGAGAAACCCACATTTCAACCTTCTATCCCTACAATAGTCTTCATGACCTTCCACTTACTCTTTCCCCATCCAAGATAACTTTCAACATAATTTCTCCAAAAACAAATTTTACCAAATATATCAATTTTCTACCATCCATGAAATTATGAATAATACTTCTAGATTTGATTGACTGTTACTTTAATTTCTCTCACATCTTTATCAACATCTAACATTTTGTTTTTACATATTAGTACATTTATTTGATATACTGTAGTATTATAACAAAATAACTAGTTTGTGGCAGGAACTTCACTGCACTTGCAACCTTGTTAAAATTGACAATACTCAGTAGAAGTGAGTGTTAGAGTAATAAAGTGTTTACTTATTAATTAAATTATATTGATTTAATTATTAAGTCATTTATTATCTCTTTCTACTTAAGCTAAAATTTAGGCATATAATAATTAATTGCTTTATTAATTATTATCATTCAACCTAGGTTTGTTCACCATTTTAGGGTTTTGATCTCCTTTTATAAGGATTGATCTCTCTTGTAATCTTATTGAGAAACATTCATTTTATTGAATTACAACTTTTGTTTTTGCATATCAAGAATGTCTCCTCTTTCATGGATCCATGCGTTCAGGCCTCTCTAGCTTCTTGCTTCTCTCTTTCTGTGATAGGTGTTTGCATGCAGGTGTTTTTGGGAGCTATGGGTTGTTTACTCATCAACTCCAATATGGTATCAGAGCTTCAGATATGTTTTCCCTAGTCCTCTTCCTAAGAGATTCAACCGTGTTCATCAGATCTGTAGTTTTAGAGGGTTTTCTGTTAGATCTGGGGGGACCTCTCTTTCTCTTCATCTTGGCCTCGAACAGACCTCACCATTGCATTTAGAGTGTCTAAGAACCCCTAGATCCATATAAAATTTGTCCATTTGGACAAAGTTGGAATTTGTGGCAAAACATTTTTGCAACTAGCCTCGACATGGATCCCGAGGCGGTCACTAGTATTTTGGTGCAGTCTTGGCTCAAACAGACCTCACCATTGAGCTTGCAACGGAAAAAAAACCTAGATCCACATAAGGCACATCCAATTTGAACATCATTGCATTTTGAGGCAAATTTTTTTTGTAGCACATCTCGATGCAAGTACGATGATTTTGAAATTTTTTATTTTTTAGGCAGTGACGACCGTTTGGCCGTCAAATTTAATCCCTTGGAAGATGCATCTTTAGCCCCTAGTCATATGGTGACAAGGGGTCCATTTTTTTAGCCTTGGGGGCCTTTTGTAGCGATGACCATACGACCATCAATTTTAATGCCGTGAAGAGCAGATGTCGGCTCATGTTAGCACCCTAGGACACCATTTTTGGGCCCTTCAGCATACCTGTGGTTTTTTTCTCATAACTTGAGCATACAGTGTCAAAATATGGCAAATGAGATATCGTCAAAAAGTTGGTTCAAAGATCTATCCAGATATGGAGGTTTGAAATTTTGATTTTTCTTTTTTGATGGTGTTTTTTACTGTCAAAGAAAGATGTTTAGTTTTGCACTCTAGGAGCTCTATCTTGCACATTCAGACTCCATTTTGGGAAAATGATATATTGTTGGAAAGCTTGTTCTAAGATCTTTCCAGTGCTATGAGTTATTTTTCTAGATTCTTCTCCAAGTATATTTTATTTAGTTTCTTGCATTTTTACAATCTGGTGGATATCTTGGATGTTTTAGGTCTTGGGATCTTTTCCTTTTGAGGAATGGCTTGTCTTAGGCTGTTCTTTTGTTTCAAAAGCCTTATTTTTTCTTTGAGAAGTGTATACTTCACTTTTTTAGCATTCTTTTATGCACACACACTGAAATAAAATGTCATTCTATTGCATGTATGGGATCTTGCACATGTTCATGCTCTTTGTACTCGCACTCCATTATAAAGTGCTAGGGGGGTTTGATGTTTGCCTTTGTTTTCCATCTACTTTTGTCATGTGAGTGTTCCTCCAATGACATTAGCCTTAGGTATCTTTATTTGTGTTTGTACTCTCTCTGCACCTTCGATGTTTTTGGCATCATGCAGTTCATATTGGATGATCTTTTCAGTGTACTCATCATTACTCCCTTGTCATCATTATGGGGGGGTTTCTACTATTGGTTCTACCACTTTCTTAGTTTGATAGTGTGAGCTATGTATTCAATATTTGATTCTATGTACTAGGCAAATGCAGTGGCTGGGTACCTATGCATTCCGGTGAGATGGATCATTTACCATATGGACACTCTTTTCTTTCCTATTTTTGGAAGCACTCTTCTAGGTTTGATTGATTAGCTCTTCAAAATTTGGTGTTTTTATGCCATATGTATTTTTTGTTAGGAATGGGAACATTGAGAGGTGGGGGTGAATCAGTGTTCACTATATTTTAACTTTTCACTTTAATCTTTATACTGAACTTAAATGCTTAAGTAATGAATTAAACATTCACATAAACATGAAACATGAAATCAAAACATGACACCAATATGGTTACGGGGAAACCCAAATAGGTAAAAACCCTGGTGGGAATTGACACCCACTAATATTCTGCACTAGTGTTTTGAGATCCTTGTTAGAAGATCCTTAACCCTATTAAGAGTTGTTTTACAATGCATTAAGTACAGTAGACCTTGTTAAGGGTTGGACCCTATTAGGAGTCTTTTATGATTTTCCCTATTAAGGGAGAGGAAGCACTATCCAAGAGCTAACTTCTCAAGTGGTGAAGGCTACAATCTTCTGATCTCAGACACACACTATATCTACAGGATGAACTGTCACTGTGACACTGCTTGTTAGATCAGTTCCTTTGATGCGTTGATGCTTTGACCTCTTGAAAAGATCTAATACATCTTATACTATCTTTTCACACTTCTTCTCTGATAATCACAACACTCTATCAACTTCCATACCGAATATAATGGGCGCATCTTATATTTATATGCTCATACAAAATAAACAATTAGGTCGGCCCTATAACTTATTACAAACAATGCTTCCAAATGAATTGGCTTAAGCGTGCTTACAATTAAACATATAAACATGTCAGAAACCTAAATACAATGGGTGCATAGCCTTTACAACATTACATTATAACCGCAAACCAAAATACTAATTGTTGGCTTCATGCTCTATTCTTCACTGACATACACTGGCTATGCAACTTCAACTGACTATAACTTTCTCATCCTTGCACATCTGATCATGCACTCTTGGACTAAGAATGAATATAGTCTAACAAAATTAACTTCCAGGGTGCATACCATAATTCTTCCATACACATGTGTGCTGATGCTCTGAGCTACAGGAACTCTGTACACTATCTAGTCTTCAACACTTAACTGATTTATGATCTTCTCATCAAGTGCCCTGACTCCAAACTGCTATATAACTTTGTTTCCATAATGAAAACACTATATCAAGTCTTATACATTAGTATAGCCAACTTGCCAACAATCTCCCCCTTTGTCATTGATGGTAACAAAGGAATATGGCCAAGTTGCTAACTGTCCTTAATACAAAAAACTTTTGTTCTCTATACATATACTTATATCTCCTTATACATATTATGATCCATATTCTATACACAACTCCCCATTTGACATTAATGACAAAGGTGTTACAATTTTTTTTTTATCTACACATACTCACTGAGGGAAAACATTTAGATATGCAATCTTTAGGTTCTGGATCTCCTTCTTCCAAAATGAGATCAAAGAGTTTACTATTTGGAGATGGGCAAATAATGCATACTGAAGCTTCTCCATCTTCTTCAAATCCATGGAAGGACCTTTCTCATATGTCACCACAATGGCATCAATCTCCTTGATATTTTGATTTAGAATGTCTAGTGAGGGTGCAAGAGCATTCCTCAACTGAGTCTATCTAGCCCTTAACTTTGTCATCTCTTTTTCTACCTTCTCAATTTTGTCTATCTGAGTTTGGTAGACATTATTACACATGTTCACATCTATGGATGTGTCTTTCACTAAAATATTCACCTTCTCAATCATAGCTTCTACCTCTTTTATTTTCTTAAAATGAGCATTAGTAAGCTTGTCTTGATCCATACATTCTGCAATGATTCTTCTTCCTTGATCTGCAAATTCTTTCAAGGATGCTTGACCAGTCTTGAGTGGGCTATGGTCAAGTGAAAAGTTGTTCACCAATTCATTCAACCTTTTCTTCAGATACTTTTCTTCTACAACTAGGGATGTGGATTCTTCAAGGCTTGAGAAATTGCTTTTGAAATGTGAGATGACTGTACTCACATCATCAATCGAGTGTATCTTTGACACTTTCTTATCTTTTGGCAACAGATTGTTGAAAATGTTTACTAATTCTACTAGGAGGGGATTCCTCATTACTTTCTTTTCTTTGGCTTTCTCCATAGCTAAGACGTTGAGCTTAATCATGTCTTCTTTCCATGAGTCCAAACTGGATGTGTCAGGTGTCAAACTTGACAACAATGCTACTGAAGGAGTGATGGGAGTGCTATCCAACACTCTTTTCTCTATTGACATTTCATCCTTTTTCTCACTTTCCTTTTCTTCCTCTTTTTCTATTTCTTTTTCTTCCATCTTTTCTTCTTGTTTTTCATCATCAATCAATGCTTCTTCTTGATGAGTGGGTGGTGTGTTGCTGCATAACATTTCAACTTCTTGTGTGCTCACAAAAGCTTCTTCAAACTTATCCAAGTCAGTGTCAGTGGCTGCCATGGCTATCTCAACATTATCAATGATAATGGTGGTGTCCTTGAGTGAATCTGTCATGGGCGCAGGCTTATTAAACTTTGTTTGTGCTTCCACTATAGGTGTTGAATCCTGAGGCCTTGTAGATTGTATCTTGGTCTGTGCTTCTTTGTCTTGTTCACTAGGTGGTTGAGAGATGGGCACAAACATAGGTTTCATGTGCTGTTCTAAGAATACCTTCTCAAAGGCCTTCTCTATTTCCTTAGAAATCAGCTCATAGTCTTTGTTCATGAGGTGTAGTGTTCTCATCTTTGTCCTTAAGTGAAGCTTCACCAAATTCAATAATAGTGACTTTTCTTCAACAAAACATACTGGAAGAGTGGAATCAAGTGTTTGTTCCCTTATTATGAAGTCTTCTTTAGTGGCTTGTCTCTTTAAGGTATCCATTATCTGGAATTTATGTTTTCAATTCAAGAACTATCTTCTTGAACTTTATCATGTGTTTGATCAGCATCTCACGAATCTCTGATTTATCAATTTCATGATATTTGTCATAGAACTTGGCTATCTGATCTAGCCTTCCTTCATCTACAACTCTAGTCCTTAACACTTGAAGACTAGGTATGAATCCTACTTCCGGAGGTGACTACACATTTTTCAATTTTCTTCTCGTGGCTGCACTTATAGCTGAAGGGTGATTTGTGGCAATTTGTTTTCTCCTCTTGGGAATCTTAGGAGATGCATCTATGGACTCAATATCAAGTGTAATAGTGGGAGTAGGACTGATATCATCAATTTTACCCTGTTTATCCTTTGGATCATCAGTCTTCTCAATCTTTACCTTTTTCAACTTAGGATCATCAGACTTAGTTTCCACTGTGGATGCGCTCTCAATTTCCAAAGAAATCTTTTCTTCCCTTTCTTTGTCTAGGTTTGCATGTGTTACTCCAAGAATTCTGAGTATCTCAGATGTGATCTTAGAGGCTTTCCTCTTAGTTGTTCTGCTGTTTAGTTTAGCATCAACTTCCCTTGTCTTTTCCTCATAAGTTCCCCACCTAGGTTCATTAGGATCTTTGGGGGCTAATAGTAGAACCTGTGCATATGCTTCAAGGACTTGTTCCCCTACCTCATAACCAAGTGGATGAATCCACTTAGTTCTTGGCTCAACAGCTTCCATACAAGTTGTGTCTATCTCTACCATAAAGAAAATAGTATCCTTATACTTTTCCACAATGCTCTCTGGAATTCTATACCTCATTTGCATCTTGACCCCGAAGGTCTTCAATTCCAATGTTACATAATCTCTCAATGTACTCTTTGTGGATGCTTTGTTAGATATCTGTGGCATGGTTGGAATGGACTTGTCCAAATACAAATCTGATACTCTTCCAATGATATGAAGGTACATGTAAATGATCGATGACCCAAACCTAAATATCTTGGTTTTGTCATGCTTGATTGCCTTGATGTTATCAATCAACTATGTGCACAAGAGCTCACAAAAGTTGAACTTTTCATCTTCCTTCATAAGTCTAATGGCTACTAGAATAGTGCCCGCAGACACACTATTCACCCTGCTGGTGTGATGAAACCTATATCCAAGTATCATAGACATCAATTTGACATCTTCTTGTTCAATAGGCTCAATTGTCATCCTGCACCTATCACTCCTTGACTTACAAGTTAGCTCAACCATCTTTCTGACATCCTTTCCCATAGGAAGGATGATGCCTGTCCTAGAAAGGCCTGTCATCTCATATATCAAGTCACTGGTGATTCTTACTGGCACATCACCTATCCAAAACAAATCATCATGAATTTTGCTTAATAAAATCTTTATCCATTCTATCTCATATAATTCATATGCCATAGCATACTCAACAATAGGGTGATCATTTCATTTAACATATTCATCCATGAATGTTTTGTCTAGTTTCAACATGGTATCCATGTGCGACATTAACCTATCCAACCCTACTGGTTCTTTCTTGTAGTATATATATGCCCTAATATCCTTGACATGCATGATGCCCATAGGCATGCGAGAGAAAGCTCCCTCTAAATCATCTAGGGTTGACTTAAATGGATGCTTCTTGAATACATATCTCTTCTTCTCAGCGGCATCATAAACTATGGGAGTGGCCATGACTTACTTGTTTAATTGCTTACCAACTGATCTCTAAGATAATTTGAAGACTATTGGATCGACATGACAAACTAGGGTTTCTGCAACTGACTAAATGTACTGCAAATCACTGATAGATCAATCTTCAAGTATTCACAACAATTTCCAAGGCTCTTTTTGCTCTTTAATCACTCTGAGTTTGAATGCAATGAGTAATTAAATAACTTTCTATGCACTTAAAGTGAGAATTCTGCCATTAATGCAAGTTGCGTAAACCAGGATGTCACTTCAAAATTTCCAACTCGAGTTCTGTTCACAATCAGCATGTGCACTCTTGCACAAAGGTTCCTTTATACTCCAAAATCTTAAGTCCAAAGGTGCATACTCTGAGGATGAGTATACTAGCCATGCAAGGGTCTAGAGCTAAATTAGCTCCCCCTATGACCCTGAGGGCCATTCATCCAGATGTAGAGGGTGCGTCCATTGTGGATGCATCCAATACATTCTCATAAACTTTGTCCTTCTTTCCTTCTGACCAAATCAAGCTCACATCCTCTGAGGCTTTCACAAACTTGACTTCTCCTTCAGGATCCAATATCGGTTCTTCGGCCTTTTTAGGGCTTTCCTGACCATGCGTCCTTGATCTACAAAACTTTGAGATATGTCCAGCCTTGTTACAAGAGTGACAAATGACTAGAGGTGTTATATTCCTCAGCGCATTGACATGAGTCACCAATCTATATTGTCTTGCTGAGTGACCATTATAGTTACATATCTGACATGTAAAATTTTGAGAACTTCTTGTGTTTGTCTAATTCTGATTTCTCTGATCATGCTGAATCCTATTCTTCATACTAGTCTTGCAATTCATAGCTCTATGACCAAATTTATTGAATGAATAATAGTAACCATTAAAAGGTCTTACCTCTGTACAGTTCCTCACAATGTGTCCATGCTTGTTACAAGCAAAACAAGTGCCGTCTATAGGCTTGCGCTTTTAATACCCCAAAAATGGGCTATAGGTTCATTAACCTCCTACATCTTCAAATCAAATGAAATTGACGTCGAAGTCCTAACCTAAGGCACGTCTGCACATCATTGAATCCTAATTGATTATCCTAAATTCTGCATTGGGGAATATTCCTAGAAATATTCCTAATTTATCATAATTATTTGGCGATAAATATTATTTATCCTAAAGTTTGATTAATTGAATATTCTAAATATTTAATTAATCAAATTTAATAATGCTACTTAATTATTTAATTATATTAATTCCTAAATTGTATTATTTAATTTTGATAATAAATCAAAATTCCTACAAACAATCAATTGAATATTTATTTAATTGATTTAAAATCAAAGTTGTCAATATTTAATAATATAGTTTTTGAATAAAAGTTTGATTTAATAATTGATTAACCCATAAATCAATTGTTTTAATTTTAAAATTAGTTAAGTTGAGAATAAATCACTTTATTTATTAAATTAATTCATATTAAATCATGCACAATCAGAAAAGCAGTCAACTTTAAACAACTTTAAATCAAGTTTCAATTTTAATTTGTTAACTTTCTAAACTCAACATCTGATGATGAGTTGAAAAAGAGAACTAAAGCTCTATTTTGAGATAAAAACTGCTTTTGCATGATTTTATGAGTTAATTAATTTTGATTTATTGATAACTCAAAAATCAACCTGAGTTTATCAAGAGTGATTTATGGCTTTTATCAATGCATCCTAAAGCCCTAGATTTCTATAAAAACAAGGCTCAACTCTTCACAAATAGCTCTCTAAAATCCCTCAAGCTTTCAATCTCACATCTTTCGAATTTGCACAATTACTCTGGCGAATTTACAACTGAAGAACAAAGATTTTGCGATAGGCAATTTTGTGAGATAAATTCATATTTTTTCATATCTTTTCATATCAATTCATATAATTCTTAGATTAATTTTCATATCATTTCAATTTCATTCTAGATTAATTTCATACAGTTTTTCATCCTATTGCATCAAAAATAAAAAAAATAGATTAATTTGCATTCATATTTCATTGCTTTCATCATTTTAAATCCTTCGTTTAGGTGTTGCATTTTCATTGATTTTGATTTCAATCTAAGAACATCATACTCACACCTACTAGAAGGTAGTAAATCGCCTGGTTAGCATAGTTTCAATTAATTGCAAATTTTAGTTTTTGCTAACCTCTAATGTTTTAGTGAAGTGTTGTGTCTACAGCTAGGTACAAAATTCACACATACATTTATAGCACCCACTGTGGGTCCCTGAAATGGTTTTCCATTATATTCTATCAAATTTCTATCATTTTTTTTGAACCCACGACCACAAGGTTAATTTTTGTGAGTTTTGTGATAAATTTCTGGGCTGTTTTTCCAAAAATCTCACTGATGTTTTTATTGGTACATGCACATATGACATGATACAGATCCAAAATTTATATTTCTGAAAAGGTATTTGAGATATATTTTATTTTCCATTGGTTTGGATTAATTTTGTTTTTATTTGCAAAAGTTATGATAATTTTAGTGAAGACTAGTCTGAACCTGATTTTATAAAATCTGACTGATGTTTTTATTGGTACATGCACATATGACATGATACAGATCCAAAATTTATATTTATGGAACGGTATGTGAGTTAGCTTTCATTTTTAATTGTTTTGGATTAATTTTATTTTGATTTGAAAAAGTTATGATCATTTTAGTGAAGACTGGTCTGAACCTGATTTTATGAAATCTGACTAATGTTTTTATTGGTACATGCACATATGACATGATACAGATCCAAAATTTATATTTATAGAAAGGTATTTGAGTTAGCTTTCATTTTATATTGGTTTGGATTAATTTCATTTTTATTTGAAAAAGTTATGATTGATTTAGTGCAGACTGGTCAGAATTTGATTTTTTATGACAGCAGGTTTTTCGATTATCAAATGACATATTATCTTTGACTAACCTGATTTTCTACAATGCGGGGTTAACAAGTTGTGTTTCTTTTTTGATGAATTTTTATAACAATGGGTTTCATATACAAGAATAGGTAATTTTTTCATAACAATGGTTTGTAGGTGCAGGTGTAGGTGTAGGTACGTCCTGTGGGTACAAAAGATAGAAGACAAATGCTAAAAAATTGCTAAAATAGGTAAAATCTACTAAGCACGTAGTGAGGAACTCAAGTATTCTGTTACATCTGATAACACTTAATTTTGGGACTAAAACAAACTCTCTTGTGTCAAGCTTGAGTGCCTTTACAACTTTCATAATTCACACTTCAGTTTTGGACTCTAAAACAAACATAGATTTTCTTTCTACATATCTGTTACACATAGTAATTAGGCCCTATGAAGACTATTTGTGGATGATCTTGAGAGAGTGGGCTTTTTTCACTTTTTTACATGTGAAGCTCTTCTTGACGAAGGATCCCCTTGTAGGTAGGGAGGATACTGAGATTGTCTCACATTCCCTTGATTTGCGTCCTTAGCTTTTGATTGATACATTCCCTCTCCGAAGAGATTGATAGACCATAAATTGTTGACATCACAGATTTGGTGAGATAATTTCAGTCTTAGCATGTCAGATTAATCTTTTTGCTTTATTTTGGTGAAGTGAAGAGGCTAGGGGATTATGCTCTACTTCCTTTTTGGATTGCACCAAAAACCTAGATCCTTGAATCCAATCTAGTCCCCCTGTGGTATATTTTGTGAGTCACCTTTAGAGAGAGTTAACCGTAGTGGACATTCCATTAATTGGGTCAACCACATGGATGGAACCTCAAGCGGTAATAGACATTTTCACCATTGTAACAACAATCGCTATATAAATGTCCTTGTGGAAGAAATCTTCATAGGTATGGTCTGTTGTTGGGCTGTCAGATCTCCCTAGCAGCTCCTGATTGATTAAATTATCGAACTGTGTCAAAACCCTGGTGCACCTGGATTGGAGCTTTCCCTCTTGAGATCACAAAAGTTCTAGATTCAGACCATTACTACAAACCCTAGCAAGGCCAAATTTTTCATTTTCTAGGACTATGTGCATTATTGAAATTTTTTTTGGAACATACACAAGTAGCATTCCTAGGGATTATCACACTAAGTCACTATTGCTTATTCATGCGCAAGGTTGCTTTTGCCCTTGTTCATTATTTTCAGATGATTGATTGCTTCCCTTTGCTTGATTTTCTACGTGTTTGTTATCTACTTGGTTATTGAAAACAAATGATCCTGAAGTATTACACGAATCTGTAAACTTGAACAGAGAAAAACTTGCAAAAAAATTGGTTCTAAAAATTGAAAAATTGCAAATCTGAAGCAAAAATCCTTTCTCGTGTCAAAAGTCATCCTGAAATTTCAAAACTCGTATCAAAGCTAAAGTCAAAGTTGTCAGAAAACTCCAAAATTTGTCAGAAATCTAGTTTTTACAACCTACTTCCAGATTCTGTCAAACAAATCACTGTGTCAGAAATAGAGAAGAACCTATAACAAATCCATCCATTTTCCTAAGGTGGTCTCTTAAGTCTGATTTAGCCTTCTGATTTATCAATTTGAGTCTTTTTTCATCTTGTGTCAAAACCTTGTCAAAATTATCTTCAAAATTCAGTCTTCTTACAAAATAGCTAAGTGTTGAGAGCTCATGCCCGCCATCTATTGGGCATCTACCCATACTACTATGGCACAGTATCCTTCATTTATGTTTGATCTAATCTTTAATCAATTCAATCTTGACAAGGTTGTGTCATTCGATCTTCTTGAATCAAGTCATACTTCAGTTGTCTTCATCTTGCTCTCTTGCTTCACCCAAGGTTAAAGGTGGAAACTCGAGCTTCATCACACAATAAATCCAGAGAAGCATCTCATACCTTACCTCTGTCTCCTCATGTGGGTCGAACCTTTGATGAAATCTACAATTCAGGTCTTTACGAAGATGATGATCTTGGCAATCTTTGATTAAAAATTGGTTACATACCCCCTCCATCAATCCAAGGGGTCAATAAAAAATCTCTACATCAATCTATTCCAGGGAGTCCTAAAAATCCTAAAATGTCTCATGGAGGGACACATCATAGGTCTCAAGGACATCACTCTCAACATGGTGCGGATTAAGAACCCAGACCTTCTAAAATTGCTCGATATCAAAATGATGACGACTTCAAGAAAATGATGAGGCATTTCTTGAAGGAAGACAAAGAAACATACTTTCTAGAACTAGCCCATCAAGGGGCTAAACTTCCTCCCAACTTTAATGTTGAAGATATCATTACACATGAGGAAGAAACTTCAATCATAGCTATGATGAAACAGATGCATGCCATGCAAGTCAAACTTAACAAACTTGAAAAAGAAAAGGAGCCTAAAGAGTTATCCATGGAGGCTCTATGCCCTTTTCCATTTGATAAAGACTTGTACATGCCACCATTCCCTAAAAGAGTGGAGATACCTAAGTATGATAAGTATAATGGAAACTCTGATCCTCAAGATCATGTCAGATAATTATGTACTCAATCTATGGAGTTCATGCATGAACCAACTTACTTAATGCATCTTTTCCCTCAATCTTTGTGAGGGTCAGCCATTCATTGGTTCTCAAAAATGGCTCCAACTATCAAAAATTTTGAGGAGTTAATCAAACTGTTCTATCAACAATACTCCTATAACATCCAGCATCTGGTCACCATGATCAACATCTGCAATCTAAAACAATACTCAGGAGAACCATTCTTGACTTTTCTCAAAAGATGGAGGAAGAATTTTTCTCTATATGCTAGACCCATTCCAGAAACTGAGAAGCTAGAAATCTTCATCAACAATCTTGTTCTAGAACTCAACTACCACTTGCAAATGCAAAATCATACATCCTTTGATAAGATGGTAGAAAATGCGATCAAAATTGAGAAAGTACTTGTGAAAAAAGGAGACATATCACTTCAAAAGGACAAGTATGAATCTGCATCTAGTTCTAAAGATAGAGGCAAAAACTAGAACAAGATTAAAGTCATTCTCACAGATGGCATTGTTGATAATATCTGTCCCCCTTTTAAGGCACCTTCTTTCAATCTCATTATTGGCACCCAAGCCATCAAAGCTTCTGAAGCTAAAGCAATAGGATCTAATAAGAAACCATCTACTTACAAACCTTGGGCTATAGATCTTAACCAAAAATTCACTCCTCTTGGAGAGTCCTTGGAATCTGCCATGAAAACTCTGTTGGCTAACAACATCATTTACTTTTTTGAGATCTGACCATTTGATCCTGAACCTAAACCAAAATGGTGGAAAGAGACCAATTTCTGTGGCTTCCATTAGAATAAGGGTCATAAAATCAATAACTATGTACACTTGAAACACCTCATACAAGACAAAATTGATAATGGATAAATCACGATTGATAATCATAAAAGCAATAATGATCATACAACATTCACGGAGCCATTTTTGAAACATGGTAAAGAAGATTCTTCTTCTCAACCTAATATGGGTGCTATAATCAATTATGCCTACTCTAGAAACAATGTTGTCATCGATATGGTTGAACCATGTCTATCTGAGCATTGCAATGTCATCACAATTGTACGAAGATATAGAGAAAATCAATCAGCTAACGCAGTTACTTGATCACAAGCTCAGGTGCATTTGCTAGGACAAATCCCACATTCATCCAATGTCCCTAAGATGCCTTTCAATCTTTCATCTGCTTCTAAACAGAAGGCTACATCTAAATCTTCAAATCCTAAAGACATGAGGCCTACATCATATGGTATTGTCCAACAACTCCAGCATACAAATGCAAAAATCTCCATGTTTGAGTTGCTTCAGATATCTCCAGTTCATAGAGCCATTCTAGACAAAGCTCTGCTCAGATCCAATGTTCCTGACAACCTTGATTTAGACAGATTCCAGACTATGGTTGGTCATCTTACGTCTCTATAGTATATCTCCTTTTTAGATGAAGATGATAACTCCTTGAGTCATCCTCATAATCAGCCCTTGCGTATTGAAGTCTTGATCTAGAACCATCGAGTCAAATGTGTGTTGATAGATGGAGGCACTGGCTTAAAAATTTATTCTTTCAGCTTGATCACACAACTGGGATTTTCAAAAATGGCTATTGATCCTAGAAAGAAGATAAATATCAAAGCATATGATGAGCAAGAAAGATCTTCCAAAGGCACCATTGTCTTACCTATCAGATTAGGTCCAGTAATCAGAGATACTACATGTCAAGTTCTTGATATACCTTTGGCTTACAATATTTTTCTAGGGAGACCCTGGATACATGAAATGAAAGCTATTCCTTCTACATACCATAAATGTTTGAAATTTCCTTATGAAGGAGTAGAGGTAACCATTCCAGTAGACATATCTACAACTTGCAATGCATTGAGAGAAAGTGCAGATAAACTTGTTCCTAATAACAGAGAATCTTCCACTAAGAAAATAGATGTAGCATCCACATCTAAGATGGAAGACATTGCAAAAGAGGTCAAAATCAAAGATATGGTATGGGAGAATACACAATGGAACTAGTTTGATCTCTCACATCTCTCCTGTTGTCCCCTAATTCTTATGGGCAACCATCATACAAAGTGAAACCTAATGCTAAAAAATCCCAAGTCCTATTCAATGGAAGCTTTGTTCTAGAACAAGTATCTAAACAAGAGTTTGAGGAAGATGAAGCTATGCTTGCAAGGTTGTATAAAGAGGAATCTAACTTTCAGTCAGTCCAGAAATGTGACTCCACTTCAAGAAGAATTCCTCAGAAGTCATATGGATGAGGGAACAAATTAATCACAAAAATGGGATATATTGGAAAAGGACCTCTAGGACTACAAGGTAAGGGTCTTCTATCACCTCTTGACCACCATGGTCGAACCAACAAGGATACAACAGGTCTAGGATATAAGAAGAAGCCTTTCTATCTTAGCAAGAACTCCACACATATCTTAGAATAGATTGAACCAAAGGAGGAAACAATACAACAGTCTGATAGTGATGAGTCAGACACCACTAAGGAGCTCATTCCTTATGAGAATTTTCCTAAAGAGATAAAAGGCCTCCCTGAAGCTGAAGATGATCTAGTAAAAAGAATCAATGTAGTAAACACACAAGAACCTACTATAGAAAAAGAGATAATTGCACCACAAGAACCAGCTAATCTCAAAGATAATAAAATAGATAAAGAGGAAGGTGGTAGTTATTTTGAAACAGATTCCCATGAGTATGAATTCAAATCAGAATTTAAGGGTAACCCTTCTTGGGGTATTCACCCCGACTTTACTCATGTTCCCAATTTTCCTATAGGCATAGATGAGGAATCAAATGACTATGAGTGGGGAGTCATTCCAAAGGAAGATGAGCTTATCATAGAAAAACATATTGATGTTATTCACCAATATGCACCTAAAGCCAACGTAAGTCTAGAGTGAAATAATGAACTTAACGAGTTTGATCCACCTATGGCTGAATTGGACTCCCATAATGACATTGAGCCTATTCACGAATTGAAAATTTTGAGTTGTAATATCACCTTCAAACTTGAGTTTCAGGTTAGGACCAATGACGATAGATCCATATCCATAAACACTATCTCCCAATCTTTCCCCACTTTGACTATCCAACATCTTGAACTTCTTGACCAAACTTTCATAAATCCGAGCTATGGTATTTATACCTTCCCAAATGACTATGCTCTTGCTTTCTACCTAAATGCAGTTGAGCCTATGAGGACTTCCATAATTGAACCAAGCGTCAGCATGACGAAGCTGGACATCAAGTATCTTAGTCAAAAGAATAAGAATAAAAATAAAAAAGAAAAGGAGTTCTGAGGGTGAAAACCACTTTGTGGCAGTCTTAGAACCTACAAAAGTAAAAATAAAAGACGCATCCAAAGGTGAAAACCTCTCTGAGGCACCTAAAGATGAGATATTTGATGTCCTTCCAAGTCATTTATAGGATAGATCTCCAGTTCTAATTGAGCCCACTCAATCTATCAACTTGGGAACAATAGAGGAACCACGGTTGATCCATGTAGCACAATCCTTATCAGAAGAAGAAAAGAAAAAAATTACTACATTCCTAACAGAAAAGAAGATCAACTTTGCATGGAAATATTTAGATATGCCAAGGTTGGATCCTGATCCTATAATGGACCATTTATCTATTGCTCTTGGAGTAAAACCTGTTAAACAAAAATTAAGAAAGATGCATCCACATGTTGCACTCTTGGTCAAAGCTGAATTAGAGAAACTACTAAAAGATGGATTCATCCATGTTATTGACTATGTTGAATGGATCTCAAATATTGTACTTGTTTCTAAACTAGACAAATCTATAAGAGTGTGCACAGATTTCAAAGATGTAAACAAAGCATGCCCTAAGGATGATTTTTTGCTACCTAACATTGATATGATAGTGGACATGACTAGAGGTTTTGAGATGTATTCTTTAATGGATGGTTTCTTTGGATATAATCAAATAAAAATTGCTCTAGAAGATCAAGAGAAAACTGCTTTCACATGTTCATGGGGTACCTTCTGCTAGAATGTCATTCCATTTGGGCTTAAAAATGATGGTGCTACATATTAGAGAGCTATGACATCTATTTTTCATGACATGATGCATCAAACTATGGAGGATTATGTTGATGATACTTTAGCAAAATCTATGATTAGAGCTAAACATCTAAATGACTTGAGCAAGATACTAGACAGAATGGAAAAATTTAGTCTTGGACTAAATCCTTAGAAGTGTGCTTTTGGTGTCACTTCTGGAAAGCTCTTAGGATACATACTTTCAAAGAAGGGCATTGAAGTTGATCCAGCTAAAGTAAAGGCTATAATGGAGATGCAACCTCCCAAGAATATTAGTCAGATGAGAACATTACAAGGGAAAGTAAAATCTATTAGGCATTTCATATCACAACTTGCGGATATCTCACAACCTTTTACAAAAACTTTACATAAAGGTGTGAATTTTGCATGGAGTGAAGAATGTGAGAAGAACTTTAACCATATCAAGAAATATCTATCAAATCCTCCTATCTTGATGCCTCCTATTCAAGGGAAGCCGCTGATCTTATATGTCTCTGCCAAAAATACATCACTGGGGGCATTGCTAGCACAACATGATGAGAATAAAAAGGAAAGAGCTATATACTATGTCGGTAGAACATTGGTTTCATATGAGAAGAACTATTCAATGATTGAGAAAGCTTGTCTAGCTGTGATCTTTGCATCATAGAAATTGAGACATTACATGTTATCTCATATCACACATTTGGTAGCTAAGATTGATCCACTAAAGTACCTACTAAGCAAAGCTGCCCTCACAGGTAGATTAGCCAAATGGGTCATGCTCTTAAGTGAATTTGACACTGAATATGTTGAAAGAAAAGCTATCAAAGGACAAGTTATTGGTGATCAATTGGTAGATGCACCTATGTTTGATGATACACCAATGCAAATAGAGTTCCCAGATTCCTCTATCATGAATCTTTCTTCTAGAGAATGGAAAATGTTCTTTGATGGCTCCTATACACAAAATGGATCTAGAGAAGGCATATTATTTATCACTCCTCAAGGGTACTCAATACCCCAAGCATTCAGATTAATGTTCCCTTGCACAAATAATATTGCTGAATATGAAGCCCTTCTTAATGGTATGAAACTAGCAATTGAGTGGAGAGTGACTGAGTTACACATTCATGGGGACTCCCAACTTGTTATACACCAAGTCAATGATGTGTACCAAATGAAAGATGGAAAACTAATTCCATACAAAAGAATGGTAGATGATCTAAAGAAATATTTCATATCTATCTGATGCCGAAGCATCCTGGGTGTAAGGGCAATCTTGCATCACCCAAAAATATTTCTGGTTTTGTTTTCAATAAGGGTTATCTTGTGCAAAGCTGCAATTTATGGAAACTGACTACTTTTAGTAAGTTGGTCATATGATCTCGGAATGTTCTGATTTCACAGTTGGAGGTTCATCTTAGTCATTTCAGCCTACCAGTTGAGTTTCATTGTCACATCATCAGTATTGGTGAAGTTATTGAGGTTTTTGGGTATGAAATATTTCAGGTCAATTTTGAAGGCCTTAGAGGCTCCAGATCGTGATCGACCCCCGGCTGACTGGCACTAGCGCATGTCAAGTGTTGTAGATATCGTCATGGCATTTCTGAAAAGTGATTACAATAGAATAATGGAGTTACGGTTAAAATTTTATGGCCTCTGAAAGTTGGGTTACCTAAAATCATAGTTTGTATTTCTTTTGAGCTGACCCTATTGTAATAATTGTGAAAAATAAATAATTCTATGTTTAGTCGGCCTAAAGGGCTAAATTTCTGGAACCTTCTCGGGCAGTGGAAAATTGCCTATATAAGGAAGGCTGTAGTGTTGTCTTAGGCAGTTCGGGACAGTTCTGGGTAGTAGATCTAGGTATTGATTCGAGGCTTTGTCCTACAGAATATTGTAAGGGAATGCCAATGTGGCTTTGCATATTGTAATTCTGAAAGTTTTTAATTCCACATTTGTGGAGATAATAAGAAGCCCATTTTCTGTTCTTGCATATTGTTGTTGTTTCTGTGTTTCTGTTATGTGTTTGTGGTATTAAGGGGAGCACCCTTCACCAAGTGGTATCAGAGAAAGAGTTCTTGAGTGTGTAAATAGATCGCCGACTGTGAGGTAGTTTGCACCAGGACCGTGGTTAGGGTTTCAGTGCACATCGCGAAAATGCCTCCATGAAGGGAACGTGGCGGAAGAGCTGGTGTTGTAACACCTAAGGTTAGAGTGCTCTAGAGACAAGTGCGAGCATTGCAAGAAGAGATTTGTAGAGGAATGAATCTTAATGTCAGAGATGAAAGTGAGGATGAAGCCAAAGAAGGAAATGATGATCAAGAAGAAGAAGAAGGTGAAATTTTGAATCGAGAGGAAGAAAGACTTTTTTGGGCCATTTCCAAGATCGAAAAAAGACCTAAGATTGAGGTTCCTGCATTTTCAAGAAATCTTAACCTAGAGGAGTTGATCGACTGGATCAATGAATGTGAAGAATATTTTGAGTATGAAGATATTGAGGATCCTGATAGGGTCAAATTTGCGAAGGCCAGACTGAAAGGTCATGTGAAGATCTAGTGGCAAGAGATTCAACTGGAGCAAAATAGAAGAGGGAAAGATAAAATCACAAGATGGGATCAAATGGTGGATAAATTGAAGTGACTGTTCATCCTTGTTGACTATGAGCTTGACCTACTAAAGAAAATGCAAAGTTTGAAGCAAGTGGGATGATTTGTTTAGGAGTATATAGAGGAGTTCTATCGAATCCTCATCAGAACAGGCCATGTAGAAGTTGATAAGGAGAGATTTGCCCGTTACCTTAATGGGTTGAGGCCAAGCATTTAGGAGGAGCTAAATTTAGTTTGAATGAACAGTATTGAAGAGGTATACTAGTTTGCCCTAAAAGTAGAGGAAAAACTGAACAAGAAGTTTGAGAGCAGACAAAGCGGAAGAGGTCGTGATGGAAGATCTGGCGGACAGTCATATGGAGATCGAAATGAAGATCTAAAAAAGTAGGATGAGGCCAACAATAGTCAGAATCAGAGAGGAGATAATTTCAATCATTTCCATGATTAGAATAATAGAGATCAGAGAGGGAGAGGAAGAGGACAAGGTTTAGGAAGAGGAGGCTTCCGTGGAACATGTTTTCACTGTGGAGAAGAAGGTCATAGGGCATTTGAATGACCTCAATGCCAAGGAAGGAAAGATAAGAGGAATGAAGGCCAGGCTAGAGTTGCATATGTAGATGAAGATGCCAGATCATCACATTCTGAAGATGCTGAAAGAGGAGAAACACTAATTAACAGAAGAGTCCTACTGAGTGGTGAAAATGAACCTGAGCAAAGAAGGAGCCTGTTTCGCACCAGGTGCAAGTGTGAAGGTAAGTGCTATGATGTGATTGTTGATGGTGGTACTATTGATAATTTGGTGTCAAAAGAGATGGTCACTAAGTTGAAGCTCAAGAGGTAGAAGCATCCACATCCATATCGGGTTGCTTGGGTGCAGGATGACCACAAGGTCATGGTCAGTGAACAGTGCCTAGTAAAGTTCAAGATTGGCGGATACCAAGATGAGGTACTATGTGATATCATATCTATGGATGCATGTCATATGTTGTTGGGTAGACCTTGGCAGTTTGACAGATGCGTTGTACATGATGGTTGTGCAAATACCTATTCTTTTACAAAGGATGGAGTGCGACATAAGCTAAAGCCATTGAAGGAGATTGAAGAAAAGGTATGTGGTAATGCAAGAATAACTTTTGTTGATAGAGGGAATTTCTTAGATGGTATGAGGCATGAGCATATGTGTTTTACCTTAATTCCAAAGGTAAGGAAAGAGGAAGTAGAAGATGTACTTGTAGAAGTTGCAGAATTATTGAATGAGTTTCAGGATAATGTGCCTGATGAATTACCACCGGTAAGAAAGATTAGTCATCAGATGGACTTGATTCCAAGAACTAGTTTTCCAAATAAGGTGGCACACATAATGACACTAGCAGAAAGTGAAGATTTGAAGATATATTTGAAGTTTAGTTCATCACATCATCCATAGATTGTATATGGAAGTAGTCCCAGAAATGCATCTGAGTTGAGAAAGATAGATAAAGGAGAAATAAGTAGTGCTGAAGTTGAGGATTTTGCATAACACTTGAAGAATGTCCATGAGGAGGTGAGGAAGCATATTACCAAAATGAATGGACAATATAAGGCTAAGGCAGATTATAAAAGGAGGCGTAAGGAATTTCAAGTTGGAGATGAGGTCATGGTTCATTTGTGGAAGGAGCGGTTTCCGATTGGTACATATAACAAGTTGAAAATGAAGAAGTTTGGGCCATGTAAGATATTGAAGAAGCATGATTCAAGAAATGCGTATGAGGTAGAATTACCTACAGAGCTGAATATTTCACCAATGTTTAACATTTTAGATTTGATAGAGTATCATGAAGGAGGTGTTGAAGATGAGGTTGCAGCAGCACACTGGAGTATTCCAGCAACCAGTTCAGATATCAAGAAGATTGAAAACATACTGGATAGTCGTGTTGGCAGAAGCACAAGGAACAAGACATATGAAGAGTATTTGGTCAAATGGAAAGGATGACCTGTTGAAGATTCATCATGGCTAGCAAAGGAGGAGGTTAACCGTATTGGTTTTCCTCTGTACACCTGAGTCGTGATAGGGTCACTTCTCAAATTACCCCGGGTGTCTAATGCAGGAGCATCCTGGGTGTAAGAGCAATCTTGCATCACCCCAAAATATTTCTAGTTTTTTTTTCAATAAGGGTTATCTTGTGCAGAGCTGCTATTTATGGAAACTTACTACTTTTAGTAAGTTGGTCATATGATCTCGGAATGTTCTGATTTCACAGTTGGAGGTTCATCTCAGTCATTTCAGCCTACTAGTTGAGTTTCATTGCCACATCATCAGTATTGGTGAATTTATTGAGGTTTTTGGGTATGAAATATTTCAGGTCAATTTTGAAGGCCTTAGAGGCTTTGGATCGCGATCGACCCCTAGCTAACTGGCGCTAGTGCATGTCAGGCATTGTAGATCTCATCATGGCATTTCTGAAAAGTGGTTACAATAGAAAAATAGAGTTATGGTTAAAAATTTATGGCCTCCAAAAGTTGGGTTACCTAAAATCATATTTTATATTTCTTTTGTGCCGACCCTATTGTAATAATTGTGAAAAATAAATAATTCTATGTTTAGTCGGCCTAAAGGGCTAAATTTCTGGAACCTTCTCGAGTGGTGAAAAATTGCCTATATAAGGAAGGTTGTAGTGTTGTCTTAGGAAGTTTGGGATAGTTCTGGGTAGTAGATCTGGGTATTGATTCGAGGATTTGTCCTATAGAATATTGTAAGGGAATGCCCATGTGGCTTTGCATATTGTAATTCTGAAAGTTTGTAATTCCACATTTGTGGAGATAATAAGAAGCCCATTTTCTGTTCTTTCATATTGTTGTTGTTTCTCTGTTTCGATTATGTGTTTGTGGTATTAAGGGGAGCACCCTTCATCACTATCACATTTGAGCAAATTCCTAGAATAGAGAATAAGGCTACTAATGCAATGGCAACGCTATCTACTCTATTACAACAACCTGAACATGAGCTACACTATGAGTTCCTGGTGGAAGCTCTATCTTATCTTGCATATGATTCTCCCGAAACCCACATGATCTACACTGTTGTTGGTGATGATTCATCTCGATACAAAAACCTTTTCTCCTATCTCCAAGACCAAATCATTCCTGATACCTTCAACTGCCATGAGAAACGATACCTTATCCGCAATGCATCCCTGTATGTCATCATTGGTAATGATATGTACAAACGAGGTCTAGATGGTACACTACTTAGATGTTTAGAACAAGAAGAGTCTCAACATGCACTTGAGGAAGTCCACGAAGGTATATGTGGGTCATACTCAAACGGTTTAACGCTAGCTCGAAAGCTTATTAGGGTTGGATACTATTGGCCTGAAATGGAGAAAGATGCAATCAAGTTTGCTAAGAATTGTCAAAAGTGCCAAGTACATGGTAACTTAATTCATGCTCCAGGGAAAGATCTAATTCGCTTTACTACATAATGACCTTTTCACCAATGGGCATTTGATCTTATAGGAGCCATACATCCTCATTCTTCTAATGGACATACCCATATCATAACAACTACAGACTATTTTATAAAATGGGTAGAAGAAGTCCCCTTGACTCAAGCAACCGGAAAGAAAATTTCTATGTTCATTCTAAACTACATCATATGTCGGTATGGTATTCCACACTCTATAGTCATAGATAGTGGTGGATAATTCAAGAATAGAGACTTAGATGATCTATGTGCCAAATTCAAGATTACACAACATTGGTCATCTATCTACTATCCTCAAGGGAATGGACAAGCAGAGGCTTCTAACAAGAATCTATTGAAAATCTTGCACCGTACAGTTAATAAGATAGGAAGAGACTGACATCTCATGATCAATCCAGCTCTCTAGGCCTACAGAACAAGTATCAGAACACCCACTGGGGCTACACCATTTTCTTTAGTTTATGGGTCTGAAGCGGTACTACCTATTGAGGTTGAAATCCCATCACTAAGAATTAGAATGCATGGTCTAGTAACTGATGATGACTACAAAGTGTCTAGGTTGCAAGAACTTGAACTACTAGATGAGCACAGACAAGTAGCATATGATCATCTCAGAGTGTATCAAAAAATAATTTCTAGAGGCTACAATAAGAAAGTCAGACACAAAGAATTTGAGGTTGGCGATCTAGTCTTGAGAGAGAATCCTAAAAATCAATCACATCAAAAAGACAAGGGGAAGTTTGAACCCAACTAGCTGGGTCCCTTTGTTATCACTGCTACTTTTGGCTTGGGAGCCTATCAACTCTCAACGAATGAAGGAGAACAACTCCGAGAACCAATCAACGTTCTCCATCTGAAGAAATTCTATGCCTAAGGCATTTAGTGTATGGTAAAATGTCCTAAAAAAATCTTTAAAATCTGAAAAAGTCCTAAAAAATGAACATCTTGGTGAAAACCCAGCAATAGGCACCTTGATGATTCACAAAAAAATAAAAAAATACCAAAAATATCAAAAAAATTGGAAAAATGAAAAATACAAAAAAATGAGAAAAAAAAGTGCCTTGGTGAAAACCTAGAAACATGTGCCTTGGTATCAAAAATAGAATCTTTGCCAAGATGGTGAAAACCCAACAAATGGGTGCCACTTGTTTCAAAATACTCCATCTATCAGCGCAATCTTGGTCTTTCCCAGCTTTCAGTCTGCTTTAGTCTGTATATATCCTTGTTTCAATAAAGTCGGTTTGTACACCAATCAGCTTAAGCATATGTATCTTATCAATGCTTAACACTTGGGGGCAATCAATGTTATATCCTATGGCCTCCAGTACATCTTAGATGAGTCATATCCAGTGTAATGCCCCGCTAGGGAACCCAGAAGAACTTAACCTAAACATGCGACTAAGTTTGTAGAAATTTTTTTTTAAAAGTTAATAATCAAAAACATCGAGTTTATAATGTGGAAGCAAAGCATAGCAATAAACAACTACAAAGGCTATAGTCTCTCAAGGGTTCCTTGACATAGATTATGAAAGAGTTAATTAATTAATATAAGATAAAGATATGAATCCCAAGATTACATCTGAAAGTTAGATACAACATCACATGCATGTTTACATATATACAATTGGTACCTTAAGGTAACCATAATAATAAGCATCCACTACACATGTCGCAGGGTATGTGAATACAATAACTGAAAAGAAGTACAACGTGATAACTCTGAATATCTAAAACAATGATACAAGATCACATGAATAAGGAAGAACAAGAAAGAACAATTGCCACATGGATCATCCAGCCTTGGTGCACGAACGTCAGAATCTCAAATGGTAAAAGAATCACTACCGCCCGACCTCGTGAACCTAAACAGTCCACTCCCACTGTGTTGAGGAGATAACATCAGAACCCACTCAGATAACAAACAACAACAATCCAAGGAAGAGGTCCTCAAAGCTTCTAACTCAAGGATACCAAAAAGTACAATAAGGTATAAACATACTCTACTAGAGGCAAACAAAATACATAGGAAACCTAAGATGCATACAAGAAGTGTCATCACATAAGTCAACTCTAAGGTTATCCTAGTAGTCCCTTCAGACCCCGATGCCTTAGTGACTCTATGTGGTTATAGTAACCTTTCATGTAGACAAGGTACTACCTATGCCATCTCCAGTCCATAAAGGTGGCAAACATCATCTCAACTCCCATCCTAGACAATCTAAATTGGGAACTTAGGCATGGGCGAGGCACAAATATCTTATTAGGTTCATTTTAGATTCCCAATGTTTATTAATTATCACTTATTAATCTACTTGTAATGGGATCTCCTGGTAGCCACTTCTGGGCTCCAACACCAATTCACAAGCCACTTCCTGATATACACTTAGATGACCTATCGTAGGGTTTCACATGAACAAAATGAACTCTGAGTTAACACAACTCTTGAATCTCTACAACTAGATTCAACATGCATGACTAGAAACCACTAGGATCAAACCCACCTAGGGTTAGAACAACTCTTTCACTCTAACTACGCATGCATGGCAAACAATATGGCAAAAAAAGATAACTACAACCCCTAAAAATCAATACAAGTCACCTTGACCAAGGGCATCAAAAGTTTTCATATAAAGCATGTACGTTAAAGATTGCATCACTAAATTTCACACAGGAATATACAATTCCATTTTAACAAAAGATCCTATTTCAACCTAACACTTAAATCAAATACAAGCAATCTAAAACATTACGAAATTTATCTAACTTCTCAAATACATCTAGAGTAATTTAAATATCCCAATAAATGCATAATTTACCCAACTCAATTAACATCAAACCAAGTAAATTCATTAATAGTCCAATCTAAAATTACTTAATGTACAAATTAAAAATTCACAATTATATCCTAATAAAAATCATTTCATAACTTAAAGATTAAATTATGAATTAGATTTAAACTAACTTTTAAAAAGAATTAATATTTAACATAAAATAAAATTAATTAATTACCAAATGAAATAATTTAAATAATAATTAAATAAAAAAAGAATTAGCAAACATAAAAAAAAACAAAACAAAAATAATAAAATTAAATTAACAACATAATTTAAAAACTATCCATCAAAAACAAGTTTTAACTTTTTAAAAATAAAATGCGAAATACATATTAAAGGGGGGGTACCCGCAGGTCCCCTGCCCCTGTCCGCACTCTCCCTGGCCGCACACCTTACTGCCGTTGAGAGTACCGGCCATACTGCTGCACGACAACCTCCTCGGGGACTGTCGTGCATCAGTACTAGGTATTGCACACGTCAGTCGGTGCTAGGGCCCGCATGGTGGAGGGGGTATTTAAAAGCCCCAAAACAATATATTTAATATATAAACCTTTTAAACGTTAATTTATTTTTTTAAATACAAACCAATGCAACATTAAATTAATCCTCCCATATTAATTTAATTTAAAACAAAATTGGGATATATATATATATTTATATATATACATACACGCACACACACACACACACACACCATAAAATAAAAATAAAAATAATACTCAAAACATATAATATTAACTCCACTAATCTTTTCTTACAAAGATCAAAATTTTAGGCAAATTGGGCTTCCTAAAGCTTTTCCTACAAATCCCTTAGAACCATCAAATAGTAATAACAGATTGGCGAAACTATTTAAATCACAATGCATTAACATACAAAACTTTTCATGCATTCATATCCAACAGGCACAATGAAGACACACTTTTCTTTTCTACAGAGATCTAAAAAGGAATAACAAGAATAAACTTCAAAACCTACCTCAAATCAAAATTTAATAGATTTGATGATGACCAGAACAAAGAAAATAGAATCCAAGCCTTTCGATGAGCTCTCACAAATCTGTCTCAAATCTGTCTCCAAAATTCCTCCTCCAAAACCTGTGTAATCCAATAATGGCCAAAACCCCTAATACTTAAAGGAATCTCCTTTCTCATGCATAAAATAAAAACTCAACTCCAAGAGGGCTTTGCATGAAGAGGAACTTCAGTTCACAGTTCAATCTCAGTTGAATTGAAGTCCCCTTTCCACTTTGACTTGTTGAAAAGCTCTTAACCAAACTTTAACTTAAATTATCAATTCAATATCATTCAATTATGAATGTGCAACATAATGCATTTAAATAATTAATAATTAGAACATTTAGATAACATAATTTCCACATGCTAAATAACCCTTAATTCAATAAATATATTTAATTGAACAAAGGTTAATTTCATGATTAAAATATTTCAAAAGTGAGGATATTTAATTAATTCACATTAATTAAATAATTCAACCACACTCAAATTAGCATATAATTAATTCCCAATTAATTAATACATCAACTATATAAAAATAATAATAATTAAACTAAATAAATACATTTATTTAATTACCATTTAAAAGATATTCCACAGCTAAAAAAATAGAATGATCTAAAAATAGAAATCACACCGAACGCAACAAATCAAAGAATCAGAAAGACCTAAGGACCCACATTCATGCTCAGGACATAGGTGTAAACTCTTGCCAATTGGATGAGTTTAGAAGGGTGGAAACACATAATCTTGTCCCCTACTTGAGGACAATATTTGGCTTAGGTTAGGGTTTGGAACTGAATATTATCTCCCCTCTTTTACCATTGAGATTAGCGATAGGGCACGCTCATCCTGACAATTCAGGGAAGTCGATGCCCAGTACCTGTAAACCTGCATAAGAGACAAGCATGTGCATATATATAGAGATATAACAGACAATGGCGGGGATCAGCCGATTGTGTGGATCTCACAAGCAAGTAACTATGACTCCGTCCCTCAACCACATCAAGCACATCAGGCAGAAATATAAAACAAACACATCAACCATAAACATGCAAGTATGGGGTCAGTAAAATCATAAGCATCAACCAATTACAACATTTATAAAATCAGACTAGGGGCGAGGTACTACATCCAGTCAGAGTCCTTTGAAGCTTCATTTGAGTCAGTTAGTCAATCTCCTCTCTAGAAAGGATTTTGCATCTACAACAATGCAATCAAACACAAATTGAAAATAATATATGCTTTTTACATAATTTTATCTCCTTGTATGCTTACTGATTCACATTGAGATTTTTGCTTATAGTGTCCCTTCGAGCTTTTTGATGATGTCCTTTATAGGACTTAGAGAGTGATGACTGGGGTCATAATCTTTTCTTTGTCTTCTGCTTGTATGTGAAAATCTAACAACTTTGGAAATTATGGATTGAAATGGTGTCCATCTATAAGAGCCTCTATCTCGAATTGGATGACCATGAGTACCTCAACCATTGATACCCAGAAAATTCATAGAAGTTTGATCTAACTATTGTCTTTTTGAGTGAGTTCTTTCTCCTACTGTGAAACACAATCTTGCCTAAGGATGTGAGTGATAAAGGGTCACTACGGGTAATTCACACTAGATTTAGAATGATCTCTTGACTGTTTGATGTGTTTATTCTGCAAGACATATTCTGGTCATCATGACATCTATGTTTTGATGCTTATACAAATTTCTATATTAAAATGGATAGATATTCAGGTCATCCTGGCGTTTGTGCCTTGGTGCTTATATCTAATCTGACATTCTGAAAATAAAATCAATATTCATATGTCCATAGTTGCCTAACCAGTGGGTGTTGTATTGATTCCTATGCATACAAATCGATATTCATATGTCTATGGTTTCATAACTAGTGGGCATTGTATTGATTTATCTGGTTACCTAAAAGTTCAATGATGACAACAAATCGACACATGATCAGTGACTAGGTCCTAGGTCCTAGGTTTACATTTCATTCTGCATTTCATTTTGCACTTTGCATGATCTCACAAATTTCTTGAACACTGAAACGATTCTTCAAAACCAAAAATGCTAAACATGACACAAGGACTGAGCATTGTATGAAGGTTCCTCGAATGAAACAACAAGTAGAATCCTTTTTCGGGATCAAAATAAAAATCTAAGATCATTCATATTATTAACTACTTGCATAATCGACCTTCAATCATCATAGAAATCTAGAATTCAACTTAACTGATTATATTACATCAAACTATCAAAATTTCAACTTGGTCAACTATGGTCAACTCATAGTTTAACCTAGTCAAACTTGGTCTTCTAGACCTCCAAACGATGCAGAACGCATTCTCAGACGTGTATAACCAATTCTCAAATCAATTAACATGCTTCTAAACCATTTAACACTAAATTTTCTTGTTAGATTTCAATTTTAATCCTGAAGGGGGCATGGTATTGCATATCATTCAAGCCTGTAAATCTAAATCTGTAATCAATCTTTCCTCAGTAATCAAGACAACAACCATGTCTAGTTGCTGACTCATCAAAAGTCCTCGTCGCTTGGGGCAAATCTATCATCGCTTGGGGCATATCAGATTCATCAAGATCCATATCAATCTAGTATCCTAATCTATCTTGTAAACTGTATCAGTTTTTCGTAACCATCGATTCATTAGTGTTATTTCCTTGGTTCTTCATAACTGATGGGTTTAGGATGTGATACCACTATGATTATTTTGGACAATCAGCTCTAGAATCGGTCACTCACTTCTTTGCAATCATAAGGTTCAGAATCAGGCATTTTGGCACTTTTTCGTAATCACTGGTTCATTGTTGCTATAGTTAATATTATCTTTGGTCAATCAGGACCTAAATATTAAATCTTTAAATCTTTCAATCGGTTTTGTCTCAGAATCGGTTAATCTTTCAAATCAGTTTCATGCATCTTTATCATACACAGATTATTCTTTGAACCACCACGCTTCGCAGAGTGATTCAAAGAGGGGCAAAATGTAATACCCCAAAAATGGGCTATAGGTTCATTAACCTCCTACATCTTCAAATCAAATGAAATCAATGTTGAAGTCCTAACCTAAGGCACATCTGCACATCATCGAATCCTAATTGATTATCCTAAATTCTGCATTGGGGAATATTCTTATAAATACTCTTAATTTATCATAATTATTCTTAATTTAATAATTATTTGGCGATAAATCTTATATATCCTAAAGTTTGATTAATTGAATATTCTGAATATTTAATTAATCAAATTTAATACTGCCACTTAATTATTTAATTACATTTAATTATATTTATTCCTAAATTTTTTTTTTAAATTTTGACAATAAATCAAAATTCCTACAAACAATCAGTTGAATATTTATTTAATTGATTTAAAATCAAAGTTGTCAATATTTAATAATATAGTTTTTGAATAAAAGTTTGATTTAATAATTGATTAACTCATAAATCAATTGTTTTAATTTTTAAATCAGTTAAGTTGAGAATAAATCACTTTATTTATTAAATTAATTCATATTAAATCATGCACAGTCAGAAAAGCAGTCAAATTTAAAACAACTTTAAATCAAGTTTCAATTTTAATTTGTTAATTTTCTAAACTCAACATCTGATGATGAGTTGAAAAAGAGAACTAAAGCTCTATTTTTAGATAAAATTTGCTTTTGCATGATTTTATGAGTTAATTAATTCTAGTTTATTGATAACTCAAAAATCAACCTGAGTTTATCAAGAGTGATTTATGGCTTTTATCAATGCATTCTCAAGCCCTAGATTTCTATAAAAACAAGGCTCAACTCTTCATAAATAGCTCTCTAAAATCCCTCAAGCTTTCAATCTCACATCTCTCAAATTTGCACAATTACTCTGGCAAATTTACAACTAAAGAACAAAGATTTTGCGATAGGCAATTTTGTGAGATAAATTCATAGTTTTTCATAGCTTTGCATATCAATTCATATAATTCTTAGATTAATTTTCATATCATTTCAATTTCATTCTAGATTAATTTCATACATTTTTTCATCCTATTGCATCAAAAATCCAAAAAAATAGATTAATTTGCATTCATATTTCATTGCTTTCATCATTTTAAATCCTTTGTTTAGGTGTTGCATTGTCACTAATCTTGATTTCAATCTGAGAACATCATACTCACACCTACTAGAAGGCAGTAAATCGCTTGGTTAGCATAGTTTCAATTACTTGCAGATTTCAATTTTTGCTAACCTCTAATGTTTTAATGAAGTGTTGTGTCTACAGCTAGGTACAAAATTCACACACACAATGCTCATTCTTAGGTGGTCCACCATTATCTTTGGTTTGATCTTTAGTCTTTTTAGCATCAGTAGAGTCCTTTTGTGAGTCCTTTCTTGCTCGCATGATGTCAATCTGATTTTGTGCTTCATTGTATCCAATACAACTAGTGTCTCATTTGGCTCTCCTTGCATACAACTGAGATTCTATCAAATCAAAATTGGTGTGTAATTTGTCAATATGATTCTTTGCTACTTTTAATTCAGACTCCAAGCTTTCTTTGCTATTCCTTAGCTGCAAAATTTCCAAGTTTTCTTGCCTTAGTTCTTCATTGAGTTGAAGTTCTCTTTGATTTGTTCATTGTAGACTTCCTGATTGTTGATCAGCTTATCATCAAATTCTTCAAGTAGTTCTTTCATAGATGCATTTTCTTCATTCAACTTCTTGACCTTTTCTCCTAGATCACTGTTAGAGCATTCTTTCAAATCCTTTCTTAGCCTTTTGATAACCAACTATGCATCACTGACTTTTTCTTTTAGTTCTTCAATTTCTCTTTCTGATTTGTCTAGGTCTTCAAGAGCAGCTTCAAGATTTATTTTCAGATGTTTCATTTCTGCTTTGTCTATGATCTCCTCAAGTGGTTAAACTTCTATGCTAAGGACCAAAGCTCTGATACCAATTGTTAGGAATGAGAAAAATGAGAGGGGGGGGGGGGTGAATTAGTGTTCATTGTATTTTAACTTTTAACTTTAATCTTTATACTGAACTTAAATGCTTAAGTACTAAATTAAACATTCACATAAACATGAAACATGAAATCAACACATGACACCAATATGGTTACGAGGAAACTCAAATAGGTAAAAACCCTGGTGGGAATTGACACCCACTAATATTTTGCACTAGTGTTTTGTGATCCTTGTTAGAAGATCCTTAACCCTGTTAGGAGTTTCTTTACAATGCATTAAGTACAGTAGACCTTGTTAAGGGTCAAACCTTGTTAGGAGTCTTTTACAATTATCCCTATTAGGGGAGAGGAAGCACTGTCCAAGAGCTCACTACTCAAGTGGTGAAGGCTACAACCTTCTGATCTCAGATACAACACTATATTTGCAAGATGAACTGTCACTGTGACATTGCTTGTCAGATCAGTTCATTTGATACACTGATGCTTTGACCTATTGCAAAGCTCTAATAAATCTTATACTATCTTTGCACACTTCTGCTCTACTTATCACAACTCTCTATCAACTTCTATACCGAATACAATGAGTGCATCTTATATTTATACACTCATAAAAAATAAACAACTAGGTCGGCCCTATAACTTATTACAAAAAATGCTTCCAAATGAATTGGCTTAAGCGTGCTTACAATTAAACATATAAACATGTCAGAAACCTAAATACAATGGGTGCATAATCTTTACAATATTACATTATAACCGCAAACCAAAATACTAACAGTCGGCTTCATGCTCTATTCTTCACTGGCACACATTGGCTGTGCAACTTCAACTGACTATAACTTTCTCATCCTTGTACATCTGATCATGCACTCTTACAATAAGCATGAATATAGTCTAACCAACTTAACTTCTAGGGTGCATACCATAATTATTCTGTACGCACGTGCATTGATGCTCTAAGCTACAAGAATTCTGTACACTGTCCAGTCTTCAACACTTAACTGATTTATGATCTTCTCATCAAGTGCGCTGATTCAAAAATGCTATATGACTTTGTTGCCATAATGAAAACACTATATCAAGTCATATACATCAGTATAGCCAACTTTCCAACATTTTTGAGTTTAGGTGTTTGCCTCCTAACTTGGTAGTGTCATTTGAGGGAACTCATGCAGATTATAGTATTCTGTATCTTTGACTTCAATTGTTTATCTTTGTTTGCCTCCTAATTTGAGTAGTGTCATTTGAGGGCACTCAGGAAGATTACAGTCTTCTCTTCTTGGTCATATTTTAGTGGAGGATCTTTAGATCACCAGTTACTTCTTGACAACATTTGTAACTTCTTGCTTCAGTGATGTTGTACATGTTCATCCTTGTTCCTATTTTCTAGAACATTCCCTAGTTTTGGAGGTTTCTTCAGTCCTTCTGTCATGCCCCGCAAGGGAACCAGGGAAGAGAACAAAGATTCTCTTAACAAAAGAAAACCTAAGTAAAAATTTATGAAAAATTTTGAACTTTGAAAAGAGTTATGTAATCAAAACTTAAACTTAGATTCCTCCTAGGTTCCCTTCTTATTAAATCCATGATTCATTTAAGTTCAAAACTAACAACAAGATAACTTCTCAAGAAAATTACATCATATCATTAGAAGATTCTTTATGAAATACAAAGTACTTTCATTTCAATTTTTTTTTTTTTCCTTCTTAACACCATCTACATTCCTAAGAATCTTTTATGAACATCATAACTTTTAAATCAAATAGAATTTATCTAACTCATTTGATACATTACAAATATACTACATTTTATTTTTCAAAAGCTTCACTTAAACAACAATAATGAAAACATACTACATAACTTGGAATTTTTCAAAATCTTTCTTTCTTTCCCAACATACATCTTAAACATAAAGTTCACATTTCCCTTTTCCCTTCTTCCTAAGTCTACCCATTCCAATTACATCATTTTGAAATACATTATTGATTACATTGCATTCAACTCCTTATAAGAGGTAACAAGATTTTTCATCACGAAATATAATCACAAGGCCTTCATTCTTCAAAACTGGTACATAAGCAAGCATGAATCTTCAAGCACTGTATTTGCAAAAGATACCTCGATAAAAATGTTTACCACCCAACCATGTGGATACCTATAAGGCCCACTCCCCCGTGCTAGGAGATAAATACCAAGGTCCACAAAGAAGGAATAGCTAGGCCAAACCTAGGGTTGGGTAATCTTTCCCAAAATAGCAAATGAAAAGAGAGTCAAAGTATAGATCTTTCCCAAAGGGTTCTAAGGCTTGGTAGAAACTCTAAGCAACAACTTGAGTGAGTGTCATCGCATAGCCCTCACCCCTTGGGTTGTCCTGGTACTAGCCACTCTGGGCCCTGGCCCCCAAGTAGGCACATGCGGGATTGAATGCCTTTCGTACTGACAAGCGTCATTTGATCGTACCTACGCATAGGTACCTTCTCCCACTCCCATCCATAGCCTTTACTAGCGCTAATGGCATGGGTGAGGCATATTTAATCTTTTTAATATTTTAACCCATTCCCATAAGTTTAATTAGGTTTTCACTTGTTAAATAACTCTTCAGTCGGTTATCCTGGTTCTAGCCACTTAGGGCCCTAGCCCCGCACTAAGAGCCACTCACTAGGTGTCGTTAGGTTTTCTACCCTCAAACCACATATCACAATCACATCATGCACATAGTAAAAGCATATTATAAACACATTTGAGAACTACTACAAAGAATTGAAAATAATAGGATAGTTATGTATGTTTAGAGAAATTAGGTACGTTTAAGAATGTTTAAATGTCTTGATCCTCTTAGAAGACTCTAAACCCTAAACTACTCCTTACAAACATTCTATCTCAATAAAGGCATCTAAATGTACTGAAAATAATCTCCACTAAACAAGGAATGAACAATCTTCAGGTTTATACAAAATTTCTTTCTAAACCTAAAACCTGGCTAATCCTGAAAATTGACTAAGTCTGATTTAATTAAAAATCTAAAATCTAAAAGTTACAACTTAACTCCTAGGAACCTGAAACCTATTCTAATGGATTCAAAGGGTACCTAATCCCTTTATACAAGTATAACTTAAAGTATAAGAAATTTAAAATATGTTATACTTGTATAAAGCGAAACTATAATTATTGTGCTAGTTGGTCCAAAAATTTTACTTCAGTTTTAATATTAAAATTCTTCCACCCTAACCCTAACATACATGCAGCAACTAAACGCGCGTAAACAACATAGGCAGACCATATTATTCAGCCAAACGATAGAGATATTCATTCCTGATAAACTTCTACATCAGCCTGGCTGGCCTCACAGAATGTTTTCTTGTTTATATTGAAATGACAGTGTATTATAAACGGCTAGCTTTCTATAAACGACAGAGATGGCTGGAGAAATAATATATATATCCTAAACTTTAATGGCCTATTTGCATAAACATTTTGCAACTTGTAATTTGTACAAACAGAAATAGAAAACAATCCCACAGCATGAACATTGAATGGCTGGCATTGCACATTAATATATATATGTATATGACCAGCAATAATATATATAACCAGTAATGATGCAATATTGTATCAATATTCTGTAATAATACATTATTACAGAATAACTTAATATGTTATTACATGGTATATTAGTGTATTAACATTCCGTAAAAGTAATACACAATATAATATTAATACATTAATGCACACACAGACATTCTGCAATAATGTTACACAAAATAATAAATTTAATGCACACACAAACACTCTACAATAATATTACACAAAATAATAATATTAATGCACACACAAACATTCTGCAATACTATTACACAAGATAATAATACTACAATAATGCATATATATATTTTGCAACCATAGTACAATATACAGAAACTTTTCAAGAAATGTAGATTTTACATTCATTCTACAAAATAAATCTACTTCTTAGGATGGATTCCAACTTGGAGTCCTGCGAAGACCAGTTGGAGAAGAAGGAAGATCAAATCCTCTCCAATGTTTCCAACACTCCTTTGAATCCCTTTGCTTGCAATCTTCCAGCCTCTACCCGTAACAATCCAAATGCCAAACTCACAAGATAAATTTTCTACAATAATAATAATAATCCTCTTCCCAAATCTACTCTTCTCCCAACTCCCTTTACACAGGAAATCTTTCTTGTAAATAGGATGGAGGAGGTGGTTGCACAGGTAATCCAACTGGTGCAACCATCTCAACTATCCATCCATTAAAGAGATGGTTTTGAAAACTCATTCCCGAAAAGGAATAAATAAACTATAATCTAAGTCCCTAAATTTAAGGATATTAAAATAAATATTATAATCTTAAAACAATTTATTAAATTATTTAACTATGGTAATAGGATAATCCTATTTACCATACCGCTAATTGATCTAATTATTTATTAATATAATAAATAATTACATGGTAATAATTATATATAAATATATGTATGCATATGCATATGTGTGCACCCATATGCCTATGTGTACATATATTATTATTATTATAAATATTATTACAAGCATAATATTATTATTATAAAACATATTATTATTTTTATTGCTATAGACTCTTTGTCGTTATTAGTATTATAAAATAATACCATAAATAAGGTACATTATTATTAACGTTAAACATTAGAATAACATTATTATAAACTATATTATTTATTCATACCTTAAACCCCATTCTAAAATATATATGTATATATTAAGTAGCCACTAACATAGGTTAGAATTTTACCACTATTATTTAAAACCTTTTCTTTTTATTAATATTTCCTTAGACATTAAAATACCATAAAATTAATCCTTATCATGGGTATTAAAACCACATGATTTAATTGCACTCAAAATCGCTCCTAATGAGATACACTACTAAATCATACCCTCAAATGAACAATAATCTACATCCATGATCTACTAACAGAATTGAACATATCACGAAGGCAAGAACTAGCTACATCAACTACAAAACCACATAAGACATTCACACAAGGGACTGACTCGAAACTTCCCACCTAAGGATAAAAGGATCAAGGGTGAAGTTTCTTCCTGTGGACCTGGTGATACCTCCATAACAACAACAACAATCGAGGATTTTGAGGGATCACTCAGACCTGTGAAGCCAGGTGGAGACGACACCCGGTACCTACAATCCTACATCACCAAGAAGAGATACATATATATACATATGGAGATACAAATCAGATATATGCAAGCAGATGACCAGGATCGATAAATCGTGTGGACCTCAACTAAGTGAGTAACTATGACTTCATCCTGGAGTCATGAAAAACACATCAGACACATCCATGAAACATAAAACATCATGATAGTGGTTAGATTCAAATAATTGGGTTAGATCCATAAACATATAAAAATAGATAATTTTCTAATCTCATAAACATGTAATTACTAACCATAAATGAGCATATTCATCATGTCATCATCCACAAAACATAAATGTAAATGTATAGTCTTGACCATAATAATAATAAAATGTCCAAATTAGAAACGTCTAAGTATTACCATAGGAGAGGTATTACACCTTCAAACTAGTCTTCGTCTCTTTTTGGAGTAGAGTTCTTCCCATGTGGTTTTCTCTATTTCTCCTTTTTTAGAGACTCTCTTTTGTACTTGGGTACCTGATCAGGCCTTTTGTTGTCGGGACCCATTTGCTTTCAGTAGCTCTTTCTAGGTTTTTAGCTTCTCCCAAAGTTTATCTTAAGGGGGAGTGTTAGAGTAATAAAGTGTTTACTTATTATTAAATCATATTGATTTAATTATTAATTCACTTATTATCTCTTTCTACTTAAGGTAAACTTTAGGCATATAATAATTAGTTGCTTTATTAATTATTATCATGCAACCTAGGTTTGTTCACCCTTTTAGGGTTTTGATATCCTTTTATAAGGATTGATCTCATTTGTAATCTTATTGAGAAACATTTATTTTATTGAATTGCAACTTTTGTTTTTGCACATCAAGAATGTCTCATCTTTCATGGATCCATGTGTTCAGGCCTCTCTAGCTTCTTGCTTCTCTCTCTTTCTGTGACAGGTGTTTGCATGCAAGTGTTCTTGGGAGTTGTGGGTTGTTTACTCATCAACTCCAATAGTGAGTTGTGTGGTCATTTCAATGTATGGTTTGAACAAATGTTCTTCTTAGTAGTGGTCTGACTAGACTATTGATACATAATATATTTATTAATAAATTTTAATTATATATATATTTTAAAATTAATAATTAAAAATTTAGATAATAGTGAATGCATAAAAGAAAAACTATTTTAAATTTATGTGCGCCTTAAAATAACTTTTTAAAAATTTATATGCATTTTGCGCTAGGTGACAATAATTTTGTCTACAACCATAACTTTATATATGAATTTATTGGTGAGGCATCAAAATATGTGGAACAATCAATAAATCCTGGATGACTCTCATTTCTCATTTAATTTTTTTTGGGGGATACATCATCATCTCCCCACTAAAGAGTTTAATGCAATATTTAAATGCTAAAAAATAATTAGTAAGTAGAAAATGCAACTCTGAATAATAAATAACATGTTCGTTGTTTTGTTATTCTTTAATATTTAAATTTATTTGTAAAATTATTTTTATTTTCTTAAACTATTTATAAATTTATTTTATCATTTTTTAATATAAAAACATTTATAAATAAATAACATGTTCGTTGTTTTTTTATTCCTTAATATTTAAATTTATTTGTAAAATTATTTTTGTTTTGTTACTATTTATAAATTTATTTTATCATTTTTTAATATAAAAATAGCTATAAACAAAGTAAGATTGATAGTATTGTAGAAACATATTTATAAATTTTATTTTAAAAATTTAAAATTACTCTTTAATTTATATTATTAATGAAAAGTATTTTTAAATTTAATTATGTATTTTTACATTGATATCTTGGATCATAATGAGTGATCAGTCATAAAGAGAAAAGTTTTAATTTGTGTAATTTTTTGTATGGATTTTCTTGGATCATATATCTTGATTTTTTTTCCAAAGTGTTTGGTTGGTGATGTTGGCATGACACAACAAATCACAATGGCCCAACGGGGGTTTGAACTTGGGTGGGGACAACAATAACACCACCACCACCACCACTTAACCAACACACTAAGTGGTGAACCCCACACTTTATGATCTTCAAAGACTATATTTTATTGTATTTATTAATTAATTTAAATTTAAAATCATATTATGTGTTAAATTTTAATTAATCAAATTGGTCAATTGTGAATTTAAAGTGTTGGATAAGCTTTATGAAAGGAGGGTGTAAGGTCAAAGAAACATAATAAAACATGAACACAAAATAACTTACAAGAGAAAAATTAGATGAGAGAGTAAAAAGTGAAGAAATAAAATAGAAAATAATAAAAGTAATAAAGATGATGATTTAAGGAAGTCATAATGAAAAAATAAATATAAATTAAAATTATTATATTAATAACATCAAAATTACAAAGAAAAAAAAAACAAAACTAATCTTTCTTTTGACAAAGGAAATTAACCTTCCTCTTGTTGGATTCCATTTCATACACTTCATTTGGTGAACCCATCCTTGCAGCTATAGACCTTCATAAAAATAGAAACATTTTGAAAAAAAAAATAATAATCTACAAAAATTTAGTTTTAAAAATTTAGAATATTTTGTATATATTCATGATCTAATCTCACTCTTGAATTTCTACTAGAACCTATTTACGTGAACACGTAATTTCACAAGTTTTTCTTATGACACAATTGCAACAACTCTAACTTCTCTTTCTATTATTCATCTTCAGCCTACTTGACCTAACAATTTTTTTACAATAGATGTTAACTTTGACCACGAGGCTACCTTGGGTACTTCTCATCACTCCTAGGTGTGATATATATATATATATATATATATATATATATATATATATATATATATATATATATATATATATATATATATATATATATATATATATATATATATATATATATATATATATATATATATATATATATATATATATATATATATATATATATATATATAACACCAGCTTAGAGACTAATGATAATTCCCACAATCCATAGCAATGTTGTTAAAGTGTTTTTGGAATAAGATTGTGTGCATGTTTTTAACCATCAATGTTTCAGATCATACTCCATGATCCATCATCAGGATGTGAGAAAACATATCATACCTTAGAGACTATCAAATATTTTTTTGGGCAAGAGCATATCTAGTACTAGTATGCCTCTAATTGAAGCATTCCATATCATTCTTATCAACCACATTCATGGTCTTGAATTCATTCAAGGTCTTTTCACATCATGTACAATAATTATCCAATCTTAATAACTTATTTCGAAGGTAGCAAGACTCCTATTCAAACATAACTAGTGAAAAATTTCTATGGTTATACTTGTTGGAAGTGTTCATATGTCACTTTCAACAAATGTGAGCACTAATGTTGTATATTTTGACATATTGGGTCATCTTTTCGAATGGTAAAAAACCTAATCCATTCTTATGGGTTTGTTTCATCTCTGCACACCTTATCCTTTGGAATTTTTGTTAGGTACCTCAAAACCTCGCGACTTGTAGGTTTATAAAATTTCACACTACAATGTATGATTCATATGCCCTTACCTTGCACCTTTTTATCTATTTGTGTTGCATCCCTTCTATACACCACAAATCCCATCATTATTCATCTAGATAACCTTCAACAACAACTTTCTTCTATTTCTACTTATTTTACCTAGGGATCATCTCACCATACTATTGTTATAGTCCTCTATGTTTCCATATTATTACTATACCATTGATCATATGATTTGGGGCACCTTGGTTTAAAAAATACAATAGAAAGGGTGATATAAATATGCATTTGTATACCTTAACAACTTTATGTGGCAAATTCATATTCTAGGATTAATTGTGGCACATCTAATATTTTTAAATTAATTAATTAACAAAATATAATTATTATTTAATTATCTCTTAATATTTTAGAATGGTTAAATATGTTAGAATTAGAGTTATTTTATAAATGAAAATATTATGAATAATTGAGCTATTATTATGATTCATTACCATATGTATGCTTGAACTATATTTGTGGGCTAACCTATTAATGTGCAACTAAGTGCAGGTATGAGTTGAAGGCGAGGACATGGTTGAGGAGAAGTCATCTAGCCACTTGGTAAAGAATGGGCATGATGGATACATGTTTCACACACCATGTAATCTCATTTAAAAGTACATTTTGAATGACACAAGAAATGCATTTTGATTAATTTGATAATGCCTATATTTTTAGTTATTTTATTGTTTCAATTAGTTTGAAAAGAAAAGAAATTTGCATACCTTATATCTATGTATTCATACATGTATACTTTTCTCCAAATAAAAGTATGGATGCATGTATACTGATATGCACATACAATATATAAATACCATAATGCAATAATCACTCATTTCATATACATAGGAGGATGATTTATTTTAAACAAAATATCACATATTTTAAGCTATTATTTTCCATTGATTTGACAACATGGTTTCAAACCATGAAAATGCTACTAAATTTATATTTATATATTTGTCTTTCTTCTTGGAAACTATATATGCACTACCCATATTAAATGTGTAGAGAGTATTTGAAGTATTTTTTGGTCACTTGATATTGTATCCTTTGCTAAAAGTACTCTCTCTCTCTCTCTCTCTCTCTCTACATTATTATTACCAACTTCTATATCCTTCTCTTTATATATCACCCCTAGCCCTCCCTCCATTCTTACTCCCCCCATCTCTCTCTTTGTTCTTTTTTCTTTCCTCTTCTCCTCCCCCCCTTTCAAGGACATCACCTCCCAATATAAATCTCTCCCTATCTATCACCACCTCACCAATGATAACTTTAAGATCCAACCCCCCTCCCCCAACCCCCAAGAAAAGTAGCAAAATATTGGCAAATTTTTTGGTACTCGTAGAAATCAAATGTAATTATATAGGAATTTTTTTTTGTTTCCCATGCAAACATAAAATTATTGATGTTGGGGAATAATTTGCAATCACCCATAATTTGTGAAAAATGTTGGCAAATAATTTTTTCTATGTGCTAGAGAAATGTAATAGCATTGGTGATTTTGTATCGTATTCAAATAAATGTAATAAATAATTTGGTGATTTAGAGACATTTTAATGTGAATGGTTGTTTTTATTGGTGATTTACACTACTATACAAAACCAATGAAGTCATTTCACTAGCAATATTTACTTAGTGTACACAACAATAAAAAAATTCTTGGTGAATTATGCTTTTATATAAAACAAATAAAATGATCACAATGGTGAATTACATAAACATACTGGAGAATTATATAAATATTTAAAAGTGTAATAGTTTTGTTGGTCAATAAATCTTAAGTAACATTATAAAAAATAGAGTTCTACAGTAACTAGTTTCTTTGCTTTGAGTCCACACCCAACACGTACATCAAAACATAGACAAGAATCCTATGGAGACAACATTATTGTTCTTTCTTCGACGACTCTACCATGCCAGAGTCAATCCTTTTCACCTTCACCTTTGTGCTTTCCTTTGGACGACCTCATCAACATTTAGCCTATTTTTTATAGAGGGAATCCTCAATGGTACGAAGGCCTTTATTTGTAGCCACCCTGTGCACTTCAAGATTCTCTTACACATTCCAAACAAGAAAAGGATGAATAGAGAGGTCATGTTCACCAATTTGGAACCATTCCTCATCTTAGGCCAAAAAACACATCCCCATGCATGCCCTAACTAGGATATCATCCAGGCCACCTCTCCATTCTTCATGAACACAAGAAGTGATGAGCAACCTCACCTCTTCCACCATGCCTAATTATAGATACCATGTTAAGAAGAGTGATGAAATTTTCACATTTAACATGTAATGACCTTTCGTCACAAGATAGTCATGACCTAGGATGATTGAAACATTGTGAATGAAGTCATCATCCTCAAAGTAGAAAATGTTTCTCAGTCTACCAGGACTGACCTCCCCCCAAAAAGCTTCCATTTGTTCCATAGTTCAAAGGGAGAATTTTGCCAACATTTTTCTTACAACAACAATCACCATTGCAACTATCGATTTTTACTTAATTTAGCAATTGAAATCCAAAAGTCTTTATATGAAAAAATTATTAAGTTTGCATGTGATTAATATAGAGCCAAATATTTTCTATTTGTTAAAGTTTGACATTTGAGTAAATGCTATTAATTAACAATTATTTAAACCTTAAGCCAACATTGTTAAACAGATCAAATATAAATCAAATTAGTTGATGTGATGACAATGTTATTTGATATGACTTCTTTGTTCATTTCTATGCAGACATATGTTTCCATTTTGTAGTTTCACAATATTATAATTATGCCAAGAGGTTATTTGATTTGACTAATGCAAACACGTGTTCTAATTTCATAATTTCTCAATATGAGCCTGCAATGAAAGTGTGTGAAGCACTTCACCTTCAATTTTATCAAAGGTTTGCATTGATTTTGTCATTTCATGTAGTACCTTTGATTTGATCAATGACTTGTATTGATTTCAAATTTTAAGTTCCAAGGAAAATGTCTGCATGATCCAATTTTCTTTTCAAAGTCATTAGAATCAAGACATGTGTTACCTTTTTTATTGCCTAATGCATTAATATTGTTACATTTTATATCCCTAGCAATGTCTCCTTCACAATGTTCGCATGCAACTTAACCCTTGAATTTTACATGTGTGTGAAGTGGCTTTTAAGTGATATGCACATCAACTCGTTGGCATGCTGGGATGAAATTTTTGTCTTAGCACATTGGTGTGTTGATGTGTTGTGCTTGCGTGCTGTGGTGAGTCAACATTTTTATGATAGACTAGCCACTCATTGGCACGTTGGAAGGTTTCATTTGTTCCAATATGCCTACGAGTGTGACATGGCATGTGCAAATATCTACAGGATCCAATTGCCTTCTCAAATTCAATGGACATGTGTAAGTGTTATTTTTTTATTACCTTATGCATTAATATTGTTATGTTTTATACCCATAGTGAATTAGCGATGTCCCCTTCGCATGTAACTTAACCCTTGAATTTTGTATGTGTACAAATTGCCTTTTAAGTTCCAGGGAAAATGTTTGACAAAACCAATTTCCTTCTCAAAGTCATCAAAATGGAGACACGTATTACCTTTTTAATTGCTTAATGCATTAATATTGTTTTTTTTTGTACTCCTAGCAATGTTCCCATAACATGTAACTTAACCCTTGAATTTTTTATGTGCACAGAGTGGGTTTTAATTAATATGTACATTAGCTCACTAGTGCATTGGGATGAATTTTTTGTCTTAGCGCACTTGCAAATTGATGTATTGTTCTTGTGTGGGACTAGCATCCTCAATCAGAGTACACCATGAGCTCACTAGTGTGTGCACTATGCAAATCATATCTTGTGTGGATGATGCCATAATTATAAGCTAAGGTGGCCACTCACTGTCGCATTGGAAGGTTTCTTTTGTTCCAACACATTGGTGTATTTGACGTAGAGCTTCCACCATGGATACATTAACCATGGAAAATAAAACTCACTAGCACATGTTAGAAGCTTTCTTTTTTCCAACATGCTAACAAGTCCAATGTTGCAATTTTTTTATGATCTCACTAGAGTGTGATAAATCCAATTTTGACTCTCAATGTGCACTGTTGATCTTTTTGCATCAATGAATGGGGTTTAAACATGATTTGAATCAACCATTTGCACCATTTAATGTTGGAAAATACAAAGGAATAAAAAGTATTGGAGATTAATTTCTTATCAGTTTGAATAATTGAAGACTGAAATGAATTGCAAAAGTAGAGCGACAAATTGCTAGTGAAATTGCAACTAGTTATAGAGAATTCCCAATTAATCAAATATAATCGGTAAGTACAAGAAAAAATCTCTTGAAGTTTTAATTTCTTGAACAAGCATCAATTTGGAAGGATTAAAAGGGGAGGGTTATATTTGATAATTGGGAAATTGAGGTTTCTACTTGTTTATAGAAATAACTAGTTTGTCAAAGATACAAAATCCTACATAGGATGAAACTATTCGTAAGAGACAAACGAGGTGGCATTTTTGTAACGATGTAATTGCACTACTCCCTAAATATGCATAGAGGGGAAATTTATTTTTGTTGACAAAAGAAAAGATGCTAGTGAAACCCACATGAAGGTTAGGGGTCACAATGTTTTTAGGTATTTTCGAGCTAACTCAAAGAACCCCTAGCCTGAGTCAAATCTATGGAGGGTTAGAATGGATAGATTGGTTGTCCCTAATATTTTTGTCAATGTATATTTGATTAAGGTTTTAGCCACATATTACAATGAGTTCACTAGGTGCATTAAGGAAAAAGTAGGAGTTTTATTGCAGATAAATAAATCAATAGTTACTGAAGTGTTTGATGTGAAGGATTGTCAATTTTGGCATGAAAATCAACCTGTATATGTTAAAGGAAGAATATCAGAATGTGGAAGGGATGTATAGAAGAAGAGGGTTTCCTATGCATAGGGATAGGGTTGATGAGAATCTTAAAAAAATTGTAGGATCTGAGTTTCCCCCATACAATGTTAATTTATTCTTTAAGTATTTTCAGATGACTTATTATGGTAAATTCAGGTGATAGGATATAATGGAGATGAAATGGTGCCATAGGAACTGACTATCCTAGTTTCTAATATTTAAGATCACAACAATAACACACTCATTGGTTATGCCCATTTTGTTGTAGATAATATCCACAAGGCATTGTGGGAGATTAAAGTGAATAAGTTTGTAGAGAGTTTCAAATGGTATTCACTATTATTTCATATGTTTTTGTGGAAAGGGATTAAGAATAATATATGAAGTCTTGAACTCCATATTTAGCCAATAAACAAGCTTGGAAATCATAAGCCAGTCCACTTATGGATCGATATTTGGGATAGGGAATATAACTACACTCAGTATTTACACTTTGAAGAATCCTTTGTCAAAAGATTGTATGCCATTATAGGTCATAATCGATCAAAGATTATATCCCATTATTAAAATATTTTTGAGACCAAAAGGATTGAAAAGGGAGATTAGGGTCACAATTGATCATAATTGGGCTGATTGGCATCTTGCAAAAAAGTACACATACATTAGAGTCTATGGCTTTGAAGGAAAGCCATATTTTTTACCATTCTTTATGCCAGATAGATTAGCTATTTTGGAGATTATTTGGAAAATGTTTGAAGCCACAAATTTTTTTAGGAGCAATCATAAGGCTTATTTTATCCCTCCTTTGTTGGAAAGTGATGTTTTAGGAGCACTAGGGATCACTTGAGGGTTGTCATTTATGGAAACACTTATGCTGGAGTGATCGCATGTAGAGAGTTTTGGTGCTGGAGTAATAGTCATAAAACATGACTAAGTACAAAATCATGATAACAGTATACTGTGTTACAATTTTGGTTAGTGATGATAATGTATGATGTATTATGGCTTGAAAAGTTAGTAGAAGACATTTTTGGATATGATAGACCTTTTGATAAGGTCACATATGTATTGGTGATTAGATTAGTGAGATATAATGTTGTGAAGGTATGCGAAGACAAAGAATCAGTGTAACAGGGCATATGAGTAGTTGCGATGATTGAGGCAAGGTTAGTTGGTATGGAAATGTGCTAAGTTAGATAAATGTTGTATACTATTGACACTTTGGTAATATATGATCTTTGACTCTATATTGATTATTTTCATAAGTATTTATTATGTTTTGTGGTGTATTTTGAGAGCCGAATGGATGATAGAATTAGTATAAGTATAGAGTGCTTTATGAAAGTGATAAGTGTGTTTTGTGATGATGATGCGATGGATGCAAATATAAGAGTAGAGAAAAGATGTGAGATCAGTGTTTGATAGAGCTATAACTGGAACTATATAAGCATAGAAAGTTCTTGTATTGTTCATTTTTGGAGAACACTTTGTGATAGAATTTGATTGCAAGAGCTATAAGCTCACCACCTTTAACATGGATTTTGTATACCCCTAAAAGGGTTTTGTATTCCTCTAAAAAGGAAATGTACTATGTAATAATCAGCTCCTAGCAAGGTTAGATCTCTTAACAGGGATATAATATTTTAGTGCATAGTTGTGGGTACCATCTACACCGGGGTTTTCCCTTGGCCAGGGTTTCCTTGAAAAAAAATCACGGTGTCATGAGTTATGTGTTCTGAATTTATGTTCTTTTCATTTAAGCATTGTTATGGTTTATTTTCAATTGGTTGAAGTTTAAATTAAAGTGTTGTAATACTGATTCACCCCCTTCTTAGTATTACATAATCCCAACAATTGGTATCAGACTATTAGCCCTTGGAGAGAAAGTCTAACAGCTTAAGGGAGATCATAATGGATTTGGAAAGTTTACAAGAGAACTTTGAAGCAACACTTGATGACCTGGATAAAGAAAAGGCTAAGAATGGTGAATTGAAATTCAAATTGAGAAGAGCAGAAGGTTTCATCAAGAAACTAAAGGAACAACTTGAAGTCTCAAGAAATGAGAAACAAGACCTTATGGACAAGAGAAAAGAGGATTTAGAAAATGACACATCAGACCAAGTAAAGAAGATGGAGTAGGAAAAAGAGAAAATCAATCTTCTGATAAGCTCAACATGAAAAGGATGCAAGAAACAAAGTTGAAGAGACACTGAAAGAAGAAAATGTGCAGATAGGACAAATGAAGACTAAACTTGATCACTACAAGGATAAATGTCAGGAATTGGAGAAGTATAATCAGATCATTAAAGGTGAACTCACTCAAGCCAAATTACACATTGAGAAGTTACACATGAGCAGCTATAAAATTGATGAACAAAGAGAGAGACAGAAACCTAAAGGAGACATGACTAGAATTGGAATCAATGAAGGTGAATGTTCTAAGACTAATGAAGAAACACATGAAGCCAAGATTGAAGAAAGACCTACTCATGAAGAACCTAAAGAATAGATCAAACCTTTCAGAGGTAGATAATTTGGATACAGCAAAGTTGGACACACAAAGAGAGATTGTAGAGGTAAAGGCCCTTTCAAACCCTTTTCTATTTATTTCTATAATTGTTATGATTATGGACACAAGAAAGAAGAATGTAGAAAACTAGATCAGTATAGGTATAAACAAGATTATGTTAGAGAAGAGTCAGAAGCCAAGATCACATGCCAAAAATGCAATAACTACAGACTTACTACAAGCTATTGTAAGCTGCAGGTAAATCACGATAGAAGGAGACCACCTACATGTTACAAATGCAACAACCTTGGACACATAGTGAAGTTATGCAGATACAATGGAGAGGACAACATAAGAGAACCAAGAGGACCACCTCCTATTGTTATAAAGAAGAATTTTAGTGACAATGGTAAAATTATTAATGAGTATATGAATGAGTTTGAGAATCATTTCAAGAAATCTGAAAATAAAGAAGATGACAAGATATGGAAGGTGAAAGATTTCAATAGGGAATTGGTTCAGGGAGAGATAGTAGATGATACTATGTCTTTGCATGATGAGTTCTTTGAGACATCAACCTAGAAGGTTGCATGGCTTAGGGGGAGAATTGGATGCAGTTAAAAAATTATATCCAGCCCTTGATTATGAGGAGTGAGCTCATGCGAGCTTAGATTTGGTGTGTACAGACACTATGGAGTTTATGTTTGAAAGCGCAATACATGGAGATTCATATTCCATGTTCACAATATTTGTGTTGACTGGACAACATGAAAATTTGAGCTACCTATGATTAATGCACTTGCTCAACTTGTGAAGGGTAACATAGCTTGAAGGATATCATTTCATCACCATTTGATAATCAACGACCAATGAGAGAAAAGTTGTGAAGCATTTCAGTCATATAGTAGATATGTTGCGTGATTGCTTGAAGAAAAGTTTTGGATTTAGTGTGTTAAAGGTATTTAGACTTTATACTCTTTCAGAAGTTATGGATGCTCCTATTATTTTTGATGTTGTGGATAGACCGAGGTACAAGTTTAAGAAACACTCATTCAAGTTTTTTGAGGATGATCCAGAAGGAGCATTTTTGCAAACCCCTTACAACATGTTGCATGTAGAGGATATTAGGTTATATACAGATTGCAAGTATAAGATCATAGGAGATGTAAATATCTATAGTGAGTTGGATGGAATGATAGAAGCAGATGGTAAAATGGTAGAAGAGTTTAACACCTAGAGGATCAATCTATCATCAAGCTAACCCTACTAGCGGAATTCACTAAAACCAAATGGTTCAAGATAATCCTAAGTATAATCAATGACCAATTTATATGGATTGGAGAACAACCAGTAAAGATATGTGCTCAAATGATTTGTGAGATAACCGGTTTGGATAATGATGGAGCCCTCCCAGTAGTAGAGAAGAATATAAGAAAATAGGTGGAAACCCTAACCCATTCTAAGTGGGATAAGAGAGCTATGATAGTAAATGAAATCTATCAAAAGGATGTGAGGTTGGTAGCTATGATATTAGGTTATACAATTTTCTATAGCAGAAGACCTAACTCAGTATCAACTAGAGTTATTATGATGGGTTATAGAATGGTCAAGGAGAACAAGAAATACAATCTATGCGAAGCTCTTACACAATAATTTTTGGAAAATCTAAAGGTTATAAAGAAAGAAAAGACTAAGGCATTCAGGTTTGGATCACTATTGGTTCATATGTACATCTAAATTGAGTGCAAATTCCCTGACATGCACCCTAGAGCATGGAAACATGATGTACCTAGTGGAATTTAGATCTTTGAGAGCTACCGAAGACAAAAAAAGAATTGGGTAGATGGAGAACTATTTGTTGTGACCAAAATCCTACAAAGAAAGATGAAGGAAAGCTATATGATACCTAAAGATCTAGTTCAGAAGTATCAAGACACTTTGTTTCATTTTTGAAACTAATTTTGTGTGCTTTGAGGCAGTGGAGCCTAGGAAGAAATGGTGTTACTCTATGGGGTATGAAGTCAGTTATGAGGTTCTAACTATGCAAGTAGATCATTTATTAGGAACAAAAATAGACTCTTTTGAAGAAAGATGGGGAACATATAGGAAAAAGTCTGAAAAATTAAGAGAAGAGCAAGAAAAAGTGACAAGGAAGAGAAAGATTAATAAAATAGTTGAGGATATCACTGTGGAGGTAGGAATCACTAGGGAACAATTGAAGAACATTAGGAAAAAGATCACATAAGCATCTTCTAGCATGAAAATTGATGTGCCTCCCCCTTATGAAGTTGAAAAGATAGTAAGTCCTACACTAGACATAATTGATTTATCTTCTACACATGAGAAGACTGCACAAGAAATTGTACTTGTGAACATACCAAGGAGATATACAAGATCTAGCATAAAAAATAGCCCTAAGAAACAAGAGGTAGAAGTGGAAATGAAGAAGAAAGAAGACAAAGTAACTAAGAAGGAAGAAGAAAAAGTTCAGAAGAGGCCACAAGATTTGTGGAAGCTAGACATTCAAAAGTTGCAAAAGAGAGTGATAACATATGGAAATATGAGGATAATAGATAGATAATATGAAAGGTATGATTTTGAAAATAAGGCAATTATTGAGGACACTATAATTAAACACTTGTTAGTTTTCAAGAAAAACTTGTTAGAGATAGAAGGAAGCATTCCTAAGGAATTGTATAGTAATTTGGAGATTAGGAAATAGTTGGCATAGTCTAAGGATGAGAACATAAGGAACAAGGCCATTGAAGACATGTTACCTATTTTTTCTATACAAGAAAGGGAGAGAATCATCAAAGAATTGAAACTTTTGTTGAGGAAAAAGGCTAGACTAGTGAAAATTATGGCAAGGAAATATGATGAAGTCATATAGGACACTCAAAAGGCACTGGATCAAATCCTTATGAGTGATATGCCGAAGAAGACCTCACCTCCCAAGGTTACCAAGCCTACACCTTTGTGAATGGGAGAAAGTTCCAAGATAGCAGAAGAAAGTGAACAACCAAGTGAAGCTAGCATGCAACTAGATGATGTAAATGACCCATTTCAAAACATAACTTAGACATTGTGATGGAAATTGAAGAAGAAGGATAGATAGATGGATAGAATATAGAGGATAAACATGAAGAGAAGGTGCATGAGAAGGAGATAAAACAAGAAGAAAGGAAGGTAGAAGAGATTGGAGAAGAAAAATTAGTTGATGTAAGAGTTGAGAAAAAATAAGAACCTGCCACCTCCTCTACTCTATTGTTGGCATGTATGGCCAAAATAGTGAGTGAAGATGTAGATAGCATGGATGAGGACAAACTCATGAGGTTATCCTTCATGGATTTCACTAAGGCAAAGGAAAGGTCAGTACAAAAATGAGACAAAAGAGTAAAGGTGATTTCTAGGGCAGTGGAGATAGTGAACAGATTACTCTCTACACCTATTTTTTTTCAAGGTAAAGAGATGTGGTAGAGAACCTAGGCATGGCATTGGACAACTTTGACAATCACTTTGAGTCATTGTTGAAGACCATAGAGGATAAGGTAGAGAAGAGTTTCTTAGAGAAGAAATTGAAGGAAGTTTGTCAGTCCATCTCATGGGACTTGGACATTCTAAAAGAAATCACACTTAAGGCTAAGAGTTGTGTAGCACAAGGAAGAAAGATAGACAGTCACTGCATAAATCCTTGTAGACATGTGAAGAACATTGAAGACATCATAGCCAAGGATAGGGCTACACTTGACAACTTGATGGACAGTTGTGAAACATCTTCACAAACTGTGGTAGAAATGGATAAACAAACATCCAAGCTTTTGGATAAAATAAGTGTTTTGAATGCAGAGAAAGGGAGAGTAGTAGACATAATGGTTTGCTGAAGAGTTTAATAACTCCTAAGATATTAATGCTTGAAGCTCATCTCTAAGAGATGGAGAAAATAGAAGGATCAATATCTATACCCATTGAGCTGAAGGCAGTAGAAACACCATCTTATGCACTGAATGGATTGATCCATGTTAGTGAACTTTTGATTAAGTCATGGGTTGAGGAAGTGAAGATCTTGGAAGATTCTTTCCAAGATATTCTAAATATGGTGAGTAAGCACTAAGTCCTATTGTGCTTAGAAGTTTTGAAAATTTGCAAGTACCTTTGCATTGATGTCAAAGGGAGAGGAAGAGAAGAGAAAAATGAGAAGAGAAGAAGAGAAGAGAAAAATGAGAAGAGAGGCAAAGAAGAGAAAAAGTAAGAAGAAGAAATATAAAAAAAAAGAAGAAAAAGAGAAAAGAAAAGAAAATAGGAGATTATGTATATAGTAGAAGGAAGTTAGTGCGTTTGACACTTAGTCATTTTTCATGAAGTGTTTCCATCAATGCCAAAGGGAGAGATTGTTGGAAAGTGATGTTTTTGGAGCACTAGGGATCACTTAAGGGTTTTCATTTATGGAAACACTTATGCTAGAGTGATTGCATGCAGAGAGTTTTGGTACTGGAGTCACAATCATAAAAAATGACTAAGTGCAGAATTAGGATAACAGTATACTGTGTTACAGTTTTGGTTAGCGATGATAATGTATGATGTATTATGGATTGCAAAGTTAGTAGAGGACATTTTGGGATATGTTACCTTTCATTAAGGTCACATGTGTATTGGTGATCAGATCAATGAGATATAGTGTTGTGAAGGTATGCAAAGACAAAGAATCAGTGTAATAGGGCATATGAGTAGTCGTGATGATTAAGGCAAGGTTAGTTAGTATGGAAACATGCTTGTAATCACCTAAAATTGGGCTAATAGAACCTAAGGCCCTATTTTCCCTATTTTGGAATAATACCTTAATTGTGTTAATTAGATCTTCAATTTTTGACATAATTCTCACAATTCGATAAAATCAATTCAATCTTCAAATCAAGCATTTATCACCAAGGTTTCAAGCAAAAATCAAGCCAATTAACTCTAGGCCTAATTAATTAATTCAATCCCACCAAATGCATGGCTAGAGTTATTAATTGAAGGAAAATGATAAATACCTCTTAAATCAACGAACACAACAAACACACTCTAATCATTAAGAGGTTCTCACATGGATCAAGGATCAAGCAAAGATGCATCTCAACCAATCCTCCCAGATGCATCTCAACCGTTCAATTCCTCCTACAATCTATAAAAGAGAAATTTCAAATGCTCATTTTGGCTCCTAATCTTCTAATCCTTCTCACCTTCCTAATGCTTAGATTTTGAGGCTTCTTAATCTTTGGATTTGGAACCCTCTTGCTAAAGTTTTCACTCCTAATGCTTAATGCTTTGATTTTGATAGTTGTTCTTATGCTTTCATGCTTAATTCACATGCTTTAGATAATTAAGAAATGTCTCAATTGGGTAATTTGGTAAAGAATTCATGTTTTCATGCTTAGTTGTGAAGCATTTCCTCGATTTAGCTAATTTCATACATGTTGCATTTGAATCTCTCATTTTAGTGTCACATTGTCACTATTTTAAGGGTTAAATTTGAGAGCTACTAACCCCTATTTCATACTTGCACTAACTAGAGAGCAATAGGATGATTTCATTTGTTGATTTATTTAACTTTCATGCTTAATCCTTCTAAAAAATGATATAATGTCTTATTGAAGTATTGTATTGCAGGTCATAAACTCACACACACATTTCTGGTGCCCACTGTGGGGTCATGCCCCGGATTTCCTAATTTTTCAAGCTTTTAAAATTGATTTTCGTCGTGTCCTATTTATCAGAGGATCACATTCAGGAAAAATAGTCGCATATAGGATTTCTTGGATCGCATCCAGGATTCCCGGATCACATCTGGAAGTAGGATCATTTCTAGTAAAATTCAAGATCACACCTAGTGATTTGGATTATATTTGGACAATAGGGTCATTTTTGGTAAATAGGATCATATCTAGGGAATTTTAGGATAACATCTGGGAGTTTTAATTGCATTCTTGAGTTTTATGACCCCTAATGATTTGGCTTGTTGATTTCTCTAGTTTTTGATAGCTTAACTATGGTTTATAGGATGAATGACATGGACCCAAATGATAAAACTACTAACCATTGTTTATGATTTACTTTAAAAGGATGAAATGAACTTAATGCTTTTGTTTTTGAGCACTTAAATGCAATTTAATTTCACTTTGTAAATCAATTAGAGGAATATGCTCTTTTCCCCTTGAGGGAAAAATCAGAAACTCAAAAATTGACTTACACTTTGAAGTTGAATTGGGAAATGAATGCTAACACTTGCATATGTTTTGGATTTGCAATCTAAGCTAGGAGATTATGCTCTTCTCCTTCAAGGAGAATCTGAAATCTAGATCTTACAATTGCATATTCACTTTCCTTCAAAGCATTATCTTTTGAGAGTTCATGAATTTGAGTTTCTAACAAACTAATGGGTGAATTTGATGTTTTTGTTTGATCTTGAAAAGATTAACGATGGTTTGCAGGTCATTTGTCCAAGACAAAAATCAAACAAAGACTACTAATGCTTGTCTTGTAGGTTGCCTCCAAATAAGAAATTGAAAAAAAAATCATGCTTGGTTTTATAGGAACATTAACGCAATTTGAGGTCAAGTTACAAACTGATTAGAGGACTATGCTCTTTTCCCCTTGAGGGAGAATCAAAAACTCAAACATTAGTTTGTGATTTGGAATCAAATTGGAGTAGATGGATAGTAATTTGCATGATGTGTTTGGGATTCTTGGTGTTGTTAGAATAATTGAGAGGAGGGTGAATCAGTTATGTAGTGTCCCAATACAAAATGTATAATCCAAAAACAAATACTTAAAACTTCTGATACTCGGTAACTTAAAATACTGTACTATCTATGCTTTTACTGATTATGAGTCTAAAACATATAGTAGTTACCGATCAAATCAAATATGAAACATGTAAATATGACATCAGATAAACATCACAATCAACACATAACACAAGAGATTTAACGTGGAAACCCTGTGAAGGTAAAAACCACCTGGGACCGGCAACCCAAAAATATTCACTCTTCTAAAGTGAGGTTCATGAAGACCCAACCCTGTTAAAGGTTACAAACACATTGTTAGGTGTGACCTTGTTAGAGGATTTTAGACCATCCGTTATCGTCCAACTAGTAGTCACTCTGGGGTTGATAGGACAACAATGTTCATTCTATGAATGATACATAAAAGACTTTCTTAGTCCACTTGGTTAAGAGAATTGACTGTGTACAATGGTTAAAATGTAACAGTAGGTGATTTGACTTAATACAACTTCAATTGTAGATGTACAGATCAATGTTAAGCTCATTCGATCTTTTGATCATTAAATCAATTCTATTCCAATGAATGTTTAGTAACTTATTGTTGCTCGATAATAGCTTCCTATCGCTTGATAAAAACTCTGTAGTTCAGTTCTCACTAACCAGTATGATCAGGTATGCATGAAAACTTGTTCACATGATAATTATATAGTCTCCTCCTTCTGATGTTCTCTTCACTATAAAATCTCCAGTCTCTTATATAGACAAGTAAATCATTTTCTTATGCTCCATCAAACTTTTCCGCTTAATCACCTTCATTGATTTTGCTGCTTAAACATACCTCGACACTTGTGTCAATAAAATGGTTGATTCTCATCCTTTAGATCTTTCCTAAATTTTGTTAGCCATTGATCTGTGTAACAAACATTATCTATTACCTCAAAATCATACACTTTCCAGCTCACCAATCTTGTCAGCTAAGCTAGTCATTTAGTTCCTCTATTCTTCTTGGTTAGCAAATAAATGTGTCGGTGAACACAAGCTTAGTTTACACTATGCTCGGTATACACTACACTTCCTCGGTGTACACTAAAATGCTTCATCAACCGACAACATTGCTTTGTGTCTTTCAACTCTTTTCCTCATCATATATGAATGAAACATAATCAAGTCAATATCATAAGGTCATAGACTCATCAAAAATTTACTCAATGTATTCTTTATCCTCATCTATCATATCCATCTTCCTCATGTAGATATTTCTATACTTCATCTCTTTTACTCCTTTAATACAGATGTTTCAGCATAGTAACTTACAAGATAAGTGCTGTCAAACTAGTTGACATCAATGAAAACATAATATTGATTTAATCATATTACATATCTAATTAATTAGCCTGGTGATCTTAAATAATAGATTCTTCAATTAGGTTCTAAATCAGTTGTAGTTCATCAATCTCTCCCTTTGGCATTGATGGCAACTCAAGTAATATGAAATATACCATACACATACCAAACATGTATTCTAAAACTCTGTGAACAAATGTTGTACAAGCTCTCCCTAGCTAAATATGTTTAATCACTGTGTTACTCAACAACATTAATAATTCAACTTTGACAATCTGCAAATATGATCTTTTCAGCTCTCAGGTTCCTTCTTTTGTTCTCAGTAACTGATCTTAAATGTTCTTCCTTTCTTCCAGATTATCTCTCCCTCAGATAGTTCTCATCGGTGTATATTGTTTCATGTTGTTTATCTCTCCCTTTGACAATAATACCAAAGAAAAAAATAAACACAGTGCTCTTTATTAGCCAAGTAACTCTCTGTTGTCCAATGCATTCTCTGTATCTCTGTATACTGATAGCCCAATCTATTTCAATTCTCAAAACTTATCACAACCTTGAACATGATCCAAAGTGTGAACTATGCTACATCAACATGAATGATCTTCTGATAAGATTAGGCTAATGCAACATCCAGATCACATTAGTGACCGGTAGACAGGGGGCAGACCCCTAGTCTAGTCCTTAAGTACTCAAATGTATCCTTCGGTAGAGCTTTTGTAAATATGTCTGCAAGTTGTTCTTTTTATGTAACAAATTCTAACTTCACTTGCTTCTCCTATACTTGTTCTCTCAAGTAGTGATACTTAATAGATATATGCTTTGTCTTAGAGTGCATCACTGGATTCTTTGAAATATTAATTGCACTTGTGTTATCATAGTATATAATCACTGGCTCAGTGATTACCTCATTCATACCTTCTAGAACTTGCTTAATATATGTAATATTTGAATAGTTTGTAGTAGCATCAACATACTCTGCTTCAGTTGTAGACTGAGAAATGCAAGCCTGCTTCTTACTTGTCCATGTAACAAGTCTTTCACCAAAGAAAATTGCTCCTTCGGTGGTACTTTTTATGTCATCCACATTTCCAGCCCAATCAGCATCGGTATAAACCTTCAGTTCAAACTTGTCTTCCTTAGGATACCATAATTCATAATTTTCTATTTTCTTCAGGTATCTTAGGATTCTCTTTGTAGAAATCATGTGTGATTCTCTAGGGTTTTCAAAAAATCTAGCAAAAATTCCCACAACATGTGCTATATCTGGTCTACTATGAACTACATACGTTAACTTACCAATCATAGATCAGTATAGTGTCTGGTTTACCTCTATAGTTTCATCTTCCTTAGTTAGTTTACATCTAGTAGCCATCAATGTTCCCACAGGTTTAGCATCTTCCATGCCAAATGTCTTCAATATTTCCTTGATATATTTGGATTATCTGATGAATATCCCATCATTTTGCTGAATCACTTGTAGTCCTAGAAAGAACTTAATGTCTCCAAACATAGACATTTCAAACTCTTTTCTCATCTCATCAGCAAAAGATTTACATATGTTATCTTGACCTCCAAAGATAATATCATCCACAAATACCTCAGCAATAAGAATAGTATCATCAGTATCTCCTTTCATGTACAAATTAATGTTCTCACTTGTTCTAACAAATCCTATACTTAACAAATAAGTAAGCAACCTCTCATACCAAGCTCTCAGTGCTTGCTTCAAACCATACAAAGCTTTATGTAATCTACATACCATATCTTTTTTGTTTAGATCAATGAACCCTTCAAGTTGTTCTATGTAGACTTCTTCTTCAAGTATTCCATTCAGAAATGATGACTTAACAGCCATTTGATAAACTTTGAATTTCTTGTGTGCAGCATATGCAAGTAGCATTCTAAATCCTAATCTAGCAACATGTGCAAATGTTTCACCATAATCAATTTTTTCCTCCTGTGCATATCCCTTGCATACCAATCTAGCTTTGTTCCTTGTTACCTCACCATTTTCATTTAGCTTGTTCTTGAATATCCACTTAGTACCGATAACATTCTTGTCTTTGGGTCGGGGTACTAAGGTCCAAGTTTTTTCTTCTCTATTTGATCTATTTCCTCTTTCATTGCATTAACCCATTCATCATTTTCTAATCCAACTTTTACATTCTTCGGTTCATAATCACAAACTAGACATGTACCTTGTCTTGCTTTACTCCTTGTTTGCATGCCAACTTGTTTGTCTCCAATAATTTGTGTCTCAAGATGATGTCTCTTGAAAAATATTTCTAGTACTCTATCTCTTCTTTCTTGTTCATCCTGTGCAGGTTCATTTGCTTGCTCGGTAGGTCCATCCTGCTCATCGGTTTCTCTTTCCTGTTCTTCTGTATTATTTTCCTATTGACCGGTTATCACAGACTGCGGCTTTGGTAGATACTGTTGGGTATCCTAAAATTTTTTGAGGTTTGTGTCCAATTCCTAGTTTAAGTCTCCATGCGAGTGTTATACCTGGACTAGGGTTTGTAAAGTGTCGTGAAAATGGTTTTGGCATGTTCAGGAAAACCCTTACCCTAGGTCTTGTCTTTCAAAATGTTTCCAATTCGTTCCTAAAATTCATGTGGCCCTCTTGTTTCTTTTTCTTGGTTACCTTTAAGTCACTTAAGTTGCTATTTGTGCATGTACTTATTTGCCCCAAGTGTTCGCCGAATCGGGAAGTGTCTTATCAAATTTCAAAACAATCTGGCGATTCAGCGAATGAGTCAAATTCATGTTCACTATTAATATCAGTCGCCAGTTCTCTAGATCTTCCAGTGGTTATCCCAAACATCCAGCGAATTGGTGAATGCATTAAAGCCACGCTTTTTGATTTCTCTGTTCGCTAAGTCTCCAAGTGCTTCGGCGGTTTAATTTTCCTTTCTGAGAACTAGCCAATGATGGTTATCTCCAGTTCTCGCAATCTTTGGCGGTCTTGTGAAATAATCTAGCGATTCAACGAACACTTTGTTCGCTTATTCTCAGAAACTGGCGGTCAAGGGTCATGTCAACTGGAGAATTAGCGAATACCGTGGATTGTTTTCATGATCAACGACCCTGTTTTAATCTCAAAATATCTGTGGGTCCTGCATATTTGATCTGGCGAATGAGCGACTAAATACTTATAGTGCTATCCTCTAAATTTGGCGGTTCTGATGGTTTGCCCAAAAGATTTCAGTGGAGATAAGTTTTCTCACATTCGCTTATTCTCAGAATAAGTTGGTGACATGCTAAACAATTCAGAGATTCAGCGAAGCTACTGGTCGCCAGTTCTCTTAATAAAAGGATAAAGGTTAAAACAATCTGGTGAATAAGCGAATCAATGGATGATAAGTTTTAAGGTCTCAGTCGCTTATTCTCAAAATGAAATTTTCAATGATATAGTGTATTTGGAGAACTAGTGAATGCTCTTTGTTCGCTGATTCTCGGAATTAAATGGTTAAGGGTTTTGTTATTCAGAGAACTAGCGATAGCCATCGATTGATGAAGATCAATAGTCAATCTGGAACCCTAGTGTAAAGTGATGATTAAGGAAAGATTTAGTGAATCAGAGATTAAAGGGGTTCGCCAGTTCTCCAGACAATCAAGCGGTTAAGTATATCTTTTAGCGAATGCGCGAACCCTTTGTTCGCTAGATCTCCAAGAAAAGTGACCGTCAGTCATAATATTAAGAGAATGGGAGGTGGCTTTGTTTGCTAGTTCGCCAAATGGTAATTGCAGTTAACTGTTTAAGTGGGAGCCCTTTGTTCGCTGATTTGTGAAATGCATGGATGGTTAAGGATGGGATTCTGAGAACCCGCGAAGCTAGTAGTCGCTAGTTCTCCAAATTTGAACCAGGATTAAACAGGGATTCAGAGAACTAGCGAAGCCAGTGGTCGCCAGTTCTCCAGTTGCTAGCTAGGGTTAGCATTATATTCAGCGACTAAGAGAAGCCAATAGTCGCTGGTTCGCTAAATGGGCTCAGATGGAAAAGGTCATAAAGGGAAAAGAAAAAGAACCATTGCCACATAGATAAAGTACTTTGTTGATCTGGACATGAAACTAGTAAGCCATCAAATCAGCTTCAAGAAGAAAGATTGCATGACGCAAATAGTTTTAAAGTACAGAATCATGATCATTGCCTCTTCACCTTGCTTTCAAGTAGTTTAATCTATCTGTCAACATCCGGACATGGCGAGCTCAAAATTTGAAATCTGAGGGTACATAAAATTGAATATGGGATCCATTAAGGAGATTTGCATTAACTATGGTGGTTGCACACCTTGGAATCATATCGATAAGTAAGTTGAAGCTCATTGTTTATTTGTTCAGTCTCAGTTGTTAAGAGTTTTCTGTTTGTCCAGAGAATTTCCGAGCATAAAGCATTTGAGATACAGAGAATTGAAGGTGTTTCTGTAGCAAGGATGAGTCAACCTGAGAAGAGTGCAGCGTCTTCTAGTAGTGAGGCCAAGTCCAAAACTGGTGAGGACAGGAATAAGCCAAATTTTTCAGATGAATTCCTGCAACTGTTGCCGGGCTCCAGTCAGAACAAGAGGGCTGTTGATGACGTGTTTGAAGATCTTTTGGAATGGTGTAGGGACCCAATCACTCCAGAATTCTCAGGTTACACTATTTTCAACTTCTTTTACAGGAACAAAAATAAGCATGTTCCTGTCTGTAATGGTTGGGTGTTAGGATTGGGAAAAATGGTTGTCCTTGATGTTTTCCTAGATATTGATTTAATTGTTGCCCTAGCCAGAAGTTCTGACCCTATCTCAAGGACAATTAGAAAAGAAGACCAATCACCCTTAGTTACTCTTGATAGGGGATCTTTTATGAAAGTTTTTGGTCTATACACGTCCTTTTCAACTGAGATTGATTTGAACAAAGAAAAGGCAAGATACAGAAGCAATATAGGGTCAGTAAAAGACCAGTTGGTTAAACATATGCCAAAACAGGATAAATACATAGCCCCCCTTCCTGCTAACATGAATGCCCCATACCAGTTCAAATCCCTCCATCATTATATGAGATATACTTGCTATGCATTATGTAGAGTTTTGGGAATTGATGGGATTGCAGAATTTTTACCAGCTGACTTGCTGATGATTATCTTGGATATTCAAAATCCATTGGTAAACACTGACTATGATTACATTCAGTATGTGATTGATAGGATGCATCAAGGGCTGATGTCTATCAAAGAAAGTAAAAGTCCTATTGAGTTCATGCATTATTCTTTATTAATGCATTTGATTCTATTTTTTAACATCAACAGTTTTGATGTAAACATGTTAAAACCAAGGTTCACTTTCAAGGATTAGCACAATCCAGTGCAGTTGTGGGTGAGGATATGGAATTCTACCTCCAATGAAGCAGATTTTTATGTTTTTCAGAATTTCATTGTCTTTCCAATTATCAGGATGCTAGGCATAAATGTCACCAGGCTATTTCCTAGAGTCCTTAGGCTCTTAAGACCACTGTAGTATGTGGATAAGTGGGATGGAAATCATAATTGGGGTGATTTATACTTAGGAGATAATTCCACAATTATCAGAGTGTATGGTTGTCCCCAACCCCGACATTTATTACCAAAGTATGTGCCTCTGAGACTGGCTTGTTTGGAATTTTTTTGGCAATTGATGTGTACAGATAAAGAGCTTCTGGCCCCTCACAGAAAGGGTACGTTCACACCCAGGCAATTCAGGGTAGGTGACTTCCTGATAGGAAAGAGGGATTTTCCTCAAATTAGTGCATGGCTACAACAATTCAAAATGGTTACTGGTGCTTGTAGGCACATAGATCCTGAGGACTTCATCAAGATTGCCAGGATGACTTACATCCCAAACATTGGTGTGATCAAGGAGCATGAGGGTTTAGATGAAGAAGATGTGATTAGAAACATTTTGGATGAAGATGAGGTTAAGAGGAGATGGTACAGATTCTTTGATTTAGTAGATTTGTCCAACCAATTGAAAGCATCTTAGATTCCTTTTGAGGGTTTTTTCCCCGATCTTCCTTATTTGAAGAAGATTGATGGGATGATTGAAAAATATGATACCTTGGCAAATCAATTGGAAGGCTTGATTGATCAGAATAAGCCAGAGAAGAAGAAAAAGAAAGATTATTTATCTTCTGATGAGGAAAAATTCACTGATGAGTCACAAGAAGAAGATAGTCCTCCACAGGTTGAGGGACCACCAGTTGTTGATCTCACTCAAGATCAACCAGAAATACAGGATATCTCAGAGCCACCATTGAAGAAATAGAGGCTTGAGGAAGGTGAACCTTCAAGGCGTGAGAAACAAAGAAGGGAAATTGATAGAGCATCTGCTCTTGTACTAGGTGATAGGCCATATCATCATCAATTGAGGAAAGCAATAAGAGCAGGCAAGAAAATAGCCATTGAGCAAGAAAGCAGAGAAAAGTCCTTATGGTTGGAGAAGGATATCAGAGAGGTCTATCAAGAAGAATTCTTGAGTGATGATCAATTCATTAAGACTAATGAGTTCAAAAGTTTTCTCATTTGGAACAAGCAGCAAGAAGTAAAGAAAGCTCTGCCTGAAGGTATGGAGCCAAGTGAAGAAACTTTGAGAGCTCTTGCTTCATATGATCCTAGCCTTGATCCTATAACAGTGGACGAAGCCAGAGAATTGGTTAAATCAAGTGGAATGTTGTTAACCCCAGGATGGGATCTGACTTCTGCATTCCTCATTGATCAATTGAGAAAGCAACCAGAGGGTAGCCTATCATATGAGGTTCACATTGGTGACATGATAAGAGGAAGTGGCTATGACCCTAAGTCCCAAGCTGTTGCAATGTGGTCTATGGCCCCCAAAACCCAAAAGCCATCTCTATTGAGTATAGAGGATAAGATGGAGGGGAATAAGATTATATGGACTGTACAAAATACAACAGACCTTGAAGTCTCCAAGGCAGTAACTCATTGGGCTAATCTGAATGAAGCCAAGACAGCTCAGCTATCAGAAAGATATGCCAAATTGTTTGAAAGTTCAAGCATGGTAGCCAAGGACAGAGATTTGAAAATGATGAAGATCAAAAAATTGGAAGATGAGCTGGCAGAAATAAAGGTCAAACTTGAGGAAGCCTCAAAAATAATTCCTCCTCCTCCTTTGCAAATTGAGGTACCTGTTCAGGTAAACTTGGAAGCACCTGAGGGACCTGTTGAAGACTTGGAAAAGGTGAAATTGGATGCATCCCTAGACACTATAGCCAAAATAGTGCAGTACAGGCAAGACAAAATAAAGGACAAGATGGATGGAGTTCATAAATCAGTCAGCCTATTACATCAGACCAATCAAAAGGTGAATGACTATTTAGCCACCTTGGAGCCACTCTATAGTATTTGGTCTGGGAGGAATTTGTTGTTTGATAAGCTTGATAGTTTACAAGAAAATAGGCCTGATATCCTGAAAGTAGTGACTGATGTATTTGAAAGGATTGGCCTAATAAGTGCAGCGTCAAAGCTTTTCAAAGGAAAGTCAAACCAAATAAAGGCTAGGTTAGCCATGTTTGATAAAGATTACAGCAAGTATTTGCCCTCGGTATATGATGACAATGGAAATGTGGTCAAGCTGGAAGATTGGAAGTTGTCAATGGGTTAGTTGGTAATCAATCAAGATGCCTTCCTAAAAGATAATAAGGCTTTGGATGTGGAAAGAACTAACAATATAATTGATAATTTATTCAAAGTTGAAAGTGACTGTATTAAGTTTGTAGCAAAAGTTAAAAATGTGACTGATTCTACATGGGAACGGCAAGTCAACTTATTACAGGAGCTGCAGAGTTACGACTAGCCATCTGATGATGATGTGGAAGCTTGGGAAAAGCTAATAACAAAGAAGAAGAAGAAACCGGTTATCCAGCTGACAGAGGAGGAAGAAGAATAGATTGCACTTGACACCTGATCCAGAATTTCAGGGAGAGCATGTTCAAATAGAGAATAATGTAAATTAGCTTGTAATGGCGGTCATCATTCATATGACAAACTTGGTAACTGCTCTGAAAATATCTACAAACAAATGTGCTTGCTGCGGAAGTTGTTCAGAATTGAAAAAATATGCCTTGCTGTCTTTATTAAATATCTTTCTGTTTGTATTTTCTTTTGTTTTCTAGTGCAAATTTCTATCAGCCATCCGAAGCTTGTTGCATCCTTTCGAGGATTCTAGGATGGTTGATTATTATAAATAGTCAGTTTCTATTGAAGATCGGGGTTGGAAAATATTTTTGTAAAGGAGAGGTCCGGAATATAGAACCTTATTTTCTTGAAATCAAGGAAGATTGTACCAATGCATTTGATCAATTAATACAAATACACTGGAGTTTTGTTACTATCATTTGATTGTCTTTACATGTGGAGTGTTTTAGTTTCTTTATGTATTTAGATTGTAAGACAGTTTAAATACATCTTTCACAAGGTGAATGTAGGGGTTGAGCTTAAGTTTCTTTCAAGGAAAGAGTAAAATCTTAGGGGAGGTCTCTGGGAATTGAATATCTATATGTGGATTTGATGATAGGTGTAGGAATGGAAACAATGATATGTTAGGCATGTTATTTGAGTTTCATTGTATTCGTTTTAATAGATATATGTGAAGGTAGAGTTCGACTCTGATGCCCAACGGATAAGGGACTGGTTTTAGATCCATTTACATTGGTTTACCATCCAAGATATAATTGATTGAAATTTTACTTTATATGCATAATTTCCAGACTTGAGTCATATTATGACAAGTTCATAAATATGTATTTCAATGCTTTGAAGACAATAAACGAGGTTAACCCTTCCCTGAGTTTAACTCTAAAAGGAAGAGGGATGAATATCCTTAAGCCATTGTGTCGTGTTGCTATTTTTATAATCTATATCATGATGTTGTGTATCAGGATGATTTGGGTTATACTCAGAGTTTTAGCAACTTATTGAGTTGGATTTTGAAGGTAGTAACAAAGCAGTGAAGGAGCAAGTTCTCAATTCAGAGCTCAGTTGAACATTGAATTGATAGAGGTACACCCACGTGAGTATATATTACTCAAAGTGAAGAAGGTCTTAACCTTAATACCTTAGTAGTTTGTAATTTGCTAGGTTATAGCCATTGGGATTATTTGAGTAATTGATTAATTTGCAGGTTCAAACACTAACAAAATTGGCGACTCTACTGGGGATTTATTTTGATAGCCTGCAATAGGTTAGTGCAAATCTTGTCTATTGTATGTTTGTAGACTAGTAGAAATAATTTTTCATTCCCGCTTGAGTAGTGGGTGGCGACTCTAAAGAAATCTGTGTTACCAGTTGCTAATAGTTGCAAAATTTTGTAAAATTGTTGTCATTTACCATGAGTCGACCAAGGAGCACTAGGTCTTACTATAAGGATCATCCAGAGGATAATATAGGTGATGAACTCCACACACCAAGTAGAAAGCAATGGTTTAGGAGAGGCCAAAATAATGCTAGTTCCCAGGCTCCTTCTCGAGAAAGATTTCATGTTCCACCTCATCATGAAACTTCTTCGTCTTCTGACGATCCTGAGCATGTCAAAAGGGTCGCACCAGAGGTCTATATGCAGAAAGAAGTAGTCACAGAAGTAGGTTTTTTCCCTGCTAGAGAAACCCTTGAACAACCAGATGAAACCTCTACCGCTGAAATAGCTTCATATGATTCTGAGAAGTTAAGAGAGGAAGTGATTGCCTTGAGAGAAAAGGAATGTGAACAATTAGCAAAAATTGCTAATAGAACGAAGGTAAGGGAACAACAGCTTCATGAATTGCTTCTGGAAAGGGAAGAACTCCTCAAGAGAACCAAGAGAAATGAGACCCATGTTAGTGATCTAAACCGGGATGTACAAGGTTTGGATAAAGACTTGTTTGGTGATATGCAAGCTTTGAGAAAGCAAGCTCAGGATACCAGGCCCCAACAAAGTGAATTTGAGGGAACAGGCCATGTTTTAAGACAATTGAATCCCTCTGAAATAAAAAAAAACAAGGAGATTAAAATTGCCCCCAAGGAAATCCCTGATAAGGGAAAACAAAAGGTGGTGGGTGTTGTTATAAATGAACCGAGGAAGGTTGTGCCCATTCCTGATGTGCCTACTCAAGCGAGTATAGATTTAGACAGAGCTAGGAAAGCAAAGGAGGATTTGGCTATGCAACTTGAGAAACTTGAGTTAGAGGCTGCTGTAGATGAAATGAAGAGGAAGATTGCCTTTCTACATGCTAACATGAATACATCTGCTAGTAGTTCTGTCCCTATTACCATAGGAACAACTTCATCCAGTCAGCCTAACATTTCAATTCCAAATACTCAAGCCTTTCACTCTGGACAATATCCATCTGGACAATTTCCTAGTCAAGTTCCCTTTATAGCTGGAGGTACAGTGGGAACTATACCCTGTCAAAATGTTGCAATTACCCCTCTAAATCAGCCAACTATCCAAAGACGACCAGTTCATTTGGATAGATATAGGCCTTTGTTTTTTGATGGTATTCCTGGCCAACCTAATGCTATTCCTAATGAAATCAGGAAGAAGATCCCATTATTCACTGGGAATAATGTTATTACTTGTGAAGAGCATTTGAAGTTTTTCACAGATAAAGTTAATGACTATGAGATTGAACATGAAGATGTCATTATGAAACTTTTTGTTCAATCATTGATTGAAGATGCTAGGGATTGGTACAGAGGGTTACCTGAGAATAGTATTGCTTCATGGGATGAATTTGTCAGGAGTTTTAAAGAGCAGTATGTTGAACATGTGAATTCTAGTTACATGCTCAATGAATTCAATAATATCAAGAAAAATTATAATGAGAGCATGTCAGAGTTCAACAGCCGGTTTCAAAAGGCTATGTACAAATTGTTTCAGGTATTGAGGTTGGATGATGCAGTTTGCATGACAACTTATTTCAATTCCATGGATGGTAAAATGTCTTATCTCCTAAGAGATAAAAATCCCCGCACCCTTAGGGATGCATTTAAATTGGCCATAAATATTGAGAGTAACTGAAAGGCATCTGGCCAAATGTACAAGAGGGATGAGGGTAAATTGTAGAAAGAGACCAGACCACAGCATGCAAGGCCTTTTAAAGAGGAGGATAGGATGGATAAAGGACCGGGTGCTAACAAGGAGTTCCCAACAAGATTTGATAAAGGTGGTAGAAACTTTCAAGATGCAAGACCTCCTTATCAAAGGCAGGACAAGGCCCCTAATTTGAGAGACATGCCTTACAAAACTAATTGGAAGGATGGGAGACCTGTTCTCGACAGCAATGAAGTACAAAAAGGGAGAGATACCCCAGATCCCTTAAAGAAAAGTACAACACACAATGTAGAAAACACTCCTTGGTGTGTAGCTTGTAATATGCCTCATTCACCCTTCCAGTGTGCTGTGGCCCAAGCCTTAGGAGAAGAGGCTGATAACTCATGTGCAGGAGATTATGAAGAATCTGAAAAGCCTGCCATTAACATGTTTACTATAGATCCAATAGAGGATTTTGTGTCCTCAGATGATGAAGCAAGCTGCCCAGATGTTGATCATAAGAGAAAGATTTTCTCTGATTATGAGCAACAAATATTTACTCAATCTGATCCTGAAGAATTTGATAAAAATGATTATAAAACTCATATGGTAAGATCTAGATCAGATGAGAAGCAATGGAGGAAGCCCAGTGAAGAGGAAATCAAAAACTTAACTGTGGCTGCCATAACACAAGCAAGATCCTCATACAATTTGAGGAACATAAAGGTGGATAATGAACAGGGAATTCCTAGATCAGTATTCATCAAAGGTAGTCCTCAGGATAAGGGTTTCCCAAAGCCCAATGTTATAGATGGCAAGGATCAAGAACTTGTGGATGAAAAGAAGAAAAGGGAGGAAGTTAGTGTTGACAAGATGAAAAAGAAAACTGGTAGGACAAAGGATCAATCTGATTCTCCTGTTGATTCCCCTACATTTGATATGAGACATGCGTTGTCTCAGATGAAAGTGTCCATCCCTCTGCTTGAAATGTTGAAAATAAAAGAGCACAAGACAGCAGCCTTGGCTCTTATAAATGAGCAGAGATTTGCGCCTACCAAACAAGAGGAAGGGAGTTCTATAAAAAAGCCTATTCCCATCTCAAATGTATGTGTTGGGACAATTGTAACACAAGAACCTTCTTCCATCAATCCATTTTATGTCACTCTAATTGTGAATGATTTATTGCTAAAAAATTGTATGATAGACTCTGGTGCTGCCACAACTGTGATGCCATATCATGTAATGAAAGAATTAGGATTGCAAGTTGACACTTCTAATGGCAGGTGTTATGCAATGGACAATAGGGCAGTGCCTATTGTGGGGACTTTGGTTGGAATTGAGGTAAAAATTGCTGCATTCCCAGAAGCTACATACAAAATGGATGTAGTTGTTGTGGATATAGAGCCTCACTATGGCATGTTATTGTCAAGATAATGGGCTGCAACAGTGGGTGGAAAGCTGGAACTAGATTTATCTTATGCCACTATTCCAGTGAATGGGACTGAAGTAAAGTTGTACAGGGAGCCCCGTTCCTCAGTTATGGTGGAAATGGTTGCTCCGGAAGCCCTTAATTGTTTTGTAGATATTGATATGAACAATTTTGTGATTGAAGAAGTGATACCTCAGTTGAAAAACATAGACCTGATTGTGGATGAGTTGATGATGCAACAAGATAGCTTGTGGCAAATGTTTTTTGATGGTGGATGCTCCAAAGAAGGATCAGGAGCTGGTGTTGTTTTCATTTCCCCATCAGGTAATACTTTCAAGTATTCCTTTTTGTTGACTTTCAGTTGTACAAATAATACTGCTGAATATGAGGCCCTGATCTTGGGATTAGATGTAGCCATAAAGCATGGTATTAAATGTTTAAAAGTCCACGGTGATTCCCAATTGATTGTAGCCCAAGTAAGATCCCAATATGCTTCCAAGGATGAGAAACTCAAGTTGTATAAGCATGCTGTTTGGGATAGATTAGAATTTTTTGAAGCTTTTAATTTGCTCTGGGTAGAGAGGTCAAATAACATCATGGCAGATTTTCTTGCTAATGTTGCTTTGAAAAACAATGATATCACCCTCTCTGGTGTTTCCATGTTGGAAACTAAAACTAGGCCTGCAGTTCCTGACAATGTGTACAATTGGCAAGTTTTTGAGGATGATCTTGATATCCTTAGATTCCTTCAAGGCCTGGATCAATATGATGGTCAACAAATAGATTTCAATGAGGTACAGGAATGTATTGAAGGAAAAGAATGCATCATGGGAAATGAAATAGTTCAATTGCCTTCTAATCATATACCCAAAGGACTGGTAGAACTGGAGGGAATGTTTAAAATAAATGATGGTTTTCTGTCCCAAAAGTCTAATACAAAATTGGAAGACTTAGAGGAGATAAACCTAGGATCAGAAAATTCCCCACAAATGGTATACATTGGAAAGAAACTGAATAGGGAGATCAGAGGCAACTTGATTAGACTTTTGAAAAAGTACAAACATGTGTTTGCTTGGTCATATGATGACCTCAAAGCTTATAGGGCTGATTTATTCCAGCATGAAGTTCCTCTAAAGGAGGAAACCACACCCTTTAGACAAAAGCAGAGACCCATTAATCCTTTATTGGCCACCAAAATGCAAGTTGAGTTGACAAAATTGAGAGATGCTGGTATTATTGAACCAATTAGGCACTCAACTTGGGTTTCAAACCTTGTACCAGTGAGGAAGAAGAATGGTGACATCTGGCTTTGTGTTGATTTTAGGAACCTAAATGTGGCATCACTCAAGGATAATTATGGATTGCCTAATATGGAGGCCATGCTACATAGCGTGACTGGATGTGAACTCCTGTCAATGATGGATGGTTTCTTAGGGTATAACCAAGTGCTAGTCAAGGAATCAAAGCAATTCAAGACAGCCTTTACAACTCCTTGGGGAACTTATGTATATGTTCGCATGCCTTTTGGTCTAAAAAATGCTGGGGCAACTTTTCAGAGAGCCATGGATGTTGCTTTCAAAGAAATGATCAATGTCTTAATGGTAGTATATCAAGATGATCTCACTGCTTTTTCCAAAAGGGCTGATGATCATTGTTCTCATTTAGAAAAGATTTTTCTCAAGGCCTTAGAGTTTGGTGTGTCCTTGAATCCCAGGAAATGTCAATTTGCAGTGATAGAAGGAAAGTTACTGGGACACATAGTATCAAAAGAAGGAGTCAGGATTGATCCTGAAAGAGTGGAGGCCATCAAAAGGGTCCCTCCACCAAAGAATATAAAGGGTGTGCAATCATTTTTGGGGCAAATAAATTTTTTGAGAAGATTCATTGCTAACTTTGCAGAGTTGGTCAAGCCAATAGGTAAGTTCCTTAAAAAGGGAATGAAATTTGAATGGAACTTGGAAGCTCAGCAGGCTTTTGAAAAAATTAAACAAACAATTCAAGAAGCTCCTGTTTTGGTATCACCTAACTATTTAAAACCTTTTTCTCTGTTTTCTTTTGCATCTTTTCATACTATTGCGGCTGTCCTTCTGCAGAAAGATCAAGAAGGATATGAACATCCTATAGCTTTTTTCAGCAAGTCTTTGCAATCTGCTGAATTAAATTATGAAATAATGGAAAAGCAAGCTTATGCACTTGTGAAAGTAGTCAAGGCTTTCAGACCGTATTTGGTTTGTGCAAAGGTTAATGCTTATGTACCCCATGCTGCAGTAAAGGATATCTTGATACAGAGTGAAGTCACAGGGAATAGATGTAAATGGATAAACAGGATTCAAGAGTTTGACCTTGAGATTCATATTACTAAATTGGTAAGAGGATTGGGACTTGCCAAGTTAATGACTGAGGAAAACATGGACCTTGTCTAGATAAACAATGTTACTGCTAATGTTGATACAGTTACTAGTATTGAGATGCAACCCTGGTACAAGGATGTTGTTTATTTTATTAAAAATGCTAAATGTCCACCTGAATTGAATGATAATCAGAGAAGAAGCTTGAGATTACAGGCTCAAAGATATGTCCTCATTCAAGGTGATTTGTACTGGAAAGACAATGATGGCATTTTACTCTTTTGTTTGGATGAACATCAATCAGAGATGGTGCTAAAAGAAATGCATTCTAGAATGTGTGGAGGGCATTATTCTTCTTGGTCAACAGCTCATAAAATTTTGAGGGCAGGATATTATTGGCCTGTATTGTTTAAAGACACTCACTCTTATGTTAGAAAGTGTGAACCCTGTCAAAGGTTTTCAAAGAAACTAAAATTTTTAGGTGCATTGTTATTAAATCCAGTTGTTGCAGAAGCCCCTTTTGCAATGTGGGGTATGGATTTTATTGGAGAGTTCTCTAAAAAGTCCAGTGGAAGACATAGTCACATTTTGGTGGCTACTGATTACTTTACCAAGTGGATAGAAGCTATTCCCACTAGAGGAGCAACAAGTGTTGTGGTAATTGATTTCCTAATGAACAACATAATCACAAGATTTGGTGTCCCAATCAAATTGGTTGTAGACAATGCAATGAGTTTTAGGTCTCAAGAAATTACTAATTTTTGTGATGAAATGGGAGTTATCTTATCTTATTCAAGCCCATATCACCCACAGGCCAATGGACAAGCTGAGTTTAGCAATAAGAGCATTTTGCAAATCTTGAAGAAGACCTTGGAAAAGAATAAAAGAAGTTGGCATGAGAAGTTAAAGTTAGCAGTATGGGCTGATAGAATTTTTGAGAAAAAAGCCACAGGGAAGTCCCCCTTTGAAATGGTATATGGTGCAAAGACAAGATTGCCAATTAATAATTTCCTTCCCATCTACAAGTTTATGCAAGAGGAAGATATTGAAATCAGTAACCCACTGCAAGATAGGATGGTTCAGCTGATTGAGTTCGATGAGATAAGAAGGGAAGGGCAGAAAAATAACATAAAACTGCAGCAAAAAATGAAATATCTTTTTGATAAAAGGGCTACTGTGAGAAAATTTTAGCCTGGTGACATGGTTCTTCAGTGGAATGCTAGATATGAAGACAAAGGGAAGCATAAAAAATTTGAGTCCTTATGGATGGGTCCCTTCATTGTTTGTTGGATTCATGGCAAAGATTCTTATTTTTTGCAAGGTATGGATGGTGAAGAGCAAGAATTGCCAGTGCATGGACAATTCTTGAAATTTTTCTTCAGTTGAAAGTTCTTTTTCCATGCACAGTAGGCTTGTATTATATGTATAGGTGTGTTTGCTTCTTGTTTTAGGTTCAGGTTTTGTGGTCTGCCTCCCAGAGATTCATGGTTTCTTGCTTTGATCTTACAATCAAGCATCCTTAGATAGAGCCACTGTTGGGTATGCTAAAATTTTTTGAGGTTTGTGTCCAATTCCTGGTTTAAGTCTCCATGCGAGTGTTATACCTGGACTAGGGTTTGTAAAGTGTCGTGAAAACGGTTTTGGCATGTTCAGGAAAACCCTTACCCTAGGTCTTGTCTTTCAAAATGTTTCCAATTCGTTCCTAAAATTCATGTGGCCCTCTTGTTTCTTTTTCTTGGTTACCTTTAAGTCACTTAAGTTGCTATTTGTGCATGTGCTTATTTGCCCCAAGTGTTCGCCGAATCAGGAAGTGTCTTATCAAATTTCAAAACAATCTGGCGATTCAGCGAATGAGTCAAATTCATGTTCACTATTAATATCAGTCGCCAGTTCTCTAGATCTTCCAGCGGTTATCCCAAACATCCAGCGAATTGGCGAATGCATTAAAGCCACACTTTTTGATTTCTCTGTTCGCTAAGTCTCCAAGTGCTTCGGCGGTTTCATTTTCCTTTCTGAGAACTAGCGAATGACGGTTATCTCCAGTTCTCACAATCTTTGGCGGTCTTTTGAAATAATCTAGCGATTCAGCGAACACTTTGTTTGCTTATTCTCAGAAACTGGTGGTCAAGGGTCGTGTCAACTGGAGAATTAGCGAATACCATGGATTTTTTTCATGATCAACGGCCCTGTTTTAATCTCAAAATATCTATGGGTCCTGCATATTTGATCTGGCGAATGAGCGACTAAATACTTATAGTGCTATCCTCTAAATTTGGCGGTTCTGATGGTTTGCCCAAAAGATTTCAGTGGAGATAAGTTTTCTCACATTCACTTATTCTCAGAATAAGTTGGTGACATGCTAAACAATTCAGCGATTCAGCGAAGCTACTAGTCGCCAGTTCTCTTAATAAAAGGATAAAGGTTAAAACAATCTGGCGAATAAGCGAATCAATGGATGATAAGTTTTAAGGTCTCAGTTGCTTATTCTCGAAATGAAATTTTCAATGATATAGTGTATTTGGAGAACTAGCGAATGCTCTTTGTTCACTGATTCTCAGAATTAAATGGTTAAGGGTTTTGTTATTCAGAGAACTAGCGATAGCCATCGATTGATGAAGATCAACGGTCAATCTGGAACCCTAGTGTAAAGTGATGATTAAGGAAAGATTTAGTGAATCAGAGATTAAAGGGGTTCGCTAGTTCTCCAGACAATCAAGCAGTTAAGTATATCTTTTAGTGAATGCAGGCACCCTTTGTTCGCTAGATCTCCAAGAAAAGTGACCGTCAGTCATAATATTAAGAGAATGGGAGGTGGCTTTGTTCGCTAGTTCGCCAAATGGTAATTGCAGTTAACTATTTAAGTGGGAGCCCTTTGTTCGCTGATTTGTGAAATGCATGGATGGTTAAGGATGGGATTCTGAGAACCCGCGAAGCTAGTAGTCGCTAGTTCTCCAAATTTGAACCAGGATTAAACAGGGATTCAGAGAACCAGCGAAGCCAGTGGTCGCCAGTTCTCAAGTTGCTAGCTAGGGTTAGCATTATATTCAGCGACTAAGAGAAGCCAATAGTCGCTGGTTCGCTAAATGGGCTCAGATGGAAAAGGTCATAAAGGGAAAAGAAAAAGAACCGTTGCCACATAGATAAAGTACTTTGTTGATCTGGACATGAAACCAGTAAGCCATCAAATCAGCTTCAAGAAGAAAGATTGCATGACGCAAATAGTTTTAAAGTACAGAATCATGATCATTGCCTCTTCACCTTGCTTTCAAGTAGTTTAATCTATCTGTCAACATCCGGACATGGCGAGCTTGAAATTTGAAATCTGAGGGTACATAAAATTGAATATGGGATCCATTAAGGAGATTTGCATTAACTATGGTAGTTGCACACCTTGGAATCATATAGATAAGTAAGTTGAAGCTCATTGTTTATTTGTTCAGTCTCAGTTGTTAAGAGTTTTCTGTTTGTCCAGAGAATTTTCGAGCACAAAGCATTTGAGATACAGAGAATTGAAGGTGTTTTTGTAGCAAGGATGAGTCAACCTGAGAAGAGTGCAGCGTCTTCTAGTAGTGAGGCCAAGTCCAAAACTGGTGAGGACAGGAATAAGCCAAATTTTTCAGATGAATTCCTGAAACTGTTGTCGGGCTCCAGTCAGAACAAGAGGGCTGTTGATGACATGTTTGAAGATCTTTTGGAATGGTGTAGGGACCCAATCACTCCAGAATTCTTAGGTTACACTATTTTCAACTTCTTTTACAGCAACAAAAATAAGCATGTTCCTGTCTGTAATGGTTGGGTGTTAGGATTGGGAAAAATGGTTGTCCCTGATGTTTTCCTAGATATTGATTTAATTGTTGCCCTAGCCAGAAGTTATGACCCTATCTCAAGGACAATTAGAAAAGAAGACCAATCACCCTTAGTTACTCTTGATAGGGGATCTTTTATGAAAGTTTTTGGTCTATACACGTCCTTTTCAACTGAGATTGATTTGAACAAAGAAAAGGCAAGATACAGAAGCAATATAGGGTCAGTAAAAGACTAGTTGGTTAAACATATGCCAAAATAGGATAAATACATAGCCCCCCTTCCTGCTAACATGAATGCCCCATACCAGTTCAAATCCCTCCATCATTATATGAGATATACTTGCTATGCATTATGTAGAGTTTTGGGAATTGATGGGAATGCAAAATTTTTACCAGCTGACTTGCTGATGATTATCTTGGATATTCAAAATCCCTTGGTAAACACTGACTATGATTACATTCAGTATGTGATTGATAGGATGCATCAAGGGCTGATGTCTGTCAAAGAAAGTAAAAGTCCTATTGAGTTCATGCATTATTCTTTATTAATGCATTTGATTCTATTTTTTAACATCAACAGTTTTGATGTAAACATGTTAAAACCAAGGTTCACTTTCAAGGATCAGCACAATCCAGTGCAGTTGTGGGTGAGGATATGGAATTCTACCTCCAATGAAGCAGATTTTTATGTTTTTCAGAATTTCATTGTCTTTCCAATTATCAGGATGCTAGGCATAAATGTCACCAGGCTATCTCCTAGAGTCCTTAGGCTCTTAAGACCACTGTAGTATGTGGATAAGTGGGATGGAAATCATAATTGGGGTGATTTCTACTTAGGAGATAATTCCACAATTATCAGAGTGTATGGTTGTCCCCAACCCCCACATTTATTACCAAAGTATGTGCCTCTGAGACTGGCTTGTTTGGAATTTGTTTGGCAATTGATGTGTACAGATAAAGAGCTTCTGGCCCCTCATAGAAAGGGTACGCTCACACCCAGGCAATTCAGGGTAGGTGACTTCCTGATAGGAGAGAGGGGTTTTCCTCAAATTAGTGCATGGCTACAACAATTCAAAATGGTTACTGGTGCTTGTAGGCACATAGATCCTGAGGACTTCATCAAGATTGCCAGGATGACTTACATCCCAAACATTAGTGTGATCAAGGAGCATGAGGGTTTAGATGAAGAAGATGTGATTAGAAACATTTTGGATGAAGATGAGGTTAAGAGGAGATGGTACAGATTCTTTGATTTAGTATATTTGTCCAACCAATTGAAAGCATCTCAGATTCCTTTTGAGGATTTTTTCCCTGATCTTCCTTATTTGAAGAAGATTGATGGGATGATTGAAAAATATGATACCTTGGCAAATCAATTGGAAGGCTTGATTGATCAGAATAAGCCAGAGAAGAAGAAAAAGAAAGATTATTCATCTTCTGATGAGGAAGAATTCACTGATGAGTCACAAGAAGAAGATAGTCCTCCACAGGTTGAGGGACCACCAGTTGTTGATCTCACTCAAGATCAACCAGAAATACAGGATATCTCAGAGCCACCATTGAAGAAATAGAGGCTTGAGGAAGGTGAACCTTCAAGGCATGAGAAACAAAGAAGGGAAATTGATAGAGCATCTACTCTTGTACCAGGTGATAGGCCATATCATCATCAATTGAGGAAAGCAATAAGAGCAAGCAAGAAAATAGCCATTGAGCAAGAAAGTAGAGAAAAGTCCTTATGGTTGGAGAAGGATATCAGAGAGGTCTATCAAGAAGAATTCGTGAGTGATGATCAATTCATTAAGACTGATGAGTTCAAAAGTTTTCTCATTTGGAACAAGCAGCAAGAAGTAAAGAAAGCTCTGCCTGAAGGTATGGAGCCAAGTGAAGAAACTTTGAGAGCTCTTGCTTCATATGATCCTAGCCTTGATCCTATAACAGTGGACGAAGCCAGAGAATTGGTTAAATCAAGTGGAATGTTGTTAACCCCAGGATGGGATCTGACTTCTGCATTCCTCATTGATCAATTGAGAAAGCAACCAGAGGGTAGCCTATCATATGAGGTTCACATTGGTGACATGATAAGAGGAAGTGGCTATGACCCTAAGTCCCAAGCTGTTGCAATGTGGTCTATGGCCCCCAAAACCCAAAAGCCATCTCTATTGAGTATAGAGGATAAGATGGAGGGGAATAAGATTATATGGACTATACAAATACAACAGACCTTGAAGTCTCCAAGGCAGTAACTCATTGGGCTAATCTGAATGAAGCCAAGACAGCTCAGCTGTCAGAAAGATATGCCAAATTGTTTGAAAGTTCAAGCATGGTAGCCAAGGACAGAGATTTGAAAATGATGAAGATCAAACAATTGGAAGATGAGCTGGCAGAAATAAAGGTCAAACTTGAGGAAGCCTCAAAAATAATTCCTCCTCCTCCTTTGCAAATTGAGGTACCTGTTCAGGTAAACTTGGAAGCACCTGAGGGACCTGTTGAAGACTTGGAAAAGGTGAAATTGGATGCATCCCTAGACACTATAGCCAAAATAGTGCAGTACAGGCAAGACAAAATAAAGGACAAGATGGATGCAGTTCATAAATCAGTCAGCCTATTACATCAGACCAATCAAAAGGTGAATGACTATTTAGCCACCTTGGAGCCACTCTATAGTATTTGGTCTGGGAGGAATTTGTTGTTTGATAAGCTTTACAGTTTACAAGAACACAGGCCTGATATCCTGAAAGTAGTGACTGATGTATTTGAAAGGATTGGCCTAATAAGTGCAGCGTCAAAGCTTTTCAAAGGAAAGTCAAACCAAATAAAGGATAGGTTAGCCATGTTTGATAAAGATTACAGCAAGTATTTGCCCCCGGTATATGATGACAATGGAAATGTGGTCAAGCTAGAAGATTGGAAGTTGTCAATGGGTCAGTTGGTAATCAATCAAGACACCTTCCTAAAAGATAATAAGGCTTTGGATGTGGAAAGAACTAACAATATAATTGATAATTTATTCAAAGTTGAAAGTGACTGTATTAAGTTTGTAGCAGAAGTTAAAAATGTGACTGATTCTACATGGGAATGGCAAGTCAACTTATTACAGGAGCTGCAGAGTTATGACTAGCCATCTGATGATGATGTGGCAGCTTGGGAAAAGCTAATAACAAAGAAGAAGAAGAAACCGGTTATCCAGCTGACAGAGGAGGAAGAAGAATAGATTGCACTTGGCACCTGATCTAGAATTTGAGGGAGAGTGTGTTCAAATAGAGAATGATGTAAATTAGCTTGTAATGGCAGTCATCATTCATATGACAAACTTGGTAACTGCTCTAAAAATATCTACAAACAAAGGTGCCAGCTGCGGAAGTTGTTCAGAATTGAAAAAATATGCCTTGCTGTCTTTATTAAATATCTTTCTGTTTGTATTTTCTTTTGTTTTCTAGTGCAAATTTCTATCAGCCATCCGAAGCTTGTTGCATCCTTTCGAGGATGCCAGGATGGTTGATTAGTATAAATAGTCAGTTTCTATTGAAGATCGGGGTTGGAAAATATTTTTGTAAAGGAGAGGTCTGGAATATAGAACCTTATTTTCTTGAAATCAAGGAAGACTGTACCAATGCATTTGATCAATTAATACAAATACACTGGAGTTTTGTTACTATCATTTGATTGTCTTTACATGTGGAGTGTTTTAGTTTCTTTATGTATTTAGATTGTAAGACAGTTTAAATACATCTTTCACAAGGTGAATGTAGGGGTTGAGCTTAAGTTTCTTTCAAGGAAAGAGTAAAATCTTATGGGAGGTCTCTGGGAATTGAATATCTATATGTGGATTTGATGACAGGTGTAGGAATGGAAACAATGATATGTTAGGCATGTTATTTGAGTTTCATTGTATTCATTTTAATAGATATATGTGAAGGTAGAGTTTGACTCTGATGCCCAACAGATAAGGGACTGGTTTTAGATCCATTTACATTGGTTTACCATCCAAGATATAATTGATTGAAATTTTACTTTATATGCATAATTTCCAGACTTGAGTCATATTATGACAAGTTCATAAATATGTATTTCAATGCTTTGAAGAAGCAATAAACGAGGTTAACCCTTCCCTGAGTTTAACTCTAAAAGGAAGAGGGATGAATATCCTTAAGCCATTGTGTCGTGTTGCTATTTTTATAATCTATATCATGATGTTGTGTATCAGGATGATTTGGGTTATACTCAGAGTTTTAGCAACTTATTGAGTTGGATTTTGAAGGCAGTAACAAAGCAGTGAAGGAGCAAGTTCTCAATTCAGAGCTCAGTTGAACATTGAATTGATAGAGGTACACCCGCCTGAGTATATATTACTCAAAGTGAAGAAGATCTTAACCTTAATACCTTAGTAGTTTGTAACTTGCTAGGTTATAGCCATTGGGATTATTTGAGTAATTGATTAATCTATAGGTTCAAACACTAACAGATACTTTGGGTGTTCAATGTATAAATCTACCATAATATTCTAGTTCCTTTGTACTTTCCTCTGCATTCTTTTCATCAAACTCATCAACTTGGACATCAGTGCTTTCAATCATTTTATTAGTAGTTTTATTCAGATACTTATATGCTTTGGTTTTACTGGAATATCTAAGAAATATCCCTTCATCACCTTTTGAGTCAAACTTTCCGTTTCTCTCATGTTTTAGAATAAAACATTTTCTTCCAAAAATCCTAAAATAACTTACAGTTAGTTTGTGTCCAAACCATAACTCATAGGGTGTCTTGTTAGTGTCCTTCTTCAGTTGTACTCAGTTTAAAACATAAACAACTATACTGATAGCTTCCCTCTAGTATGTCCAAGCAACATTCTTTTGCAGCATCAATGTTCTTGCATAGTCAACTATTGACCTATTCCTTCTTTCAGCAATCCCTTTCTGCCGAGGTGTCCTCAGTGCAGAGACCTGTCTTTTAATACCATGCTCATTATAGAAATTAGTAAATTCATCAAAGATAAATTCACCTCCTCTATCAGATCTTAGGCATTTCAATTCTTTACCAGTCTCTTTTTCTACCTTTTCTTTATACCACTTAAAAATCTTAAATGCTTCAGATTTTTCTTTCAAGAACATAATAGTCATCAATCTAGTATAGTCATCAACAAAAAGAATAAAGTATCTATCACCATAATAACTCTGAGTTCTCATAGGACCACATAGGTCAGTATTAACCAACTCAAGTATCTTCTTTGTTGAATAATCCTTTCTTTTAAAACTAGATTTAGTCATCTTACCTTTCTGACATTCATGACACATAACATGATCTAGTTTTAACAAGTTAGGTAGACCTCTAACTCTTTTCCTTTTACTGATCTTAATCATGTTATCAAAGTTCACATGGCATAACCTTTTATGCCACAACCAAGCATCTTCATTTTTCATCATTAAGCAAGAAGATTCATCAGTATCAAGATAAAATAGATTACCTCTTGATTGTGCACCAGTTCCAAGTAATCTTTCACCATCATCAAATATTTTCACTTGTTCTCAAAAGCAACTCGATGACCTGAATTGTTCAGCTGTACCACACTTAACAAGTTATAGTTCAGTCCATCTACCCAATAAGCATTATCATATTTTATCCTATCATTTATCATTAGGGATCCTTTACCTCTTACCATATAGGGTGTGTCATTACCCATCTTAATAGATCCTCCATTTTATTCTTCAAGTTGATCAAATTTCTCCTCATCACCAGTCATGTGATGTGTACAGCCACTGTCTATGATCCATGTATTATTTTTGTTAACTTTAGAGATCAGTGCTATTTCTACATTTTTATCTTCTTCCTCTAAGTCATCTTTCATAGCAACAACTACAACTTCTACATCATCATCAGAATCGGATTAAGATTCATTATCTTTAGCTATGTAACATAAATTTTTGCCTTTATCATTACAGTCTTGGTTGTCTCTATTGTGTTAGTAGCCTTTGTTGACTCTTCTACCATAGCTTCCTTTAGATCAGTCTTTGGTTCTTTCATCATCTTTCTTATGTGGACATCTAGCAGGGATGTGGCCAACCCCTTTAATGTTAAAGCATGCTAAAGGTAGCTTACCTCTATACCTTCCTTTACCTTTGGGTAATCTCTTGGCCATAAGAGCTTCAAGTTCATCAAGCTCATCATCGATATAGCTGTCACTATCATCATTCTTATTATTCCTGCTAGACTTACCAATCTTCAAAGAGGACATGAAAGTGGATTCCAAAGATGGAACAACACTATTATCAAAGTTATTCAATTCAAAGGTTGTAAGTTTACCAATCAGATTGTCAAGTGTAAGGACATTACCAGCTTCAGACCTTATTTCATGAATAGCAGATATTCTGATTGCGTAAATTAGTAATAAGGTTCTGAGGACTTTGCTTACAACTGTTTCTTCACTAATAACTCCATCAGATGCTCTAATAGCATGTAATACCTCTTTCAGCCTATTTGTGTATTGCACAATATTCTCACCTTCCTTCATCTTCATATCATTGAATCTACCCCTTAAGCTTTCTGCTCTGGCTCTTTTGACATTCACATCTCCATTGTAAACTTGAGAAAGTTTATCCCACATGGCTTTTGCAGTAGTGCAGCTTTTAATATCTTCAAATTCAGCATTGGTATAGGTAGCAACAATCTCCATCATAGTAACATTGTGTTCATGCCTGTCTCTCATTTGATCAAGTGTCATGGGACCAATGGTCGGTTCTATATAGCCATTCTCCATCAATTCTAGTGCAGAATTCCCAATTCCAGATATGTACAAATTCATCCAGCTTTGCCATACTGCAAAGTTCTCTTTGTTTAGCTTTGGCACTTCCCTCTTATACATTTTGAGATCTTTGTACTAAAGTCCTTAAAACTCTATTCTAAGCAACCAATGCTCTGATACCAATTGTTAGAATAACTAAGAGGGAGGTGCATCAGTTATCCAATGTCCCAATACAAAATGTATAATCCAAAAACAAATACTTAAAAACTTCTGATACTCGGTAACTTAAAATACTGTACTATCTATGCTTTTACTGATTACCAGTCTAAAACATATAGTAGTTACTAATCAAATCAAATATGCAACATGTAAATATGACATCAGATAAACATCACAATCAACACATAACACAAGAGATTTAACATAGAAACCTTGTGAAGGGAAAAACCACCTGGGACCGGCAACCCAAAAATATTCATTCTTCTAAAGTGAGGTCCATGACGACCCAACCCTATTAAAGGTTACAAACACACTATTAGGCGTGACCTTGTTAGAGGATTTTAGACCAACCGTTATTGTCCAACCAACATTTACTCTGGGGTTGACAAGATAATAGTGTTAATTCTATGAGTGATACATAAAAGACTTTCTTAGTCCACTCGGTTAAGAGATTTGACTGTGTACAATGGTTAAAATGTAACAGTAGGTGATCTGCCTTAATACAAATTCAATTGTAGATGTACAGATCAATGTTAAGCTCATTCAATCCTCTGATCATTAAACCAATTCTATTCCAATCAATGTTTAGTAACTTACTGTCGCTCAGTAATAGCTTCCTATCACTCGGTAAAAACTCTATAGTTTGGTTCTCACTAAACATTATGGTCAAGTATGCATGAAAAATTATTCATGCGATAATTCTATAGTCTCCTCCTTCTGGCATTCTCTTCACTATGAAATCTCCAGTCTCTTATATATACAAGTAAATCATTTTCTTCTGCTGCATCAGATTTTGCCGCTTAATCATCTTCATTGATTTTTCCACTTAAACATACCTTGGCAGTTGTGTTAATAACACATTTGATTCTCATCCTTTAGATCTTTCCTAAATTTTGTTAGCTGTCGATCTGTGTAACAAACATTATCTTTTACGTAGAAATCATACACTTTCCATCTCATCAATCTTATTGGCTAAGCTAGTCATTTAGTTCCTCTGTTCTACTCAGTTAGCAAAGAAATGCATCAGTGAACACAAGCTTGGTTTACACTATGCTTAGTATACACTACACTCCATCGGTGTACACTGAAATGCTTCATCAACTGACAACACTACTTTGTGTTTTTCAGCTCTTTTCCTCATCGTAGATGAATGAAACATAATCAAGTCAATATCATAAGGTCATAGACTCATCAAAAAGTTACTTAATGTAGTCTTTATCCTCATCTATCATATCCATCTTCCTCATGTAGATATTTTTGTACTTCATCTCTTTCACTCCTTTAATACATATGTTTTGGTATAGTAACTTACAAGATAAGTGCTATCAAACTAGTTGACATCAATGACAACATAATACTAATTTAATCATATTACATATCTAATCAATCATCTCGGTGATCTTAAATCACATATTCTTCAATTAGGTTCTAAATCAATTGTTGTTCATCAGGTGTAAGTTAGGAGATTAGTCTCTTCTCCTTCACGGAGAATCATAAATCTAGAGCTTATTATAATTTATCCATTTTCTTTATTGTACACCTTTAAAGGGCTTGCCAGTTGAGGAAAAAATCTCTCAAGAATGACCTAAGTGGGGACAAGTCTTAAGTCTATTCTTCAACCCCACTATAAACTTTGATGCTTCCTTGAGGATAAAGCCTCGGAAGACATGATCTATTTTATCTTGGGAGATTGATGAACAATCCCAATGATAGACTTGGATTTTCTTTAGAGCGGAGCCACTTAAATGTCACTTGCGAGACTACACACTTTCAAGTTCCTATAGGGCTTACAACCTCAATCCTGCTTGCGAGACTATGGGAGATTGTTGTGAACATATGCCTTCATTAAAAACCTTATGTTAGATGCTAACCAGATGACCCCCAAAAGGTTTTTATCACTTGTGCGAGGAAAATAGTAATTCCCCTAGACATTCACCATATCAAGCCCTCGTTGACATTACTACTTGGCTAATATGGGCTCCAATATCCATTGCATGTTATTGGACTACCATATCTTGAGGAGTCTTTGAGTGTGTTCATAAGTCAATGAACAAGTGGTACTAATATCTACCTAGAATAGGGAAGGATAGGCATGTCTTCATAAAAATGATTGCTTGATGTGTTCTTATTGCAAATTCAGATAATTACCCCTAAATGAACAAACACAGAGTATTTACAAGCACTTGCAAATACCTAAAATTCACTGGAATTCGATAGAAATGACCCATTTTCCAAGAAAACATTGAAACAAAAAACTTCTTGACATCAGTGGATCGCATCCTAGATCACATATGTTCAAACCTGGATCACATCTGGTAGTTACACCATTTCCCAGATCACATTTGGTAACTATTGCATTTCCTGAGGTGCACCCTGTATTTCTGAGATCACATCCAGGACCAAAAACTTTGCCAGTCACCTGTAAAAGATCACATCTGGGATAGTGAGCACTTCTATACCTTCCAAAACCAAAATTTTCACATTTTTTTTTTATTGAGAATCATTTATTAAACACTTCTCTTCAGCTTAGAGCCAAGGTCTGAGGGGTATCCATTCTGCCAAAGTCGCCCGGGGCACGATCCCGACCTCATCCCTTTTAAAGATGTCTTCTCGCTTGGCATGCACCCAATGAGATACCCATTTGGCCCAATAGTAAGTTCCTATTGTCAAAACATAGCCATTTGATAACCATAAAGAGGCATCTTTGAGAACGTCTTGTCACCTTACATGGTCCAAATCTGCATTGTCCAATTGTGGAGTCAGTTTATCCTATCAGCTACAACCAAGTTCTCATCTCATAAACATGCTGAAACTTTCACATTATCAGACCCACTTGCACTTTGGTTCCCAACTCACAAATAGGGTATTTTGACACCCTTTGATGCTGGATCCATAAAAAAATTTCAAACCCACTATTGCATCCATGGATTCACAATCAGACATTGCAAACTATCAGACCCACTTTAAACACAAGACACTCATTGGTTCCTCAATCTAGTTTTCATGGTCATGACAAGGCACAAAGCTTACTATTTTGAAAATAACCCATTCCCAAATGAAATACCTTTGATTACATTGGAAATGGGAGAAACTTCAAGACTATATCCCTTATACAACACTACACCCACCACTATTCATACAATGACACCCGAACAAATAAACATGAACAACCAAGAAGATGTCCGATAGGATGAAAGATACCATGACCAAGATAATCAAGAAGAACATGGAAAACAAGCACAAAATAACCAAGGAGAGATATGATACCATGACACATATTAGGATGATGATGATGAAGATCCAACTAAAAAAGAATACCAAAGAGCTGTAAGAAGCAAATGATTCAACAAAATCCTTGAAAGAGATTTGGAAGAAAACAAAGAGAAATACTTCCTAGAACTCGCTTCTTGAGGTGTGAAGTTACCAAAGGACTATGATATAAACCAACTTAAGAAAAAGAAGGATCTTAGTCCTATGTCAATTCTAACAAGACAACTACTTGCCATGCAAGTAGAAATTCAAGAGATTAAGAAATCAAAGGACAAACTAAAACAACAATACTCTTTGGAGCACATATGTCCTTTCCCTTTTGACAAGGGACTCAAAATGATTCCATTTCCTAAAAATGTCACAATACCAACATATGACAAATACACGGGAAATTCTGACCCTCAAGATCATGTGAGGGAATTTTTCACAATCAGTATGGAGTTCATGCATGAGAAAACATATCTAATGAGATTATTTTAATGAAGTTTAGGTGGACAAGCTATGGATTGGTTCTCAAAATTACCTATAGGAATCAAGACATTTGATGAACTAGTGCAAAAATTCATACAACACTACTCCTACAACATCCAACACACAATAAAAATGTTGGATCTATGCAATACCAAGCAAAAAATATGAGAATCATTCTTCAATTTCCTACAAAGATGGAGGAAAATATTTTCACGATATGCTCGGCATATACCTGAAAATGAAAAAATGGACATCTTTATTAACAACTTGATTCCTAAAATGAATTTTCTAATACAATTGCAAGGACCTCCAAGCTTTGACAAAATGATAGATAGTGTCATCAAGATTGAAGAAGTCTTGATCAAGAAAGGTGAAATCACTATCAACAAGGAAAACAAAGACAAGTTCTATCCCACCAAAGATAAGTACAAATATGGAAACAAGAACAAACATGTGGTTAATGATGGAGTGGTTGATACTCCTAATCCAAAGCCTAAACTAGATGTTTTCAATCTTACAACAAGTCTTCAAATGAGCAAGAATCTGAATCCTACTGTGACACCAATGGCAAGAAAGACCTTCAATAAACCTCCTATTTGAACAAAACCTTGGGCAATGAGGCCTAAGAGAACATTCACACCATTGGGAGATACCTTGGAAGTGGTCTTAAAGTCACTCTTGGATAACAAAATCATCATGATTCCTAATTCTAAACCTTGGGAACCATAAATAAAACCCAAGTGGTGGAACAATAATCATTACTATGATTTCCATTGCAACAAAGGACACAAAACCAACAACTGTATGAAGTTGAGACATGTTATTCAAGACCTAATTGAAGAAGGAAAAGTCAAGGTGGATGGACATCACACAAACAATGACCATAAGGTATATCAAACTCCCTTACCAAGCTATGAAAAGGGAGAGTCTTCCAAGTGTAACACAATTAAATACACATATTCTGATAATGACAATGTAATCCATATGGTGGAACCATGCAAACACTCCTTCAATAAGATCACTCTAAAAGGAGTAAAAAACAAAACTGAATCTTCCAATGCCATAACACAAAGTCAAGCTAAGCTCACTCTCTAAGGACCTTCTACATCTAACACACCAATTATGACTACAAAAAATCTAAGCAAGTGGTATTACCTGCAAAGTTTAATCTTGTGGATCAATTACAAAAGACAACCACTCAAATATCTATCCTAGAGTTGTTGAAAATATCCCCTAGTCATAGGGAAATTCTTGATTAGGCCCTACTTAGAACTAATGTACTGAAAGATCTAGATGTGGATAGATTCCAGGTTATGGTTGGTCACTTAAATTCCCTACATTACTTATCTTTTTCTGAAGATGATGATAAATCTTTGAACCAACCACATAAGAAACCTCTACATTTAGAAGTACTCATTCATAAACATTGTGTCAAATGTGTCTTGATAGATGGAGGTGTTGGTTTGAACATTTGCACATATAACTTGATAAAATAGTTGGGCTTCTTAGAACATGCAATTGATCCTAGAAGAAAGATAACTATCAAGGCTTATGATGAAGAAGAAAGATCATCCAAAGGATTAGTTGTTCTACCTATAAGAGTGGGACCAATGGAGCAAGATGTCTTATGTCAAGTTCTTGATCTCCCCCTTGCATACAATATTATTCTTGGAAGGCCATGGATACACTCAATGCAAGCTATGCCTTCTACTTATCATCAATGCCTAAAATTTCTACATAATGGAGTGGAGGTTACTATTCTAGAAGACACCACATACACTTGCAATAATCTCAAACAAATAGAAAGCATGGTTCCTGACAACAAAGAAAGCTCAAATAAGGTGGGGACATCCAAAGAAATGGTTTTGAAAAGCTTTGCTAAAAAGATCAACATCCAGGAGACAAGCATGGGTGAATACAAGATGGATCCTGCAATATATTTGATGGATCTTCCCATATCTCCTAGAACACAAGGAAGACCTTCATCAATATTTACACCTTCCAATGTCAACACTCTAACTATACATAAAGGAATTGGAATTGTCAAAGACAATGGCTTTATAAAGAACCTGAAGAAGATGGAAATGTCAAACATGTTGAGATAGCTCCAAAAAAATATGGAAAGGGATTTGAAATCATGAAACAAATGGGATACAAAGGAAAAGGACCCTTGGGAAAAAATAAACAAGGACTTGTAGAACCTCTACATATGGATTTTAGAAATCCTAAAGACAAGACTAGATTAGGCTTCAGGGAAGCAAGATTTCATCCTACAACAAAAAGGGGTCCCCTATTTGATAGATTAGGAGACTCAGATGATGAAGAAGAGGTAGAACGACAACCTATTGCCTACGAAAGGTTTCTACTCTTACAAGGAGACCCATTATGAAAAATTGGTGCTAATCTTAGACAAGAACCAAATGAAGAACAAGTAGAAGAACCTAAAGAAGAACAAGAACAAGGGCTTCCTATTTTTGACACACCTCATTGTGATGAGGATCTAGAAATGATGATTCCACAAGAACCATTACAAGAAGAGGAGAATTGTGCTAATGAAGAAGATGAAGTACCCATGACTATTGCCCACTTCTTGGGAGTTTTAGATTATAGTCAGGTAGAATCACATGAATATGAATGGGATGTCCTTTCTAATGCTACCATGGACATAGAGATAGATGTGATACACAAATTTTCTGCTAGAGTCTTGATTGAAGAAGGGGAGAGTTCTAATGCTAGACCACTAGAGTTAGATTTGCATAACACTAACATGAACTCTAATAATAATGAACATGACTCTAATAATCCTAACATCTATTTAGAAGAAAATTTAATAGAAGACATCTTGGAGGTTAATGACATTGATAATAAAATGGTGCCATCTCTTGAGCCTATTGAGTCTTTGTCCTTAAAACACCCTGAACTGATAGACTGGGATGAACCTGTAACCACAAGCCTATTAGCTTTTGACAATGACTATGCCATAGCCTATTATCTAAATGCTTGTGAACCCTTCCTTTCTTCCACTAGTGTAAAGAGAGAAACTATGACTGAGGAGGATATCAAGTTTCTTAGTCTCAAAATGAAAAACAAAAAGAACAAGAAATTTGATGGTGAAAACCACCTAGTGGTAGTATCAGATCCTAAAAGAGAAAAACAAAAAGACATATCCAATGGTGAAAATCTCCTAGAGGCACCAAACGATGGGATTCTTGATATCCTCCCAGATCACTTTCAGGAAAGATCATTAGTTTTGATTGAACCTACATAACCCATTAATTTGGGAACAACATAAGTGACACAAGGTAGGGAGCAAGAGGGGCCAAAGGATGGCGCACCCTAATGATCCAAGCCTACTCAAAACATGCAGAAGCCAACAAACAAAATAGTGAGAGAGAGAATGCATAACTTTCATATATTATCATCAATTCAATCATACATGACAAGCTATAAGGCCTTCCTGGTTATGGCCAGATATTAAAAATAATCTCAAAAGTCCTCAAACATGCAAGAATCTATTACAAATCCCCAATCTAATGTCTCCTATCTTTTATCCCCAAAAAATCTCCCTAAACAACACCCAAACATCTACATTTATACAAGAAGCTACGAAATTGAGTCGGCCTTCACATTCTTGTCCTCAGGAATGTTTTCATATTCAAAATACTTTTCCATTTCAGTGATCCAGTCCACCAATTCATAAGAATCTAGCTTTCCACCATACTCACAAGGATTGAAATGTGGTGTTGAGTTCAGACTTGTCAAAGCCTTCAAAAATCTTTCTTCACATTGATCCATAACAGGTGCAGGTTCTGCATTTCCCTGTTCTTCTTCAATTTCATCATCACTAACATCTTCAAGATGTTTGCCTCTTCTCTGGGCTATTTCCACTGTTTCTAACCTAGCAAAATTTTTCCTTAGCATATCTGCCAATCCTAGATTTTCATCTCACCTCCCACGAACCATCTTGACAACCCTCTGCAATTGCAAGTCAGATCACAATCTGGTACCCCACAACAATCAACTAGGGCTTCAAGAGGAACCTACAAACCTAGATCTGTAGAACTAGATCAAGATCTAACCTCACTCTGATACCACTTGACGCAAGGCAGGTAGCAAGAGGGGCCAAAGGATGGTGCACCATGATGATCCAAGCTTGCTCAACACATGTAGAAGCCAACAAACACAACAGTGAGAGAGAGAATGCAAAACTTTCATATATTATCATCAATTGAATCATACATGCTGAGTTGTAAGGCCTTCTCAGTTACAACCAGATATTACAAAGAATCTCAAAATTCCTCAAACATGTGAGGATCTATTACAAATCCCCAATCTAATGTCTCCTATCTTCTATCCTCCAAAAATCCCCATAAACAACACCCAAACATCTACATTTATACAAGAAGCTACCAAATTGAGTCGGCCTTCAGATCCATAATTAACAAAAGTAACAGTCATATCTAGGACCACATGCTTCCTAGTGATGGATACAAACATTAAATCCATGATCCAATATAAATGCACAAGTCAGCCACAATAGGAAACAAAACAAAACTTATCGGTAAGCATGATAACCAAGCAGCAGACAGACAATGCTGAGCGCCAGTGAAATAATCAACTGCCCAGGAGAGAATCGACCACACTCGGTAACCAAAGGAAACCAACCAACTACGAACCAACTCAGTCAAAGTAGAAATTGAGCAACACAGACAAACTCCAAATTATTTTTGGTGACGTAGGATTGCCAAGGACACAGATTTAATCATGCATCACTTGTCTATTTCACCTGATATAAAACCAGTAAAGAAAAAACTCAGAAAGATGAATCCACACGTGCAATTGCTAGTAAAAGAAGAATTGGAAAAACTATTGAAGGCTGGATTCATTAGAACTATTGATTATGTGGAGTGGATCTCAAACATAGTTCCTATTTCTAACGTGGATAAGTCCATCAGAGTTTACACGAACTTTAGAGATCTCAACAAGGCTTGCCCTAAAGATGATTTCCCACTTCCAAACATTGATATCATTGTAGATCTAATAGCTAGCTATGAGATGTACTCCCTAATGGATGGATTTTCAAGATATAATCAGATCAAAGTTTCTCCTGAAGATCAAGAAAAGACTGTATTCACATGCACATGGGGAACATACTATTGGAATGTGATGCCATTCAGTCTTAAGAATGCAGGTGCAACTTATCAAAGAGCAATGACCACAATATTCCATGACATGATGCATAAGAACATAGAAGACTATGTAGATGAAACCTTGGCTAAGTCAAAGATAAGAGCTACACACATAGAAGACCTAAGGAAGATCTTTGATAGAATGTAATAGTTCCAATTAAGATTTAATCCTAAGAAATGTTGATAGGAAGACTAGCTAAGCGGGTCCTAATCCTAAGTGAATTTGATATTGAATATGTGGACAAAAAGGACAAGTGATTGCTGATCAACTTGTAGAAACACCATTACTAGATAACCAGCCATTACATGTGGATTTTCCAAATGAATCTATCATGCACTTAACAAAACATCCCTGGAAAATGCATTTTGATGGCTCTTTCACACAGTAGGGATCATGAGCTAGATGCTTATTCTTTGCACCACAAGGATAAAAGATCTCCAAAGCTTATAAAATGATCTTCCAATGCACCAACAATATAGTATAATATGAAGCTCTTGTGAATGGAATTAAGTTGGCAATAGAGTGGAAAATCATTGAATTACACATCTATGGAGACTCGCAACTCATTATCAATCAAGTGAATGGTGACTATCAGACTAAAGATGACAAGCTTATGCCTTATAAGAGAATGGTGGATGACTTGAAAAAGTACTTTGTCTTCATTACATTTCAACAAGTTCCAAGATCAAAGAATAGAGAAGCTGATGCGATGGCTACTTTATCATCCATGTTACAATTGGAGGAACATCAATTTTGCTATGACTTCTTGGTGGAAGAACTCCCTTTCCCAACTTATGACTCACTTGAATCCCAAATTGTTTGTGCCGTGGAAACCCAAGTGTTGTAGATACACCCACATCTACTCCTATCTTAAAGACCAAACAATTCCCAAAGGCTATTATAAAAATGAAAGAAGATCCCTCATAAGAGCAGCATCATGTTACGTAATCATCACTAATGACTTGTTTAGACGTAGTCTAAATGGCACACTTCTTAGGTGTTTAGAACATGAAGAGTCTAATTTCATATTAAAATAAGTTCATGAAGGAGTGTGTGGATCACACTCAAATGGTTTTTCATTAGCTAAGAAAATTTTAAGAGTTGGGTATTATTGGCCCACTATGGAGAAAGATGCCATCCACTTTGCAAAAAATTGTAAGAAATGCCAAATCCATGACAACCTGATACATGCTCTAGCTAGAGAGTTGATTCCCTTCATAGCACATTGGCCATTTCAGTAGTGGGCCTTTGATTTGGTTGGTCAGATTTACCCTAATTCATCAAGTAGGAATAAATACATCATCACTGCAATTGAGTATTTCAAAAAATGGGTGGAAGCTATCCCACTGTCCAATGCAATTGGAAAAAGAGTTTCCATGTTTATCTTGAACTACATCATCTTCCATTATGGCATACCCTCGTCGATTGTGATTGACAATGGGGGTCAATTAAAAAATAAAGACAGATATGTTGTCTTCAATTCAAAATCACTCAGCACTGTTCCTTGATCTATTACCCTAAAGGTAATGGACAGGATGAAGCATCAAACAAGAATGTTCTAAAAATCTTGCATAGGACAGTAAACAAATCAGGAAGGGATTGGCATTTTCAAATCAAATCTAGCATTATGAGCTTATAGAATAAGCATTAGAACACCAACTGACGCAAATCCTTTTGCACTAGTTTATGGATCAGAGGTAGTATTACCAGTTGAGGTAGAGATTCCATCACTGAGGGTATCATTGAAACATCTAGTCGCTAATGAGGACTATAGAATCTCTAGACTGCAAGAGCTAGAATTGCTAGATGAGCGCAGACAATAGGTGTTTGATCACCTTAAAGCTTATCAAAAGAGAATGTCAAGAGGATACAACAAGAAAGTAAAACCAAGAAGTTTTCAGATTGGAGATCTAGTCCTAAGAGAAAATCCTAAGAATCAACATAATTAAGAACAAAAGGGAAAATTTGAACCCAACTAGCTAGGTCCCTTTGTTATTACAACAACATTTGGATCAGAAGCCTATCAATTAGCTACACCTGAAGGAGATGTTTTACTAGATCCAATCAACACTCTACATCTAAAAAGGTTTTATGCCTGACATTCTTGAGATGGCTCCTGTACAGTGAAAAGAGTCCTAAAAAAAGTTGAAAAACAACAAATATGGATCTTGAAAAAAATAAAAAACAATAGAAAAAGTTCTGAAAAAATGACCATCTCGGTGAAAACCTAGCAAATAGGCACCTTGGTGAGTCCAAAAAAAATAGAAAAAGAGAAAAATACAAAAAAAAAAGAAAATAAAAAAGAACAAAAAATTTGGAAAAGAGAAAAAGTGTCTTGGTGAAAACTTGGTAAATAGGCGCCATGATAGCAAAAATAGAAAAGGTTTGGCCAAGTGGTGAAAACCTGGTAAATAGGTGCTACTTGTAATCAATGCTCCATCTCTCAAGACAATTCTTGCACATTTGGCCTATCTAAATATCGATTTGTATATATCTTTCAGTCACTTCTGTGATGCACCAAATCCTAAGAGAACTATCAGAAAATTATGCCTTCCTAAGACTGGAATCTGTCCACATTAGGGTCCTAGGTAAACTATTTTTCCCTAGGGGGAATTGATCAAAATCACATTTGTTGATAGGATGTTGAGTCCGCAATTGAAAATAAACTACGAACAATGGTATTTCTCAATACCACCCTAGTCTGTAATTGACAATAAACTATGAACAACAGTATTTCTCAATACCACCCTAGTCCACAATCGACAATAAAATATGAAGAAAGGTATTTTTAAATGCCAACCACTCGACCAAAATGTGTTTCTCAACACAACGTCATGGTGAAAGAGTGTTCCTAAACACTAAATAGGTAAAACACTTATGGATGAAAGAAAATCTTTAATTGATAATAGTTCCTATGCATGTGTTTGCAAAATGAACCAAAGGTGTTTTTCAATGCTATAATCACAACTGTCTGTTTTAAAAAGAAAATGAAATGATCATTCTAAAGGGACAATGAACTTTTCTTATTATCAATTTTTGATTGTTGTACTTCCTTGAGTGACTTGATGATGTCTCTGGACTAGAGAAACAAGGACTGGTGGCATGACGTTTTCTTTGTCTTCTATTTATGGTAATAAATCCAATGATCTAAGGTGATCATGGGGAATGGGTGTCTACTATAAGTACCTCCATCATGATTGGAATGCCATGTATACCTTGACCTCTTTCCTATGAAAAACTTAGTGAGGTTGGATCTATTTCCTTGCCTATTTAAAAACTAACAAAGATAAACTACTTCCTAGTAAGGTACATAGTAAATCAGATTATACCCAAGGATATGAACACAGAATGAAAGGTCATTGTGGGTATACATTTACACATTATGCACCAAAAAAGAAACAGTTTATATCAAAAAGGAATTAACTGACAAAACATTCTAGCTATGTGCTTTAGTGTTTAGGTTATCTTTCAACATGACAAATAAAAAGGATGTATTCATATTTTTAGGATTGCTAAATCTATCAGTGAAAATTGTACCATCCTAATGAGGTCCTGCTAACAAAGTTCTCTATGATGAAAAACAACCCACATTGAATAAACAATGACTGTCCTAGGTGTCTTAGTCTAGGTACATTTCATTAGTTAATTACATTAGGGTTCATTTTAGTTGCATATCATATTAATGTGCATTAGGTTCATTTAGATGCATTTCATTATCTTTAGTTGCACTAAAATTCATTTTTAAAATTACATTCATTTTAATTTTGTATAAGCATGAATGTGTGGATTCAACTATCTAAAACATTGATATGAGCTGAAAATCTATCTAAAACATTTTGATATGAGCTGAAAATTATGGAAGCATTAACCATTTGACATGTGTGATCAAGTACATCATGAAATCATAAAAGAATTGAAATTGAAATGACTAAGTATAAATCACTGATATCCATTTGCATTCATAAATCCATTTCATATCATGAGACCATTTTCATAATGCATCCATATTCATTCATACACAAATAAAAGTGAGATGTCCATACATCATATCACAATACATCTTGTACATACATATCCATACATAAAATAAAGTTTTCATCCATTCATTCATAAAAACTTTGAAATAACAAAAACATGAGCATATATCAGTGAAATATATCATGACATCATTTTATCATCATCTAATCTAAATCTTGACCAAGTATGACAATCACATCAATATCCAAAGCATAAAATGAATGTCATATATCCAACATGTGCAAAAAATTAAAAGCCATCAGAGATCAAATATCAGTATGATAGAAACAAGATGACATCAAATTAGATAAGACATCCATATTAGAATCAACATCAATATATCATCAGAATAGCATATCAGAAATGTCCATGATAGAGTATCAAGAATGTCCATAAGAAAGAATCAAAGTGTCAACATCAGTATATCAAAGCAATGAAAGAAACAAGTATCAAAGTATCAAAGTCATATGAGACAATGTATCATAAAATAAAAGGTAAAGAGGACATGAGAGTGTATCGATAAAAAATGGTACAAGCACATGATATCATCAATAAAGTACATATACATTGGTGATACAAATATGAATATTAGAATGTCTACACCTCCTAGCCCCCTCATCCTCTGCTGGAAGGTCAGGAGGGGGTGCATCTACTCTGCTAGGTGGTGGTGGTGGAGGAGGCATAGCACTCTCAGACTGCTATAATATCACTGAATATAGGGGAGCTCTATGGGAAGAAAGAACCACAACATAATACAAAGTGAAGTATTATATAGCCCTCTGTCCCTGATGGGTGGCTGTATGTGCATATCTATCTCTCTCCACCCTCAGTTGCACTAGCTGCGTATCCTTGTGTGCTCTCAAGTGTGCTAGCTATGCATCTCTATCTACTCTTAGCTTCCCTATCTGGGTATCCCTCTCTGCCCTCAGTTGGGTCAACTACGCATCTCTCTCTAATAGCTGAGCTCTGAGGGTAGCTATCTCTAATCTCAAGGTAGTACACTCCTGCTTGCACTGTGATAGTTTATCTCCATCATCACCTAGAGGAGGATCCCGAGGTACCTGTTGCTGCTGCTAATCCTGATCCCCTCCTCTTGCAGCCCTCTATGCATGCTCATCTCTATGCAATAAGGGCCCTGTATCCCTCTGAGGAGGAGTGACCCGCAATCTCTATTATCTCTATTTCCTAGAGTCTCCTCTCGAGGCCCGCTATCTATTTCTCCCTCCACCTCTGCCTCCACCCCTATCATCTCCTTTATCATCTCCTCCATCACCTCTACCTCCATGATCTCCATCTCTCCCTCTATCTCACCCTTTGTCCCAACCTCTCCCCCTATCTCCACCTTAAGAAACTTGGCCACAACCACCACCATCGTCATTGGGATCATAGTCTAGTGCATCCTCAATACGGGTGATGACCTCCTCAGGAGTAGTAAATATGGGGTATGGATGTCTCAGATAATGTGCATGGTACTCATAAGTTACCCCAACATCACGTACATCTTCCTATATATCCCAATATACATGTGCCATCTGGGAGATCTCATGAATAGCAGTCTCATATACCAATCTAGATCCCCATCAGGCCTCCTCACTCCTGATCCGTGCATATATACATGTCTCATGAGACATGCCCTATACTCAACCATACTGCTAGCATACGCATGTGATAAGGAACCTCTCAACAATGTAATAGGTCCTCCCTACCAGGTACCTACTTTGAAAGAAGAAAGGCATCTGCCTAACATATAATGGCCGGCCCTCATAGTCTACATAGGGTCCCCATACAACATCTGTGACATCATCTAAAAGATGGCATGAATACTCTAACTTTCCCAAATGGGGGTGTTGTATAAGACCTAAATACATAAAAATGTAAGGCAGTCCGGTGTCGCGGTGCCTATCTACTATGGGCTGTGTGATGGGGATATGTTCCCACGTCCAGACCTACAGAACAAGTATACTAATAGTCATGGATTGTGAATGCTGATACACAATCTCATCGAGCACACGGTACATGTGAGACAAGATATAGCTACCCTAGGCATACTGACCAGGTGCTTGAATCATTTGACTGATCACCCTAGACCAACTACACATGAAGCCATGCTGAACCTGATCAGGCATCAAAAGGCCACCAATCAACCCAGCTAAGTAAATAGGTAGGGGGGCATAGTTGGTGACCATGTGGTCCCAACTCAGATATCGACCTATGATGGTGTCATCCTGGAATAATCTCCTAGCATTTGCAATCGTCACTGGCCCAGATACCTCATACTCAACCCGGGTGCCCATAACATAAACATGAAGAATACACCACATGTCCTCCAGTGTGATGGTCATCTCACCTTTGGGTAAATGGAAGGTGTTGTTCTCGGAGTGCCACCACTCTGCCAGTTCTATCAAAAGGCCACAATTTACCCGAATGTTAGGTAAATTCACCAAATTCCATAGGTCACAACATAGCACTACATGCTGATCCTCTAGGCTCAACTAATTATGTAAAGCTAGGACCTAGATAGGTTGCAGGGATCTAAATGACACAACATCGAAATCAGTTCGCACAATAGAAAATAGGGGCACTATGTCAGCATTAGACAAAAGAAGTTGGCCAAAATTTTTTCTTAAGGTTCAAAAAGACAAGTACACTTGGCTCAAAAATCAAGAAAACCAAAAATGACCTAGAACTCCTAGATGTGACTTAGGAAATTTGGGATACCATCCTAAAATGGGGCATGAGCTAGGAAATCTTGAATGCGATTTGGGAAATCCAGGAGGCAATCTGAAATGCCGGATGCGACTCTGTCACTAAAAAAAGGACAAAAACTTTGAATTTGTTTAGATTTTATCGAATGTGACTTGATGGGGTACGATCGGAGAAATCCAGGATATGATTTTGAATGTAGGATGCAATGCAGGTTTGAACGGATGTGATCCTGCACTTGGGATGCAATTGAAAATGAATCTAGCTATAAAATGCTTAAAAATGCATGAAATTCAAAATTTTCAAATTGAAATGGTTCGTTGTCGGGTACTCACAGGTGGTGCGTAATGTCATGGCTGGTTGTGTCACCTAGCCATCTCAAATTGGTGCTTCTCCATTGGGAACACCATTGTCACTCAAAGCTTAGTAAAAAGTCAAAGGGTAAAAGTGAAAATGAATAGTTAAAATGGATTTTTGACCTATTTAAGCCTCCTGGGAGCCCTGGAACCCTAAAGGACAATTAATGCTAATACATCACAGAGGCTTAATATCGGGACCAAAATCAAAATAGGTGATTTATATCACCCAGATGTAGTTAAAATAGAGTTATAAAAAAAAGTCAACTTTCAGAATGCAGAAGTTAAACATGGTCAAATTGTAGTCAAACAGGGGCAAAATGAGTAGAAAGGGTACCGCGAGAAAGGAAAATCAGTGCAATAATAATTTTCAATCAAATAAATGATCAACAAAAGTCAAACTTCAATCAAACACACTTAATGAGAGCTGAACAAAGCACAATTAATGCACAAAAAGGTTACCAGAAGCTATAAAAAGTGATTTTCTCACTCATGCAACAAATTTTTAGGCTAGGATATTGTTTAAACACAAGTCAAACTTGGTCAACTATCTAGTTTTCTTGGTCAAACTTGGTCAAACAGTGTTTTTTTAACACTAATATCGATCTAAATGGCTTGATAACTCTTTCGAATCAATCTACGCTTGATCCAAATCCATTCTAATCATGATGATTCTTCATAAATGCTCAAAACCAATGATTTTATTTGAATTCATTCCGATTTTGGTCCCGAGGGGCCATAATCATACTGCAATTCAACTGCTTTGAATGAAATTCTTCAACACCAGGGGCCTGACAGTTTTCTTCAATAAAGTTGAGGCTATTAATCTTTACAACATTAATCAATTTCATCGCTTCAAATCAAATTGATTACTTGTCAGCATGTTCAAATTTAACTAAAATTTCTTTTCAAAATCTCCTATCAATTTTTGTTCAATCAAGCTCAGAATCGATAGTGTCAATTCTCATTCAATCAAGCTCTGAATTCTCAAATTCAGAGGAGTTCTCGTTATTGCTCTCTAAATCTTTCAAAGTAGAATCATTTCTCTCTAAATCTCCTTTAAATCAGAGTGGCTCTCGCTGCTCTCTAAATCACTTGAGTTCAAAGTAGTCCTTGCTGCCCTCTAAATCTCCTTGAATCATAATTTAAATCAGATTTTCTTTGAATCCCTGTGATGTTCACAATGCAATTCAAAGAGGGGAAAATGTAATCAACTAAAATCGGGCTTATAGAACCTAAGGCTCTATTTTCCCTAGTTCAGAATAATACCTTAATTATGTTAATTCAATCTTTGATTGTTGACATAATTCTCACAATTTGATAAAATCAATTCAATCTTCAAATCAAGCATTTATCACCAAGGTTTCAAGCAAAAATCAAGTCAATTAACTCTAGGCCTAATTAATTAATTCAATCCCACCAAATGCATGGCTAGAGTTATTAATTAAAGAAAAATGATAAATACCTCTTAAATCAACAAACACAACAAACACACTCTAATCATTAAGAAGCTCTCACATGGATCAAGGATCAAGCCAATATGCATCTCAACCACTCCTCCCAGATGCATCTCAACTACTCAATTCCTCCTACAATCTATAAAAGAGAAATTTCAAATGCTCATTCTGGCTCCTAATCTTCTAATCCTTCTCACCTTCCTAATGCTTGGATTTGGAGGCTTCTTAATCTTTGGATTTGGAACCCTCTTGCTAATGTTTTCACTCCTAATGTTTAATGCTTTGATTTTGATAGTTGTTCTTATGCTTTCATGCTTAATTCACATGCTTTAGCTAATTAAGAAATGTCTCAATTGGGTAATTTGGTAAAGAATTCATGTTTTCATGCTTAGTTGTGAAGCATTTCCTAGATTTAGCTAATTTCATACATGTTGCATTTGAATCTCTCATTTTAGTGTCACATTGTCAACCATTTTAAGGGTTAAATTTGAGAGCTACTAACCCCTATTTCATACTTGCACTAACTAGAGAGCAATAGGATGATTTCATTTGTTGATTTCTTTTTTTTGCATGCTTAATCCTTCTAACAAACAATATAATGTCTTATTGAAGTGCTGTGATGCAGGTCATAAACTCACACACACAGTGCTAAGTCAAATAAATGTTGTATATTGCCAACACTTTGGTAATATATGATTTCTGACTCTATATTGATTATTTGCATAAGTATTTATTATGTTTTGTGATGTATTTTGAGAGCCGACTGGATGGAAGAATTAGTATAAGTAGAGAGTTTTTTATGAAAGTGATAAGTGTGTTTTGTGATGATGATGTGATGGATGCAAATCTGAGAGAAGAGAGTAGATGTGAGATCAGTTTTTGACAGAGCTATAACTGGAACTATCTAAGCATAGTAAGTGCTTGTATTGTTCATTTTTGGAGAACACTTTGTGACAGTAATTTGATTGTAAGAGTTGTAAGATCACCACATTTAACAAGGTTTTTGTATACCCCTAAGAGGGTTTTGTATTACTCTAACAAGGAAATGTACTATATAATAATCAGCTGCTAACAGTTGTAGATCTCCTAACAGGGATATAATATTTTAGTGCATAGTTGTGGGTACCAACCCCACTGGGGTTTTCCCTTGGCTAGGGTTTCCTTGAAAAAAAATCATGGTGTCATGAGTTATGTGTTGTGCATTTATGTTATTTTCATTTTAGTAGTGTTATGGTTTATTTTCATTTGGTTGAAGTTTAAATTAAAGTGTTTTAATACTTCTTCACCCCCCCTCTCAGTATTACCTAATCCTAACATCCTAATCTATGCTTTGGAGATTTTGAGATCAACTATTTGGAGGGTTATTAGAATGCAGTAATTTTTTTGCAAACTGATAGATTGTCAATGAGATTAAAAGAAATAAAATTTGATCCTATGAGATATTTTGACTTTGTCAAGGAATATGGAGGTATGGAATCTTATTAGCACACCTTTTTGCTAAAGGACTTGTGGAAAAATTGTTCTTCTTATGAAGAGGAGATGAGAAGAGTGTTTACATATAACAGGGTAGAAAAAGTAGAAAGGAGAAGAGAAAAATAAAACCATAATTATCCAGGGGCATTTACAAATGAATGTAATAGGCTCAAGATGATTGAATTGTTTATTCAAAGTGAGAGGATTATGTTGGAGATTTGCCAGCAGGCCAATACTGACTATATGTTTGTCATTGATGAAAAAATATGGAAAGTAGCATGTGTGGAAGTATTATGCGGTAAAATTTTAGTATATGAAGCATGGACATGATATCAACATGATATGATGGGCGCAGAGGTTAACTGTTAGTACAGACAGTTATATAGCAGTTGGTGTCAGCAGTGTTCATGACAGAGTAATAAGTAGAGTTCTGTGTATGGTTGTCTGTATAGTTATCATGGAGCCTTACGCACTTGGATATATGTTAAAGAAATGTTAGTGATGTTTTAGTTATGGATGCATAGTCTGTTGATGAGTAGAAGTGAAGTTATATAGTTGCTATTCGCTAGCAGCAATTTCCTGTGTTTGTTTAGGAGAGCCGACATAGATTTTATTGGTTCTTGAGTTGTGCCTATCTTTAGGGTATGCACCCTTAGAGTTAAGCTTAGAGGAGTGTTATTGATGTTTGGTTAAGAGTGCATGAGTTAATTCAGCTTGAGGAGAAAGATTCAGTTGTTAGAGCCGACAGTGTGTAGCGTGCGTTTATAATTATCTTATTGGACAGGTCCTAGAATGTGTTGCGTGCATAGTAGAGCTGAAAGAATGTTTATTGGAGTTTGTTATGGTTTCTCTAATATAATTTCAAGGTGGTTCTAATAGGCTGACTTGATTATATCATTTAGAGGAAAGATATTTATAGGTAGTCATTTGTGATTGCTTGAGTGTGGTTCATGGTTGATTAAGCAAAGCAGAGCAGAGTGTGCAAAGTGTTGAGCCATTAGAAGAAGGTCTATGTGACCAAGTAAAGTACTTGTGCTATTCATTGGAATTGATCTAGACAATAGGTCAAAGTGCAGTTCACCAAGAGCCAGATATAGTGTGTATCTGTTAAACAGAAGGTTGTAGTCTTCACCCTTTTGAGAAGTGTGCTCTTGGACAGTGCGTCCTCTCCCCTAATAGGGACAATTGTAAAAGAATCCTAATAGGGTCCGACCCTTGACCAAGTCTATTGTACTTAATATATTGTAAAGAAACTCCTAATAGGGTTAAGGATCTTCTAACAAGGATCATTATACACTAGTACAAAATATTAGTGGGTATCAAGTCCCACCAGAGATTTAACCTATTTGGGTTTCCCCATAACTAGAATATTGGTGTTGTGTTCATGTGTTCTTTCATTGTCTTTATGCTTTATGTTTAAGTATACTTAATTGGATAAAGAATTGAATCTTGTAGATAACTGATTCACCCCCCCTCTCAGTTATCTCTTGGGACTATTCCTAACAATTGGTATCAGAGCCAAGTGCCTTGAAGAGAAATTTTAACAACTTGAGGTTGATTAGATTGCATACTTTAGGAAAGAAAGTCCTAAGTTTGATGGAGAGAATTATCTTGATTGGAAGAACAAGATGGTGACCCATTTGCAGTGCATTGCTTTTGAAGTTTTTGATGTAACTATCAAAGTAGCCAAGGTTCCCACCTTAGAAGACCTTGCTAAGGATGATGCTACTGATAGGCAAAATGAATTATTTCATTATAATGCTATTGCTAAAGAAGCCCTTATCAGTGCCCTATCTGATGGTGAGTTTTCAAAAATAAAAAAGGTAGATACAACCCACAAAATATGGAAGCACCCAGAAGACATATTTGAAGGAGACAAACAAGCAAAGGATGCACGTAGAAAGACATGGAAGAAAAGGTACAATACATTAGAGATGCTACCTAAAGAAAATATTAGAGCTTACAATCAAAGGATTAATGAAGCAGTTGCTGGAATCATAAACAATGGTGGAGAGATCTCAGAGGAAGATATTATGGACAAGTTGATGACTACTCTTACTCCAAAATATGAAAGCAAGATCAAAATCCTTGATGAGACCATGCAACTTACATCTAATTTCAAGAGAGAGACCTTGATCAGAAAAATCTCAGCTTTTGAGATTTCAAGATTCAAGATAGAACCAAAGAGTGAGCCAGCTTTCAAAGCAACAGTTCATGGTAAGAAATCTACAAACACTTCTAGTAATTTTAATGATGATGATGATGAAGAGAAAACTCTAGATGATTTCATTGCTATGATTTCCAAAAGAGAAAAGAAAGGAAAAGGAAAATATGAAGGTCAGTTACCATTTACATGCTTTCCATGTAATAAGATCGGTCACTTTGCATCTAAGTGTCCTACTAGAGCTAGAAAGTTCAAAAAGGATTACAAGCCTAAGTATTCTAAGGAATGCTACTATGATGGAGATGGAGTTTCAGATGAATAATATGGTGAAGAAGAAATTGGATTCATTGCTATTATAGAAAAAATGAATAATAAGACAGTTCATGAAGATAAGAAAGTGAATCAATAGCTAGCATTGATTCAACAAGTTGAGATAAGGACATACTGGATTATAGATAGTGGTTGTTCACATCACATGACATGTGATAAAGGTAGGTTTGTTTATTTGGATAAATACAATGGTAGTATGGTTAGATTTGGAGACAACACTCCTAAACCAAGAGTTTGTAGAGGAGCCATTACCTTGGATGGAAAGAATAGTACAGATGATGTTCTCTATGTTGATGGTTTGAAACATAACCTTCTTAGTGTTGGACAGTTACTTGGAAAAGGCTATCACTCGGAGTTCAAAGATGACAAATGCATCATTAACAACAAAGATGGTGTTATGATTGCATCAGGCTCAAAGACAAGAGGTAATGTTTTTCAACTCAATTCAGAAGCAAGTTGTTTTGTTGCTAAAGTTGATTATAGTTGGTTGTGGCATAAAAGACTATGCCATATCAATTTTGATAACATAGTAAAGATAAGCAATGTAAAGGCAGTAAGAGATCTACCTAGCATAGAAAAGCCAATTGATACTATATGTAGGGAATGTGTGATGGGAAAGAATTTGAGAAATTCATTCAAGAGAAAGTCAAATTCAATAGAGAACATGTTGGATCTAATTCATACAGACCTATGTGGTCCAACTCAAACAAGATCATAATATGGTGAAAGCTATTTCATTTTGTTTGTTGATGATTATACTAGGATGATGTGGGTTGTGCTCTTGAAAGATAAGTTAGAAGCATTTGAAAAATTCAAAATATTCAAAGCTAAGGATGAGAATGAATCTAGACTAAAGATAAAATGTTTGAGATCAGATAGAGGAGGACAATTCACCTCTGATAGATTCTATGAGTATCGCAAAGAACATGGCATAAAGAGATAGTTAAGTGCACCTAGAACCCCTTAGCAGAATGGAATAGTAGAGAGAAGGAATAAGATCATTCTTGATACAACATGCACCATTATGATAGAAGGAAAAGTTGCACACACCTATTGGAGAGATGTGGTCAATACAATAGTCTATACCATCAATAGAATTCAATTGTGACTAGGTGCTGACAAAACACCATATGAGCTATGGTTTGGTAATGTTCCCATAGTAAAATACTTCAAAATCTTTGGAAGCAAGTGCTAAATCAAGAGGGATGAAGCAGTAGGCAATTTTGATGCAAGAAGTGATGAAGGTATTTTTCTTGGTTACTCTACTAAAAGTAAAGCTTATAGATGTTTCAATTTAAGATTGAAAAAGATCATTGAAAGTGATCATGTAAGGATTGATGAAAATTTTATGGTTCAAGAAAGATATCATGATTACTCACCCATGATTGAAGAAGAACCTAGACCCTCCAATAGTGAGACGTCATTGAAGAAATGTTTGACAGTATTAATGTATTATTCAATGACCCTGAGATAAGTGAAGAAGAAACTCCTAAGGATAATGAGTCAGCATCACCTAAAGTTCCAAAGTTTACAACTAGAAATCATTCCAAGAAAGACATCATTGGAGATCAGAGCGACAAAGTCTTAACAAGATCACAAGAAAAGAACTCAACTATTAGTGAAGTGGTATGTTTACTATCTCAGATTGAACCTTTAAGTGTTGAAGATGCTTGTAATGATTTAGATTGGCATGATGCTATGAAAGAAGAACTTGATCAGATTATTAAGAGTGACACTTGGGAGCTGGTCCCAAGACCTAGTAATAAGAATGTGATTGGAACAAAGTGGATATTCAGAAACAAGATGAATGAAGAAGGTAAAGTAGTAAGAAATAAATCAAGATTAGTATGTAAGGGATATGCACAAAGAGAAGGCATTGATTATTAAGACACATTTGCACCTGTGAGTAGATTAGAAGCTATTAAGTTGTTTCTAGCCTATGCTACAATCAAAAACTTCAAAGTTTATCAGATGGATGTCAAGTCAGCATTCCTGAATGGAGATCTGAAAGAAGAAGTATACATTGGGCAACTAGAAGGATTCACCTTATCAGACATACCTAATATGGTATGCAGATTGAAGAAGGCCCTCTATGGACTTAAGCAAGCCCCTAGAGCATGGTATGAGAGACTAGATGGATACTTAACAAAGATTGGATTCAAGAAAGGAGTAGTAGATTGTAATCTATTCATTAGAGAGACATCTGAAGTTTTACTACTTGTAGCTATTTTTGTTGATGACATTATCTTTGGAGGTAATGAAAAACTTAGTGCTGAATTTTCCAAAGAAATGTAGAATGAGTTTGAGATGAGTATGATTGGTCTTATCAAGTACTTTTTGGGACTAAATGTGCAGCAGTTAGAAAAAAGAATTTTCATTAATCAATCAAAGTATGTGAAAGAGATACTGAAGAAATTCAAGATGGATGATTGCAAGCCAGTAGGAACCCCTATGATCACTAGATGCAAGCTTGCAAAAGAAGATGACTCACCAGTAGTAGATATAACATTGTAAATTCTATGATTGGTAAACTCATATATCTTACTCAGACTACACCTCATATTTCCAATGTAGTTGGTATAGTTGGAAGATTTGTAGAAGAGCCTAAACAAAGTCACCTCATGGTAGTAAAAAGAATATTTAGATACTTGCAGGGCACTATAGATTATGGTCTATGGTATCCTAATTCAGAAAATATTAAGCTTCATGTGTACATTGATGCAGATTGGGCAGGATGTGTTGATGACAGAAAGAGTACTTCAGGTGGAGTAGTGTTTCTTGGTGATAGACTTGTCACTTGGACAAGTAAGAAACAAATTTTTATTTCTCAGTCAACAGAAAAAGCAAAGAATGAGTTTGAGATGAGTATGATTGGTCCTATCAAATACTTTTTGGGACTAAATGTACAACAGATAGAAAAAGGAATTTTCATTAATCAGTCCAAGTATGTGAAAGAGATACTGAAGAAATTCAAGATGGATGATTGCAAGCTAGTAGGAATCCCTATGATCACTAGATGAAAGCTTACAAAAGAAGATGACTCACCAGTAGTAGATATAATATTGTATAAGTCTATGATTGGTAAACTCATATATCTTACTCAGACTAGACTTGATATTTCCAATGCAGTTGACAAAGTTGGAAGATTTGCACCAGAACCTAAGAAAAGTCACCTCATGGCAGTAAAGAGAATATTTAGATACTTGCAGGGCACTATAGATTATGGTCTATGGTATCCTAATTCAGAAAATGTTGAGCTTCATGTGTACACTGATGCAGATTGGGCAGGATGTGTTGATGACATAAAGAGTACATCAGGTGGAGTAGTGTTTATTGGTAATAGACTTGTCACTTGGACAAGAAAGAAACAAAATTGTATTTCTCAATCAATAGCAGAAGCACTATCAATATGTCAAAGAACCCAGTAATGCATGCAAAGCACATTGAGATCAAATATCACTTCCTAAGAGAGAAAGTGGTAGTGAAAGAAGTCAAGTTGGACTATGTGAGTACTAAAGATAAGTTGGAAGATATATTCACAAAGCCCTTGCCTAAGGATACTTTTGAGTATCTTAGGGAGAAGTTGGGAGTCATTCCCTTCCCTAATTGTGCTTAGAAGAAAGGAGGAAAGGCATTAGTCCTTAGGGACTAATGGAAGGTTGACTACTCTACCTTAGGAGTAGTACTGGTGATTAAAATGAATGGCACCCTTTGCCATTGATGTCAAAGGGGGAGTAATATACAAAGTCATGAAAAAAAAGAGAAAAAAGCCTAAGTAATATACTAAGAGGGAGCAGTATTCAGTTATGATAGCAATACAGTTGAGGAAATGGAGAATATTAGAAAATATTGCAGCAGATGGAGGATTCATCTTTGGGGGAGTTTTGAAGAGGAAATGGAGAATGTTATAAAATAAATGTTCATTTGGGTTGGTGGTGGTTTTTCATTCCACATGTTACCATCAATGCCAAAGGGGGAGATTTTTGGAGATTTGCCAGCAGGCCAGTACTTACTGTATGTTTGTCATTGATGACAACATATGGAAACTAGCATGCATGGAAGTCTTATGTAGTAAGCTTTCAGTATATGAAGCATGGCCATGATATCAACATGATATCATGGGTGTAGAGGTTAATTGTTAGTACAGATAGTTATATAGAAGCTAGTGTCAGCAGTGTTCCTAACAAAGTAACAGGTAGTGTTCTGTGTATGTTTGTCCATATAGTTATCATGGAGCCTTGCACACTTGGATATATGTTGAAGAAATGTTAGTGATGTTTTAGTTATGGACACATAGTCTGTTGATGAGTAGAAGTGAAGTTATGCAGTCACTATTCACCAGGAGCAGTTTCCTATGTTTGTTCAAGAGAGCCAACAGAGATTTTATTGGTTCTTGAGTTGTGCCTATCTTTAGGGTATGCACCCTTAGAGTTAAGCTTAGAGGAGTGTTATTGATGTTTGATTAAGAGTGCACATGTTAATTCAGCTATTGTTAGAGCCAACAATGTGTAGCGTGCGTCTACAATTATCTTATTGGACAAGTCCCAGAATGTGTTGCGTGCATAGTAGAGCTGACAATGTTTATTGGAGTTTGTTATGGTTTATCTAATATGATTTCAAGGGAGTTATAATAGGCCAACTTGATTATATCATTTAGAGGAAAGATATTTATAGGCAGTCATTTGTGATTACTTGAGTGTGGTTCATGGTTGATTAAGTAGAGCAGAGTAGAGTGTGCAAAGTGTTGAGCCATCAGAAGAAGGTCTATGTGACCAAGTAAAGTACTTTTTCTATTCATTAGAATTGATCCAAATAGCAGGTCAAAGGACAGTTCACCAAGATCTAGATATAGTGTGTATCTGTTAAACAGAAGGTTGTAGCCTTCACCCCTTTGAGCAGTGTGCTCTCAGACAGTGCGTCCTCTCCCCTAACAGGGACACCTGTAAAAGACTCCTAACAGGGTCCAACCCTTGACTATGTCTACTGTAGTTAATATATTGTAAAGTAACTCCTAACAGGGTTAAGGATCTTCTAACAAGGATCATTATACACTAGTACAAAATATTAGTGGGTATCAAGTCCCACCAGGGTTTTTACCTATTTGGGTTTTCCCGTAACCAAAATATTGGTATTGTGTTCATGTGTTCTTTCATTGTATTTATGATTATGTTTAAGTATACTTATTTGGATAAAGAATTGAATCTTGTAGATAACTGATTCACCCCCCCCTCTCAGTTATCTCTTGGGACTATTCCTAATAGATTATTCTACATGAGTTTCACTTGGCTGTCCCACCCATCCCTATTGCTTTAGTAAGTGCCATTGGTGAGCCAATTTAGGTTTCTCCCCTTGAGAAACATTCACCAACACTATTAGCTTCCATGGATATTTCTTAATAAGTTGGTAATACTACAAATCAACAAGAAGATGTGGAATAAATAGCTCAAAATGTTCAACTTGAGCCCTACCAACCAATGATTGGGGATAATGATGATATTATGGAAATTGTTGAGTATCTTAATGAAGATGTTAGAAGGAGGGTTGTTGAGGAGTTTATTTTTGATGATGAATTTATTAAAACTTCTAAATCTAGGATGGTTTTTTATATTATGAAAGAAAAAGAGTTAATGAATAATATTGACATAACATATAAGGATAAAAGGGTTGAAGCCATAGGTTTTTTGGAAAGAGGTTGGAACATATATGTAAACAATAAGCCCATAAAAGGGTAGGAAAATGTTGAGGGGTGTTGGTTTCTTTGTTTCTAGGTGTAGATATATCCACATGTATTTCATTTGATAATTTAATGAGTTATCAAGATATTGATTACAAAATTAGTGATGAAGGAATGTACAAGTTGTGTTATGGATCCGAGTTTAACCCAAATAATAAAAAAATGGAATTTTGTTTGTTGTATCCACCAAATAAGAGGCTAATTAAAATAGAGAAACCTTAGGAAATCCTTGGTTAATTTATGATTTATAGGTTAAAGAATGTCACTTTAGAGAAAGTAGTAGATTTAACATTACATAGTGCAATATTAAATAAAGAAAAGGTTGATGAGTAATCCGAATTGGTAAAGGGTTTAGATGAGAAAATAAATGAATTGAAAAGGAAATTGGATACATCTCATAAATAGGGAATATTATTGGAGGTTGATATTTCAAAATTAAAAACTGATATTTCTTTGGAAAGAAAGAGGAGGACTGAGGTAAAGAAACAACTCCTAATTTCCCACTAAGAAAATCTAGCCATGAACAGGGAATTGAAATTGTCAAAATAAAAAATGATCAGGAAAATAATTGAATCTAAATACCAAAAAATGACACCTCATTTGCATACTTTTTTGGATAGATACCAAGATGTGGTCAAAGTAGAAAAGAAATAAAGGAAGACAAAGTTTGATTTGAAACTAAAAAAGAAAGATTTGATCGGAAAGAGAACATTGCTAGAAGTGCTAGAAGAGACAAACATCAATTTTGTAGTGGTTGATACTCTGTTGGATAAGCATTTTTTTTACCACAAGAGGCTGATTAATACATATAGAAAATTCATTAGCTTACATGGCACATGATAACATAAACAATGAATACATAGATGAAACTATAAGAACACTCTAATAACATAACCGATAAATACATAAAATCTATTATTTTAAATTTATATTAATGTATTGTGGGATCCTTACAACATCCATTTCATGAATCTTTCTGAACACTATACAGTGTACTATTTCCAAAAAATCTATTATAAAAAGACCCCTGAGGCTAAATTATAGTCCATAATAGAGGAATCATCTAGCAGACTACTAGTACTAGTCTACTAGTAACACAAAAATAAAAAATGTATACTACACACAAAGAGTGGCTTAGTGCTCCATTCTTCAAGTAGTTTGGACCCACCAATGTCATGATCTTGTTGCATTCATAGCCTCTCATTCTCCATGTACTAGCCTGGTCTCGACTTATTTGGCAAGGAGGATGACTAGGAAGTCCTATGTGTAGTTTGTATGGGCTTCCCCTCTTGCCATGTTTGTTACATCCCACGGGTCTTAAAAAATCCATTAATCTCCACTCCCTATCTCCAGATAGCCAAAAATATCCTCAGTATCATCTTTGACATTGAATTCAAATACAGCAAGAAACCCTTCATTGATAAGATAGTACCAATGCCAATCATCCAGTTCAAGTTCCTTGATTTTTGCAGAATAGAGGAGAAAATTGATGTGCATACTTATGTCCCCTTGTCGACCCTTTAGCAACTACAATTCTTCTATTTGTACAATTTGGTGTTTTACCACCCCAAGTCCCTAAATGTAGTACTTGTCTAGTAGGGGAATGGTGAGTTCCTGAGGTGCCCCATCCACATTGTTGAGGATTGAAACAATTTCCTTGAGATACTTATGTTGGAACAAAATTTGGGTGAGCTTCTTCATCCATTCCCTTGAAACCCCATTATATAAGAGCATGACCAGGAAAAAAGATGAGATGTCTAAGCTAACCTTGTGCCTATAATGGGTCAGTAAAAACTCCATACCTAGAACTTAATTCATCGCATGCATAATGTATATGTGGTGATTTTTTAGTTAAAAACTAAATCTCCTATTAGTTACTTCCCCCCAAAATGATCCTTGTGGTTTTGTCAAATCAAGCATGATAGGCATGTCCATTTCTCCCAACTAAGAACTCACTAGTGCTACTAAGCATTTCCAACACTCTTAGTTTTGAAGTGTAAAGTTATACTGGAGCCACTTGAGCCTCAATGTCCTGTAACACCCCCGCCAGTGAACCCATAAGGAAAATGTCTAAAGTATAAATAAAAGAAACTTTTTTTTTATATCATTACTAAGAACTAATTTGATAATTCTACATATGAACATGTCCTTACAGTTTCCCTTAACATTTGTTACTAAGTTTAAAACCACTGATTCAATCAATCAACTTATTAATTCATTTCCTTACCTACCTTACATACCATTTAGCTTTTAGAAAAGAGATAAGAATGAATAATGTATTAATTCCTTCATAAGCTTAAGTACATTTATGCCTTCATCTTTTAGTTTCTTTCTTAAATAACCATGTCCTACACATAATTCATTTGTGCTTTACAAAACATAGATAAACTTGCATTTTAGAAACCTTTACTTGTCAAATTACATTTCAAGTTTCATAAGAGAAATAGGGTACAAATTGCACAATTATAAACCTTTAATTACAATATTCCAAGTTACCAATAAACATTCCCTTATTTATATTCCTAAAACTACCCTTCCCAATTGCATTTCTTCTTTTCTTCAATTTCTATTACAATTACATCAAATTGCCTAAAAAGCTTACAATTGATGGAAGTACATGATAAAAAAGTGGAAATATTCATCACTATCCAAATCCTGAAACCAAGCCAAAACATGAACCACAAACAACACCTCAAAAAATATTTTCCACCCATCCATGTGGAACTTGTGAAGTCCCACCCCCCGTGCTAGGAGATAGAACCAATATATTCACAAGGCCTAAGGAAATATAAGGATAATTAAACCATCCACTCAAATACCAAAAGAACAAAGGTAAAAACATACAAAATATCACAATGCTACAACAAAAAGGTAAGCGTTCCAGAATACCATCTAGGTGAGTGTCATCATATAGCCTGTGTATTGGGATCCACCCTAGCAACCATGTAACCCTAGTCCCCTTTTTTATGATATGGATCCACCATGATAGTTACTCATGGTCCCGGTACTCCAATAGGTCAATGCATACTTTAGCATTGTTTATCTTTTATTATCTTAAAGAAAGCCCCTCCCAATTTCATTTTATGGTTATCTCTTGGTTAAGAACTCACCCATAGGATCTCCTAGCAACCATTTTGGGTCTTGGCACATATGGTGAGAAAATCACCTAGGGTAACTAGTTACCCTACCCAAAACACATCATAAGAGAAAAGAAAAGACTTCAAAAAACCTATTCCATAGGTTTATGAACCTCTACTATGTACTCAAACCCTTAGGACGAGTCCAAACCTTAACCATAGACAAAATAAGAGTAAGAAAAATGGATATGAAACAAAAGACACCTTAATTACTATTTTATGGTGACCTCATGTAGTATAAAGAAGAATCAGAGAGTTACAAAGATGCAAACAAGGATCAAGATACAAAACTAAGAGATGCAGACCAAAACCCATATCACAAAATGTCAAAAATTGAACCTCATGACCCTTGAAGCCCATATGAGTATTCTCACAGCCTATTATGAGGATTCCCATAGGCTAGTATGAGTATTCATGACCAAGCATCTTTACTCATACGAGATCCTACTCAAAAACTCCCATAATCACTTCCAAATTGATTTTACGAACAAATTTGAGCAAAATGAAGATTTTGGGAAGGTTTTCTGAGATAGACCCAATTGAGGTCTCCCATTAATACATCCATATTCCTCATCCAACTCATATTAACCATCCATCCAATAAAAAACTAAAGCTATGTACAAAAATTACTGAAACATTGACATAAAACTACATAAAGGTTTGCAAAAAGGAAAGTACTTGTAGGACTTCCTAAACCTTCCTAAACCATGAATAGATAGAGGAATGGACTCCCTCACAATCATAATTCCAATAAAAATCATCCCATATAGGAATTTAAAAGAGTAATTATACCAAATTTTCACCATTCTTCTAGAATATCTCAAAGACATTTCTAACATCCATTTCCTAATCAATCAACTTATTTAAACAAAAGATACAGTGTAGACAACTAAATATAATATTTTTAAAAGAACACACACATATATTTACAAATATTAAGGTTTCTTCCTAGTTCAAGATCCTACCTAGAGTCTTGCGGAGAAACTGTTGATGTAGAAAGTAGTTTGCAACCTTCCTCCTTCTGCAATAGTCCAGAAACTCCCTGAGATCACTCCCATTATTCTAAGAATTCAAAAACCAACCCTCTTAGATTAAATATTCTCTCATTTTATTCAACATCCCATCCCTCTCAAATCAAATCACCTCTAGTTTCACAAAAATTCTCATCTTCCAAAAAAAATCTGTAACATTTCCTTCCTCCTTCCAGCACCCAAAAATCATGTATGTCTTTAACCATTTTCTCCCAAATAAAATACCCAACCATATGGTTTGAGGGGTTTCTTTATGGGAAGAAACTTCTCCAACTACTATAGTTGGTTCAACCAAATTAGACAACTCCTATAGATTCTTGAACCTTTAATCAAAAGTTTAATTTTTAATTAACTTATTTTACTTTTCAGGGACAATAAATATGCTAAGGATAATAATATTACCAAATGAATCATGTAGCCCAATGTTAAACTAACTAGCCCAACTTCTAGGAGATCTCAGGTTGAAAAATCTTAGGTAAGTTAGTTTTATTAATTAAGTAATTTACATTTATTTCCTTTATTTATTTTATTTTATTCTACAAATACATTATTAACTTTATAATCATATATTCACATATAACACACTCACACATACAAATACACATATCTATATATATTTATATACATGAAGGTGTATATATGCGTGCACCCATATATACATACATATATATAATAAATTACACCACAAAATATAAGACACCCAAATTTATAGTTATCGAAGAGGACAAAAGACTGAGAAACATAATACATAACATACATATTGGAATAATGAGAACATACTCTAGTAACAAAACATAAATTTGAAAATAAAAAAATAATGATACTTCCCAAACTCCCAATTAAGATGACTTCCTAAATAAGAACCTATGTCAACAAGGTTTCCTTGATATAATCTTGGTAATATCTCCACACAACAACATTCATGGATTTGAGGGCATGCTCATACCTATGTAGCCAGGTGAAGACGATGCCTGGTACCTACATCCTACATAATCAAGATGAGAACAACATACACATCAATATTTATATATACAAATAGTGGAAGACAAGGAGGGAGAGTGTGAGATCATGTGGATCTCCCGTAGAAGTGACTACAACTACCTCCCCTCATCTCACAAGCACATCAAATAGTATTGATATAAAGCATAATTGGATTAGTATGGTTAGCTCAAAAATAATAATAAATCCATAATGTATCATCACATATGAAAATAAAATAAATATAGAATCCATAATACTCAATGTAATAATCTTGTTAGTCGAAAATATCATGGTACTAGGGTGGGTATTACATGTCCAATTTATAGGAAACAATCAATTTGATGGTTCTAGTGTGTTGGAAACAATTGTCTGAAGGAAATTGCTACTCAATTATGTATTGTCTTTGATGTCACACTATGTCATAGTCCGCAGCAATCAGTTCCTACCGAGCTCAGTCGGTCTACCAGACAGGAAAGTTAGTGCTTACCGAGTCCACTCGGTTATCAAAGAAAAATTAGTGCTTACCGAGTCCACTCGGTTATCAAAGAAAAGTTAGTGTTTATCGAGTTTAGTCGGTCATCGAAGAAAAGTTAGTGTTTACCAAGTTCAGTCGGTCATCAAAGAAAAGATAGTGTTTACCGAGTTCAGTCGGTCATCGAAGAAAAGATAGTGTTTACCGAGTTCAGTCGGTCATCGAGGAAAAGATAGTGTTTACTGAGTTCAGTCGGTTATCAAAGGTAAAGGATTTTCGGTGTTTACCGAGTTCCCTCGGTCACCGAAAGATTATAGAAAGTTATGGTCACCGAGCACTGTCGGCCCTTGAAGGACTTTTGCAAATAGAGTTTGCTTAATTCAGCCGACTGTTATACTAAATAATGTCGATTTGACAAATCCAAAATCATATAAATAAAAGGTCAAATGTGAAAAATAAACATATACAGCAGAAGATTTACAGAAGAAAAGAAGGAAAGGTATATGCAAATTTGTGAAGGATGTTCAAATATCCTCGAGGAGCAGCAGAGATTTATTCGATCAGAAAGGATCAGACTTATACAGAATAGAGATCTATAATCAGCAAGATAGTTGCATTATTATATAGGTCACTTTTTCATTGTTACCTTCTTATCATTGTAACAGTGAATTCTAAATCTCTTAACCGAGTTGGTTTAACAACCATAATGTAAATCCTCTAACAAGGTGACAATTCCATTGAATTGTTTTCAAGACCTCTTACCAGGCCACTCCTAGCAGGGTGTTTTAAATCCTCTAACAAGGTCACACCTAACAGTGTGTTTTGTAACCTTTTACCGGGTTGGCTTCTAACCGGGCATCACTTCAGAAAAGTGAAAATCAGTATCTAGATACATTGGTGGTTTTTCCCATATTGGGTTTCCACGTTAAATCTTGTGTCTCTTGTGTTCTTAATTGCTTTCTCAATCATATACATGTGCTGATGAATATCTAAAGATAATATTGCTAATACTTTCTGCATCTTCAAAGTTACTGCAATCTATTTACCGAGTGCTAAAATAGATAACATTGTTAAGATATCCTAAGGGATCTGCAAAGAATCAATTGTGAAGTGTTTTTATGGTTGACTGATTCACCCCCCCCTCTCAGTCACTTCAGCCATATTCCATCAATTGGTATCAGAGCATTTGGTGCTTGCAGGAAGGGTTTCAAGGACCTAAGCTAAAGATCAGGATGTCTTACAAAAGGGAAATTCCAAAGCTCAACAGAGATAACTTTTCAGCATGGCAAGGTCTCATGCGACTTCATCTGGCTTCCATTGGTGATTCAGGATGCAAATACATTGATGAAGAATACACAATTCCTAATGGCCCATTAACTGTTGAAGACATTGGAGATAAAAAGACTCACAACACCATGATGATAGACATTGCATCTGCTCTCAGCTATGAAGAATTTGATGATATTAAAGACTGCACTACTGCATATGAAATGTGGATGGCACTGAAGAAAATATATGGTGGTGATGCAAATGTGAAAAGAGCCAAAGCAGAAAGCCTAAGAGGACAGTTTGACAAGATGAATATGAAGGAAGATGAAAACATTGCAAAATATGTTGAAAGAATCAAAGCAAGTGTAAGTGCAATTAGAGCTTCTGGAGGAACAATCTTAGATGAGACTGTTATAAGTAAGGTACTCAGAACACTACTCCCTATCTATGCAATAAGAGTATCAGCTATTCAAGAAAGAAGATGTGAAACAAACCACAATATAACTTTGGATGCTTTAGTTGGAAGATTGACAGCTTTTGAATTAGACAACTATGATAACTATGTTCCTAGTTCCAAAAATATTGAATCAGCATTTGAGGCCAAGGTTTCACTAAAGAAGAACAAGAAAATTAAAGAAGTTCAGTCAGAAAGTGAAGAAGAATCAGAAGAAAGTTCTGATAGTGATCTTGAAATTGTAGAAGCATTACTTGCAAAGAAGTACTCTAGAGGGAAAGGTAAATATAAAGGTAAAACTCCTTTAATCTATTTTTCATGTGAAGAAATTGGACATATTGCAGCTAGGTGCCCAAACAAGCAAGTCAAAGAAGAAAAGAGAAGTCACAAGTACTATGGCAAAAAGAATTTCAAATCATAAAAGGATTTAAGGTATATCAGATGGATATAAAATCTGCATTTCTCAATGGAATTCTTGATGAAGAAGTCTACATTGAACAACCTGAAGGTTTTGTTGATCCAGATAAAAGGGACATGGTCTGTAGGTTACACAAAGCATTGTATGGTTTAAAACAAGCTCCTAGAGCATGGTATGAAAGACTCCATAACTATTTGATTCAGATTAATTTCAAAAGAGCTAATGATAACAGCAATCTGTATATTAAAGAAGGACCGGATGACAAAATTGTATTGGCAGAAATATTTGTGGATGATACTATATTTACAGGGAATGAGGATCAGTGCAAAGAATTTTTAGAGCAAATGAACAGAGAATTTGAAATGTCTATGTTTGGTTTAATAAAATTCTTTGTTGGTCTTCAAATTCAGCAAAGCAAGAATGGTATATACATTACTCAATCCAAATACATTAAGGAGATACTTAAGAAGGTTGGTATGGAAGATTCAAAACCAGTTGGTACACCCATGTGTACTGGACTGAAACTTACCAAAAATGATGATTCAAAAGAAGTTGATCAGACCCTATACCGATCTATGATTGGAAAATTGTAGTATGTAGTACATACAAGACCTGATATTGCCTTAGCAGTCGGTATAGTAGCTAGATTCTCAGCAAAACCTAAGGAAAATCACATGATGGCAATCAAAAGAATCTTAAGATACTTAAGAGGAACTGAAGAATATGGTTTGTGGTATAAATTTGGAGGCAATCTAGACTTGAAAGTGTTTACTGATGCTGATTGGGCAGGAAACATTGATGACAGAAAAAGCACAAGTGGTGGAGCATTTTTTCTTGGAAAAAGACTGGTATCCTGGACTAGTAAAAAGCAGAATTGCACATCTCAATCCACAGCTGAAGCAGAATATGTTGCTGCTGCAGTAAACTGTTCAAATATTATTTGGTTTAAACAGTTATTAGAAGGTATGAAGGTTGAAATCAAAGAACCAGTTGTTATATTTTGTGACAATACCAGTGCAATAAACATTTCTAAGAATCCAGTGATGCATTCCAAAACCAAGCACATTGCTATTAAATATCACTTTGTCAGAGAATTGGTGCAGGACAAGGAAATCAGATTAGAATATATTCATACAAAAGAACAGATTGTAGACATTTTTACCAAACCATTACCTAAGGATGCATTTGTGTATCTAAGAGGTAAGTTAGGGGTCATTCCCCTATCCGAGGCTCACTAAATACAGTTTTAGTGATGCATCAACCAGAACATGATTGAAAATCAACTTGTTGATGCAGCATATTAAAGGAATCATTGCATATGAATCAGTACTTGAGGTACATTAATTTTCACCGGTAATATGTGAATTGTCTTTGGCATGTGTTGTCAAAGAGGGAGTGTTTGCTATGTCTTTGCTATTATTTTCAAGAAATTTTCAATAGTCAAAGTTTGCTGACAGAGGGAGATTTGAATCTGAACCGAGCTAACTCTTTCAAATTTCTTATGCTATGACATATTGTGTTGCCATCAATGCCAAAGAGGGAGATTGTTGGAAACAATTGTCTGAAGGAAATTGCTACTCAATTATGTATTGTCTTTGATGTCACACTATGTCATAGTCCGCAGCAATCAGTTCCTACAGAGCTCAGTCGGTCTGCCAGACAGGAAAGTTAGTGCTTACTGAGTCCACTCCGTTATCAAAGAAAAATTAGTGCTTACCGAGTCCACTCGGTTATCAAAGAAAATTTAGTGTTTACCGAGTTCAGTCGGTCATCGAAGAAAAGTTAGTGTTTACCGAGTTCAGTCGGTCATCGAAGAAAAGATAGTGTTTACCGAGTTCAGTCGGTCATCGAAGAAAAGATAGTGTTTACCGAGTTCAGTCGGTCATCGAGGAAAAGATAGTGTTTACCGAGTTCAGTCAGTTATCAAAGGTAAAGGATTGTCGGTGTTTACCGAGTTCCCTCGGTCACCGAAAGATTATAGAAAGTTATGGTCACCGAGCACTGTCGGCCCTTGAAGGACTTTTGCAAATAGAGTTTGCTTAATTCAGCCGACTGTTATACTAAATAATGTCGATTTGACAAATCCAAAATCATATAAATAAAAGGTCCAATGTGAAAAATAAACATATACAGTAGAAGATTTACAGAAGAAAAGAAGGAAAGGTATATGCGAATTTGTGAAGGATGTTCAGATATCCTTGAGGAGCAGCAGAGATTTATTCGATCAGAAAGGATCAGACTTATGTAGAACAGAGATCTGTAATCAGCAAGACAGTTGCATTATTATACAGGTCACTTTTTCATTGTTACCTTCTTATCATTGTAACAGTGAATTCTAAATCTCTTAACCGAGTTGGTTTAACAACCATAATGTAAATCCTCTAACAAGGTGACAATTCCATTGAATTGTTTTCAAGACCTCTTACCAGGCCACTCCTAGTAGGGTGTTTTAAATCCTCTAACAAGGTCACACCTAACAATGTGTTTTGTAACCTTTTACCGAGTTGGCTTCTAACCGGGCATCACTTCAGAAAAGTGAAAATCAGTATCTAGATACATTGGTGGTTTTTCCCATATTGGGTTTCCACCTTAAATCTTGTGTCTCTTGTGTTCTTAATTGCTTTCTCAATCATATACATGTGCTGATGAATATCTAAAGATAATATTGCTAATACTTTCTGCATCTTCAAAGTTACTGCAATCTATTTACCGAGTGCTAAAACAGATAACATTGTTAAGATATCCTAAGTGATCTGCAAAGAATCAATTGTGAAGTGTTTTTATGGTTGACTGATTCACCCCCCCCTCTCAGTCACTTCATCCATATTCCATCATAGTGGACACTTCAATTATAATTTAGAAGGTTCCTTGATGGATATGAATCATACCATATTTCCTTGTGATCATAAATAATTAATTTACCTTATTCCCCAGTGAAAGTACTTACCACACTACATGTAAAATAAATTAGGGAATAAATGTTATTTTCGCGTAAACTTTATTTCGGGTTGAAGCTATGAAAGATGATTTTTTTTACAAACTTCCTCCAGAAAAGTGACACGTTTCCATGCCTTTAATTGTATACTTAAATTTTAGTTATATACTTAAATTTAATTAACTATATAATCAATGAATTTAGTATAGTCAATTCATTCACGAATTGTCATTTGAGTATAGATATAGTTAGTCTCTTGTTTACATGTATTTAATTAATGAGAATTAACAAATGTGCACAAAAACAACAATTTCTTACTGCAAATGAATAACGAAGAAAAATACAAGTAACAATATATGGTATAAATTTTGATAAATAATAATCATTAATTAATTATTATATATTACAATATTAACTGGTACATACTCTTTCCAATTTTGTCTATTGTAAGTAAAATTGGTCTCTCCTTTCCTTTGTAACCCAAACAATAAAATGGAATCAACCTCATTAAAACCTAATAGACCATGTACTTAGGACTTCCTATGTACATGCCTTTCTACCAGATTTTTAGTCTACTCTTTGTATCAAAAATACCTTCATGAAATTTCTTTGTCAATGATCAATTCAAATTATGAAAATTCAACACTAAATCCTATTGAATTGAAAGAAATAACAAGAAACATATCATGGATCTCTATCTAAAGAAGCTAATGTTTTTCTCTTAACTTAAGCATCATTAGAGACAACTCTAGAATGAGAAATTGAAACTATGCTAAATGAAATTCTAACAATATAACTCAATTATTCTCAACTATGCTATGAATTTAAAACTAAATACCTATAGTAATGATGCAATTAACAAAGGATGCTTATGGATTATTTACTCTTGATTTTCCCACTATTTAAAGATTTCCCAAAGCTTAGGGGTAGAGTTAAGTAAACCATGATCAAAGTTGAGTCAAGTTGATGGTCTCAAATGATGAGACAAAGTAAAGATTTTGGTTTCAAATGTTGGAGCAAAGAGACAAAATGAAGGGTCAAGATGCAACTTCAAGATGATTGGTGTAGAATCGATTTGGGCTTGGTCCATGTGCTCTCATTCCCTCATTCCAATTGGTTCATTTGATGCTTTCCACATGTGGTGCATGAGAATAATAAGAATTAACAACTAATTTATTTGATTTATTTTAGCCATGTCTACCTTTGAATGGGTTGGATTTGATTTAATTTCAACTATACAATTAATCAATTATAAAATTATTTGATTTAATTAATCCAATATCTTTAATTTCAATTAATTCATGATTTCATCCTTGATTTCTCACTTCTATTATACTTGACCATTTTTAGGTGTATCCAAATGTCCCTCTTTAAACCAATGTGCAAAGTGTGTTGATTCAAAGAATGTTTGATTGATTATATTAACTGATGCCTGATCTGATCTTGATAATTGATTTCAATGATAAAAACCTAATTTTTTGAAAATTCAAATTTCAATTATGATACTCAACTCCTAATCTAATGCTTTGATTTGAAACTATTCTCTGATTTTGATGCCCCACTGATGATTTTAAAATTTTACATTTGATTGCCCATGATTTGAAAATTCATTGATTGCTTTGATCACTAGTTATTATGATATGTTTCCCCCTTCAAAATGAAATGGAAGTTGATTTAATGATTTTTTTTTATCATTTTATAATTTTCGTAATTTTTTTCCAAAATTTTGTGATAAAGTTTGCAAATTTGATTTGATTTATGATAATGATGTGAAAAAATGTTTTGATAATAATAACCCAGTTGTAGAAATTTTTGATAGAGAGTTGGGACCCTTGGTGAAAATGTGATATAAATGCACTTTTTAGGTGAGATAGTATAAATAGGATTTAAAATGTCATTTTCACTCACTATTTCATTCTTTCTTTGACCCTCCTAGTGAGATTTCAACAATGGTGATCCCTGTTCACGAGCATAGGTTTGAGAGTGGCCACAGATACCAGCACACAACCAACTATGGACCCCTAGTGAGTACCTAGATCCTTGTTTCTATTTGTTACATTTTACAGAAAAAATTGAGATTTTTAGGTGTTAAAACTTTAGATTTTTTCTTAATTTTGGCAAATAGCGTGCATGTTAGTTTTATTAATGCATAGGAAATAGTTTTATCACATCTGCATTGTCAAATGGTGCATAGAATAGAGCAAAAAAATGCTTAAAAAATAGCACATAGCTATCTGTAATGCACACTTAGTATTATTGTAGTGCGTATTATGTTGTAGAGTAGCGCATACAATGCCAAATAGCATGTTTAACATGCTTTAAAGCATGCACAATTTTTAGTACCATGTACTATACAAAATAGTAGCACGTGTGTTATTTCACTACATAAGTAGAGATGAAATGACATGTATGATGTCCATTGACTTTTAGACTTGATTGAATGCTTGTTTGATTCTTCGATTAATGTGATCGACTGATTGATGATGTGTGTTATTCCTGTGATGAAAAAAAGTGTTTAGATGTTAGTTTGATGAATTTGATGAATGTTGATATCAATCTTGATAAGTTGGTAGGATGATTTGATGTTTTTCTATCCTCTCTGATTAGAGCTAGGAAAATAATTTATGTTCTCTAGGCGAGCGATAGTATGATAGGATAGCTTGATTGACTTGTGATGATTCTATTAAATGATGTTATTGATTTCATTGCACTTGATTAAATAGGTTCACCTTTAGAAGCTATGCATTTGGGGCCTATACCCTTGGCCACTGGAGATGGTAGATCAGTTGTGAGATCAAGATCGGTGTGTTATTAGTCAATGTGGTCTATATTTCTTGCTAGAAATGTCTCGATTATGAGTGAACCATGGTTTTCTCACTGTTGTGGTAGAACATTGGAACTCTAACCATAACACCTTCCATTTACCCATGGGTGAGATAACTATCACCCCCAAAGATGTTTATCGATATCTCAGGATTAGGACTTGAGGTGCTTTAGTTTATTATGATCGAGTATATGATGGTGCATCCTGCATATCCGTATTTGGTGATGCAACTATTGGTGATAAAAACATACCATGGTCTTAGTTCATCTCCTTCCTTGCACTTCTTGCAGTAATGGGTATTTTGATTAATAGATTCCTCCTTCCTAAAAAATGAGGTCACAAATTTGCAGTTGGCTAGGGTTGCACTTTGGAGGATATGATTGCTCATCCCCATAGATTTGATTGTGGTTCCTATGTTATATCTCAGTTATAACATGAGCTATATCATGTTGTATATATATAGGGCACTGCACTTTCTGCTGGTGTAATGTTATTACAGTTATGGACATGGGAACACATTCCCATTACTAGGCCAATTTATACCTAAGATAGGGATCCTAGATGGCCTTATGTTTACATCTATGAGGGAGTCATTGTCCTACCTCATTTGAGAAAGATAGATTAGTGGAGGTGCATGTTTAATGATATTGATCACGTGAGATAGAATCCTTACCTTGGTTGCAAGGCATGGTGAGAGAATTATGTTGGGTTACCATATATTTTTATGCCATGATGGATGATTGGTCACATGCTTCTTGTCATGGAGAGATTTTATTTTCTGTAGGTTATGTGATAATATAGTCATGTACAGGATAAGCCACATGGTTTAACTTTATATGCATGGGTATAGGCTAAGAGATCCCTATGGGGGCCACATATGGAGTATCAAGAAACACATGATGAGATCTTGGGTATGCCCTATCTAGTATTGGATATAAGGGATCATGTTGTTGATGCAGGCATGATAGATTATTATGCTCAGTGGTTTATTTTATATCCATCCCTTGATTCACTAATCCAAAAAAGTTGATCCCTAACATTGATGAGCGATCAGATGCTACTATTGTTGATGATGATGATGATGGAGGGATGTAAGAGGTAGAAGAAAAAGGGGGATAGCTCCATTCATAGTCATTCGGGTTGGTGTTGGACGGGGTTAGGATATTGGTCCTTCCAGAGGTGGTGGCAGTGGTGTGATGATGAGAGGGAGAGGAGTGCAGATGAGAAGTGGGAGAGTTTAGATGAGGGGTGGAGGGATAGGTGACAAGGTTCCTCATTGATATATCATTGTAGACTGGATTCAATAGAGTCACATAGTGGGTAGATAAATACAAGCACCACCAACTCTATAGGTTCAGGTTCTTGTTGTTACTCAAGTGATAGCTGCACCAGTTTCTTCTCAAGGACCAGATGTTTGGAAATAGGAGGTTAGGTCTCTACAGGTGAGTGTGGCCTCAATTGAGAGAAGGTTGGATCATTTTTGCATCTTGATACATAGTTTTATGGAATCTATGGAACATAGACCTTCTATAGCTAGCACTAGATAGGATCCTCAGTCAAGTACAAATGGGACAAGAGGTACAAGTATAGATATTGCAGTTGGTGCAGATGGTAGTGCTAGTTGAGATTTTATTACTCTACCATTGGATCATTATGTATCATATTTAATGAGGACTTTGTTGATGTACATTATTGATTGGAGATTAATGGACCTTGATATTCTTTGATGGACATTATTTGATTATTTCTCTGATAGAATCTTCTATAGATATTCTCTCTTTTAAGATGTCATTATATGTTGGACTTGAATTTTGATGATATATATGTAGCTCTGGATGATCTATCTATATGCTTTTTTTTTTTGTTTTGTAATGCAAAATGTTATGAATGCATTTATTTAATATGATTTGGATGGATCTCTTATGTATGACATAGCTTAGAAAGATACATAATATTGATGAAATGCACTTAACGATTCAATTTATGATGCTTTAATGCTTTAATAATTAATGATTCTTTATTTTTTTAATGATTAATGATAAATGATGCACCTATATGATATGTATGTTTTTGATAAAGGTAAATATAGGTTTTGAATGGACCTTGAAACCATTTACAAAAGTGGGCAAAAGATTAACTATACATCCCTTACAAATAAAGAAAGCTTGCTAAACAACAAAAAGTAGGACCCCAACCCAACAAAAAACACCAAAGAAAGCTACAACAGAAAACCAAAACAATCGACAACACAACTACCAATAGCCTACCAGAAAAAAACTAGCAAGAACTACTTCTTTTCTTCCATGGCCTTTTCAGCCTATTTTTGCATTTCCTCCATTTTTTGGATAGAATCTTTCAAGCTTGTAAGCTCCTTAGGAACTTCGGGTATTTTCCTCTTGAGATTTTTTCTAGTTATAGTTCCCAGCCCCAAAGACTGAACTTTACCCCCAACATATTCTTTCATAATAAGGGTTGTTTTTTCCAGCAAACTACTCTCCAAATAAGCAGACAAGGCCTTTAAACTCATCACAAAAACTTTGAGGCCCTCATTGCTATGCTTAAGGATTTCTCTTATGATGTAGCCATTGTAACTAACTTTGTCATTTATGTCTTTCAATTTTTCATCCACAATAGCAAAAATTGTGGAATTGAGGTCCTCATTAGTGTTATTTTTCTTTACCTTTTTCAAAACCTCTTCAGTACAGTTATTATCCAAATTTTCCAATCTTTCTTTTGGAGACTCCATTCTCTCTTCCACGGCCTTCAAATTGCAGCCCATTTTTTTCATTTCCTAACTGTGCCATTTATCCATATTAGTGCCATAACCAAGTGTTCTCCTTACCTCTTGCAAAATACAATCCTGGACTTTGAAGCTAGCAAAAATATCTTTCTCCTTACTAGTTCTCTATCTTTTCTCTTCTCTTTTCATAGCCCTAGAAATTTTAGGTTTCCAGTGCAGATTATCTTCCTCTTTCTTTGTATTTTTCTTCTTCTTACTCTTCTCAATTCTCTCTTCCTTCTTAGAATCCTCTCCCTCTCTCTCCTCTTCCTTTTCTACTTCTTCCTCCTCACCAACTTCTTCAGCATCCTGGTTATAGCTCCCCATCTTGTCATTCTCCTTAGAAGTTGAGCCCTTGTTTGTGTCCTTAGGAACCGTTTCCTCTTCCACAGGATCATCCTCCATGTTTTTCTCTGACATCATTTCTTCCTCTTTGTCTTGGGTAGAAGGATTTTGATCTTCAATTTCCTCCCCAAGTTCTCCCTTTCCCTTTTTCTTTTTCTTTTCCCTCTTATTAGTAAAAACCCTTGTCTCTTCCACTTTAGATTCCTTCTTCTTCCCTTTCACGATTTTAGGTATGGGCTCAGGAATTTTGTCCCTGTCATAGTTTTCTATGAGCATTATTAACCCTTCATGCAACACTGGGTAAGTGGGTTTTTTCATGTTCTCCAAAATACTATTATTTAAAGAACTAAACACATAATAGGGAAAAGAGACTTTATTTTGATACCAGAAATGGTTAACAAGAACACAGTGAAAGTTGTACACCTTTGTGTAACATCCATCAAGAGTAAAATACTCCATCAAAACTTTCAAAATATTGGCCCAAATAAGTTTAATCCTATCCATTTCCACATAATCCCCAGAACATTTAACCAACATTGCTTCTTCTTCATCATTTTTGGGAAAGAGCTTATTAGCTTGAGAACCCATAAGCTTATTATTCGCATAAATTTTCATACCGTCTAGAGGCATGCCTATAATATTAGAAATAAGATTCAACATGAGAGGAAAGGAATTACCCATCAAATTAACCCTACCATTAGCCCACCCAACAAAAAACTTCTCTGTTATCTCTTTGTCAAAACCATGTAATATTTCTAGGTGTGTGTGAGAATTTTTTACCTAGTTGTAGACACAACACTTCAGTAAAACATTAGAGGTTAGCAAAATCAAAATTTGCAAATAAATGAAACTAAGCTAACCAGGTGATTTACTACCCTCTAGTAGGTACGAGTATGATGTTCTCAGATTGAAATCGAGATCAGTGACAATGCAACACCTAAACAAAGGATTTGAATGCAAAAAGAATGAAAGACTGTATGAATGTAGATTAATCTATATTTTTGTATTTTCTATGCAATAATATGAGAAACTGTATGAATCTAAGCTAGATGAATGAAATTGGATGCAAATTTAATCTAAAAATGATATGAGTGAAAATGAAAATCTATGATATGAAACTATGCAAAAACTATGATCAACTATGAAATATCTCACAAATCGCCTATCACAAGTGCTTAATCCTTCAGTCGCCAATTCGCCAGAGTAATTGTGCAAATTTGAGTGTTGATAATTATGAAGAGCTGAGCCTTGTTTTTATAGAAATCCAGGGCTTTGAGGATGCATGAGAAAAGCCATAAATCACTCTTGATAAACTCAGGTTGATTTTTGAGTTATCAAGAAATCAGAGCTAATTAACTCACAAAAATCATGCAAAAGTAGTGTTTAACTCAAAATAGAGTTTAGATCAGATTTCAATTCATCATCAGATGTTGAGTTTTAATTTTAAAATTGATTGTTAATTTCTAGTTGCCTGCTTTTCTGATTGTGCATGATTTAATTATAAATTAATTTAAAAATAAAGTGATTTATTCTCAACTTAACTAATTTTTTCTGAACTAAAACAATTGATTTATGGGTTAATCAATTATTAAATCAAACTTTATTCAAAGACTATATTATTTAAACATTAACAATTGACATTAATTAATTAAATAAGAATTTAATCAATTAGTCATGAGATTTTAGATTTATTGTCAAAATTAAATAATACAATTTAGTAATAAATATAATTTAATTTAATTAAATAATTAAGTGGCAGTATTAAATCTAATTAATTAAATATTTAGAATATTCAATTAATCAAACTTTAGGATAAATAGGATTTATCGCCAAATAATTATTAAACTAAAGATAATTAAGATAAATAAGAATATTGCTAGGAATATTCTCTAATGCAGAATTAGGATAAAATCAATTAGGATTCGATAATGTACAGATGTGCCTTAGGTTAGGACTTTGATGTCAATTTCATTTGAATTGAAGATGTAGGAGATTAATGAACCTATAGCCCATTTTTGAGGTATTACACTAGGTAAGGAGTTATCCCTCCCCACTTGAGCTTTCTCTAAACGCTCTTCTCCTTTTTCCATTTTTCATAGTCCAATGACTCCTCCCTTCTCAAACCACCTCCCTTGTCTTTTTCAATTTCTTGTTTACTCTGATTCCCTACAAGCAAAATATCAATATACTTCTAGCTCCTTTGTTTCAAAAAACTTAAAATAACCCACAATCCATGTGCAATAATCCCAATCATTATTATTGCACACCTTAACTAACAGATCTCTCTCCTCAAAAACTTAAGTGGCCTCTTTATTATTACTTTTTTTTATTAATGACCCCTTCCTTGTGATTAAGTCTATCAAACTTGATTAGACTTAAAATATCTTTTTGAAGATTTACTTCCTCTTTCCATTTAATGATTACTTCATTATGGGCCCCCACATTAGCAAGCCCATCCACATGCTTATTTCCCTCATGGTAAACATGGGAGATATGAACTTCTTCGAAAGTTCCAAGAATACTTTTAATTTTATCTATTATATGTGCTATAGTCCAAGAGGCCACGCTCATTCCTTTTATGTAGTTTATAATATTTAGAGAGTCTCCCTGTAGCCACAACTTCATTCATCACAACTCCTTAGCCAACATCACAACTTGGAGGTCCACCTTGGATTCAAAAACATGGTTTGTTTGAATTCACAAAGGCACAACAAAAGCTCCAAACAATTACTAGCCCAATCTCTAACTAATCCTCCTACCACTGCCTTACCTATATTTTCCTTGGTAGATCCATCAAAGTTTCCTTTATACCAACCATTCAGTGGAGTTGTCCATATAATATTGTCTCTGGGATTGGGGTCATTGATTCTTTGACCCAAGAAGTCCCAATTGAGGAAATCTTTGAAATCCTAAGATTGGTACAAGAATATTGAATCTTTCAAGAGAGTACTTCTAAATTTTTCCATTAGGCTTCTGTAGAATTGATTAGCAACAATCTCATAGGGGGTATGTTTGTCTCTAAACACTCTATTGTTTCTCTCCTTATAGACTCTCCAAGTGAAATGAGAAAGAAACAAATTCCATAAAGTTTTGATCTCTTTACTAGGAAAGGGGCAAATCCATTTCTTTATTAGATCTTGTAGATTTTGAGGGTTTACCCAGTCCAACTAGATCTTTTTGAATATAAATTCCCAGACTTTTGTAGTGTAGGGACAATGCATCATCATATGGTTACAAGATTAAGCTTCAACACAACACAGAAGGAACCTATTAGGCATATTGAAAACCCTTTTACAAAGGTTGTCCATAGTAAGAATCTTATTTTGGACAAGCAACCAATAAAAAATATTTATCTTAGGGATGAGCTTTTTGTTCTAGACCTTATAGCAGAAAGATTGTTCTTACCTAATAAAAAAGAGAGCAAAAGCAGAGGAAACAATGAATTTACCATTAGCCTTTGGACCCCAAACCATCACATCCTACTCATTATCTCTTAAAAACCAAGAATGGAGTTGCATATTCATAGTCTTGAGATTTTTATCAATAAGACCCAGATCAACCCATTCTTCATTTACCTAGTAATTAGACACCATTTCACCTATAGTCTCTTTACAAATCTAAATAGAATTCATCCATTCCTAATTCACATTAAGGGGACTATATTTCAACCATTTTTCATCCCAAAATTTAATCTTCCTACCATCTCCCAGCATCCATCTGACCCCCTTTCTAACCAAATTCTTAGCTTTGCTGATACTATTCTAGATATAGGATCCTCGAATAACCTCTTGAGATCTTAAAGAATCTTCTAAAGAGTTTAAAATATATTTACTTTTTATAATAGTATTCCATTCCTTATTTTCTTAAAAAATCCTCTAGATTTGTTTGGCCAGTAGAGCCTTATTAGTATTTTTGATACTTCTAATTCCTAGCCCTCTAAATTTATTTGGCTTACAAACCTTGTCCCAAGAAATAAGGCTAAGCATTTTTTTCTCTTTAGCACTTGACCAAAGAAATATTTTTTGGATTTTATCAATCAAGTCAGGATACTTCAGAGGGATTTTAAAGAGACTAAGAGCATACACTAGAAGGTTTTGTAGAGTAGCTTTCAGTAATTGAACTTTTCCAGCCTAACTGAGAGTAGCCCCTTTCCACCCAGCTAGTTTATGATAAAATCTATCTAATATATTATTCCAAAAGGAGTCATCACATTTCAGACATAAAGGTAGACCAATATAGGTAGCAAGGAACATCCCTATCTTACACCCAATAATAGAAGAAATTTTTCTTTGTCTTTCCTCTGGGGTGTTACTGAAATACAGGGATATTTTCTCCCAATTTATAAGTTGCCTTGAAGAATTAGTATAAGTCATCAAAGACTTCTTCATATTCCTAGCTTCCTTAACCGTAGCTTCCCCCATCATAATAGTATCATCCATAAATTGTTCATGAGAAAACTTCAATCTAGCTGATGAAGATTGGAGGCCCATTATCTGTCCTTCATTTACTAGCTTATATATGTATCTCCCAAGGCTCTATGCCATTATAGCAAAAAGGATAGGGGAAATTGGGTCTCCTTTCCTCAAAACTCTAGAGGGATGAAAAAAGTTTGAGGAGAATCCATTAACAATGATAGAAGATGAAACCGAAGTAACCAACTACATTATCAATCTAACCACCCCTTTATCAAAACCAAAAGACAAAAGAATCTTAGACAAGAGGGACCGATAAACTCTTTCATAGGCTTTTGACAGATCTAGTTTCATTAAGAAGCCTTGGTTTTTGGAAGCATCTAAAGAGTGGATATTCTCATGGACAAAAATAATGGAATCCAAAATCTGTCTTCCTGAAACAAAGCCATTCTGTTGAGGAGAAATCAAATCAGGCAGATAATTTAGAATTCTAGAAGTAAGCACCTTGGACAAAGTCTTATACAAAGAACTGCAAAGTCTTATAGGCTTGAATCCATCAAATGAGTTAGCACTTAGTTTCTTAGGAATAAGAGCTATAAAGGTGGAATTGAGTTCCCTTAAGATAGTTTTGTACCAAAAAACTCCTTGATAGTTGAACAAACATCTTTACCAGTAATACTCCAAAATTTATGAAAAAAGAACATCTAAAAACCATATGGTCCTGGAGATTTCTCTCCTCCAAAGGAGAAAACCACCTTTTTTATCTCTTGATCAAAAGGAATAGCTTTAAGACTATCATTATAAGTCTTATCCAGAATAGAGGGAATGGATTCCACCAACTTTTTCTAGTCATCTAGATTTAGATTTTTTTCCTTATATAAGATTGTGGCAAAATACCCTAGCATTTCTTCTTTGATCTCCTCCTCTTTTGTGATAGTCCCACTAGAAGAAGATAAGGATTGGATTTGGTTAAAATCCTTATGCTTAAGGGTCGTTATATGGAAGAATCTAGTGTTTTTGTCTCCTGATTTTAGCCATAAAGATCTAGATCTCTGCCTCCAAAAGGTCTCCTCTTTGGAAATAATATTGTACTAATCCACAAGAAATTGATTCTCCTAGACTTTTAGATCACCAGTCAGAATGTCTCTTTGTATTTCATCCTAAATAGCTTTCATATCACTTTGAATTTTACTCTTAGATTGAAAAATGTCCCCAAAAACTTCCTTGTTCCATTAGCTCACTTTTGATTTTACATTTGCAAGTTTCTTTTCCACTTTGAACATAGCTATTCCATCCAATGTATAGTTCCACCATCCCCTAATTTTACTCTCCCGATTAGGGTGGGATAACTACATATTTTCAAATCTAAAAGGGGCATTTATTTTTCCATTAAAAGGGCTAGCTGAAAAAGAGATAGGGAAATGGTCCGAGCCAATTCTAGAAAAAGAAGACAGAGAACATGAGTACTAAGTAAACCAGTCCGGAGAGATGAGCACCCTATCAAGCTTGACTTGGATTTGATCAACACCAGTTCTTCGGTTGGAACAAGTATAATTTATACATTCTAGCTCAACATCCAACAAACCTTCATTGCTAATAAAATCCATCAAGTCTACCCTTCTTTCTACTTGAGGAGTATTCCCTCCAATCTTATGTTTCTCATTCAAAGGAGTATTAAAGTTCCCCATTATCATCCATTTATTATGAGGGAAAGAAACCTTGAATTCATGTAATTTCTTCCATAGATTTTGTCTCCCTTTCTTTGTATTTGGAGCATAGACATTAATAAAAATCCAAGAAAAATTATCGTTAAAACTACAAACTTTGACTGCTAAATTTTTTTTCTTCTTCTTACAGAAGATGACATTTAAAGCTAGAGTGGTTCTAGAAAATAGCCATTCCTCTTGAGGCTCCTTTAGAGCTATTTCCAAGGCTGCCCCCATTTTTAATCAGATTAATCTTCTCCACTTTTTCTTTCATCATTTTTGTTTCTTGTATAAGTAAAATATTTGGCTTAGAGTCCCTTACTAGATTCCTTACAACATCTTGCTTATGAGGACCATTTAGTCCTCAAATGTTCGAAGAGATGATCTTCATTAAAGGATTGGAGAACATACCTCTAGGATGGTCGGCTGTTTACCATCCGCTATATTCTACTTTGTATCTTGATCTCTCAGAGCTCTATCTAATTTTCTACCTCTTTCTTTTTTTGGAGTTCCTACATCAGCTTTCTCTTGACCTCTAGTCTAGAATCCTCCCTCCTTCTGAGCATGAGTATTCTTGACCATTCTAAGAATAGATCATCCCTTAGAAACACTGTCACTTTTCTTCCTTGAATTATTGATCTAATCATTTGAGATTGCAAATCCCTGAGGAGTACAATTACATTTCTTGCCTAAGTTATTTCTCTTCTTATGCTCCCCAACCTCAATCCAAGGTTTTTCCTTCTCATCCAGATCAATACCTTCCATATTTTCTTAACTTCCCCAAAACCAATTCTCTCTTAGGTTTGAGATTATTTCCTTCCTATTCCCATTAGTGGAATCACCATGGTTCTGACCATCCAAGATGTTACATCCTTGACCTTCCTCTATTATCGAATGAGGCTCAATAGATTCCTACCCTTTCAAGGAATCTTCTACCCTTGATTCCATTAAATTTTCTTCTCCTTTAAGAGATCCCGCACTTTCTTCTATTTTTTTCATATTAGGACTGTTCATCTCATTTACACTTTCTTCTTATACCAAATTTTCATTCTCTTGGTCTTTATCCTTCTAAGTTTCACCAGCTAGCACATCTTGTTGAATTTGGTGTGTCTCAACAAACCTTGATTCCTTAAGGTTTTTGTTTGGCTTCTCAACACATTCCTCTTCAGAAACCATTGGAATAGGAGGAACTTCCTCTTTTCCCACTGGATTAGGGCATATTTTCTCTTTCCACTCCATCTTATGACCTATGCTATTTTCCTACATCTTTTTTTTTTTCCTTTTGAGGTTTTAGAGTACATTATTTCGCCCAATTTCCTGGCTTATTGCATATGAAGAAAGAAAAGGGATTGGATTCATATTCAAGTTCTTGTAACCATTTACCCAATTTTGAGTTTATGGCAATGAATTGTGGAAGATCAGTAGATTGCTGAATATTCACACAAATCCTGGTATACACTTGCCTTTTCCTAGCAATCATCATCAGATCTATAGAAAGAAGCTCACCAAAAGTACCAGAAAGACCAAAAAAAATATTCTCATGCCAATACTCCAAAGGGAAGCCAGGAAGCCAAACCCACACTTGAGAAACAACAAAGAAATTATCATTATAGTCCAGATTAGTTGACCATTTTTGCAATGACAGAGAAGATTTACCCATCATCCAAGGACCACCACACAACACTTTAGACAGATCTTCCTAGTTAGAGAACTCAAATGAAAAGAATCCTTTTGGCATAGCAGCGATATCCACCTAAAATTTTAGCCTCCACTTCTTATCTGTGAAGGATCTTACTAAATCAATATTTGGTCTTGGACCCATAAAATTTCAAACCAGAGTTGAAGCCATTATTAACATAGTATGGTCTACTATCAGGTCTGGAATGAATATTCCAAAAGCTCCCTTGTCTGGGTCAGTAATGATATTCACCTCAGGGAAAGATGATTTCCTAGAAGGTTTTATTCCAAATATTCCTGACCATCTTCCTTTACCCAATAGGGAAGATAAACCACTTGATTTACCTCCTTAAGGAAGCCTAGGGTTAATCTTAGTCCCATCATTAGCCTTAGGAATTTTTACCTTTTCCACCTCTGACTCCTTGGAGGGACTATTTCCCTTATTGGACAAAGTCAGAGATGACCCACCAACCTTTTCCTCATCCTTTGACATTGAACCCGCAACAATTCCTGCATCATCTATCGTAGATCCTGCTACAAATTCTTCATCTCCCAGTTTCCTGCCCATGCTCAAATTTGAAAAACCACCTCGCTCTCCTCCTCTCGTTCGCTCCATCATTTTAAAGAAATTTATATGATATGTATGTTGTTATTTATAAACGTACATAAATTCTGTGTTCCTAAATGATTCTATATGTGCTTAATGATTGAATTTATGATGTAACTCTATATGAAGTGAATGCACTTTTTTAGTTTGATTTATGATTTATGTCATGATGGATAATACTAATGCAATGAAATGATTGAATGATGTACAACTTAATGCATGACTCTAAATGATATGCAACTGAATGATTGAATCTAAATGATATGCAAGTTAATGATGATTAATGAATGATATGCAACTTAATGATTAATGATAATCTAACTTAAGGGTCATGATATCTAAATGAATGCAACAATATGATGATTAATGAATACACCTAATCAAACTTAATAAATGCAACTATAGGATTTAATGATTAATGGAAACTACATGGCCTTACATAATATTTCAATGCAACTAAATGCACTCCTATGTTTTTTATTAAGTCCAACATACTTGATCAAATAAAGAAATTATGATGGTGTGATTAAAATCCAGTCTACCCCTTTGTGCTTAAGGAAACCCTTGATACTTAACATGGAAAATTAATCTATATGGACGTAGCTAGCTTTCCCTTTTAATCATAAAGATGTTTTTTGTCATCATGGATATTTGGAATATGAAATTGGTACATTCATCATTGGTTCAACCATGATGTTATGAATACCTCTTTCTCTCAAATTTTTCTCATGAAATTGGTACAACCCTCATTGGTTTGATTTTACAACCATGATAGTCTGAATATCACTTTCATCAGTTTCAATGTTGCAAGTCGATTTTGGCATTAAGCTATGAAATATCTAAATGGATAAGATATCCTGTTGTGTAAACAAATAAAGATATGATTATATCCATATATAAATATCCTCAATGATACTTTGATGATCTTGTCATTAGATAGATTTTGCATATTTTAATGAATCAACCTCAAGACAGTCATCCATAAATCAAGAAAACTATCATGTTTTTATCATCGCTCCTATAGTAAAAAGACCTCATCAATTTTCTAAAAAGACATGACTCTATAATCAAGTAACACTTTAAAAATTTCTCCATTTTTTTCAAATCCATATTTCAAGTAAAACTCCATCCATTTCGATCTTTGTATTTTTAATCCTGATAAAGATAAGACAATTTAGTTCAAGGATCAAAGTGTCAATCATTTAAGTTTGAGACCAAATGTGTTTGACTTAGGAATGATGTCGATCAAAGGTTTAAGTGTCAACTTGTGTGGTTTGATGCATTTATTTATGTTGATTGGTGTTCATTTGATGAACTCATATTATTTAGGATAAGTTCCCCTAGTTTGATTCCACAAAGATGTTGGACTTAGACAATTTTCCAAACCATGATGAAAGCCTTGTTAGGATTAGGTAATACTGAGAGAGGAGAGGGGGAATCAGTATTACAACACTTTAATTTAAACTTCAACCAATTGAAAATAAACCATAACAATGCTGAAATGAAAAGAACATAAATGCACAACACATAACTCATGACACCATGATTTATTTTTGAGGAAACCCTAGGCAAGGGAAAACCCCGGTGGGGATGGTACCCACAACTATGCACTAAAATATTATATCCTAGTTAGGAGCTGATTATTACATAGTACATTTCCTTTTTAGAGGAATAAAAAACCCTGTCATGGGTATACAAAAACCCAGTTAAAGGTGGTGATCTTACAACTCTTACAATAAAATATTGTCACAAAGTGTTCTCCAAAAGTGAACAATAAGAGAGCTTTCTATGCTTAGATAGTTCCAGTTATAACTCTATCAAAAAATGATCTCGTATTTTCTCTCTACTCTCAGATTCACATCATCACATCTGATGAGCCTCTAAAAGGCCATCTTTCTAAGTTCTTTTTATTTCTTTTCAAGCAGTTTGTTTTCAAACAGACACATGAACTTATGGTTTTTATATGTATATTTTATATATGTGAAGACATGAACTAGGGACATGGATGGTTAAAAGGCATGATATATTTTCTTGAGCTAATGGACATAAATGGTATAATGAAATAGTTATATATGCTAATGAATGTTCCTTTTCCTATGCTATGTTTTTGGGTAGTTTCCTTCCTGTAGCCATAGGCCTTGCAAGAGTATTAATTAGAGCTTAACACTTTCTTCCTAGTATTAATGATCATGACGCATTCAAGGATCAACATTGTGGTGCTAAAATAGTCAAAGCCAACCATTGCTACAAGGTCTTTGCAAGTGGGGCAAGTCAATACCAATTCCTGTTACATGCAACACATGGATCTAGTAACCTCAACATGCTATATTCTGAGAGGACTTATTCCTAATTAATGATATTTTTGTTATATGACTTTATGAATCTGTAATGATCCTCATTTATCTTGATTGTATTTTCCATTCACTCATCCAAGGGGGCCCACTTGGTGAGTGAATTTCTATGTTAGAGTAGAATTCATTTTCATGCTTGTTCAGAAGTGAAGTAGAACTTTGTTGTTCCTGCAACCACTACTAACAGAACTAGTAGATTGTTCATGCAGCATAGGCAGTTAGAGTAACTCCTACCCATGATTAATTGCTTTGCTAGAGTAAATTATTTACTAGTTTTAGCATAGATTTATTGAAGCTCAATGTATTTGAATTTCATAGAATAATCATAAAATCAAGAGAAGTTTGAAGCATATACGTTGCGAATACCATTCCAAGTTTATGTCCCTAGTCGATAATTAAATGAATCTGAATAATCCATTTAGTAACCATTTAGGGTGTCCAATCTTGAAATAGGTAGTCCAATGCCATGGGTTTCTAATACCATTATTTAGCCAAGCATTTTTGGCACCATTGTCGAGAAATGGTGTTAATTTAAACTTATCCTAGTGTTCATATTTCTAGTTGTCATAGCCTAGAACTTAGTTTTAAGTAAGTATTTTATGCACAAAAGAAGAGGCCACCTTGGGAGATTCATTCCCCACAATAGCTAGGTTGAACCATTTGATATTTTTAATCTAGAACCTAAGTGACCCCAAGTTGAGTATGAAGGAGAAGAAGAACCCTTTGAAAACCCCTTTACTGATGCCCACGAAAAATTATCTTCACCATCATCTTCTGAAGGATCGCTACATTTGAATGACCTTTTTGCTAAACTAGAGTATCAGGACAACCCATTTTCTCTTGTTATCTATGAGCCTTGACAACCAAGTCCTCCTCCAAGAATGGCTCAGCCTACCTTTCCTTTCCCTATCCCTAATCAACATGGTAATCATAATTTGAAAAAGATACCTACCTCTGCACTTCCCAAATTTTATGGCCTTATTACTAAAGACCTCAAGACCTTCCTATTTGAATTTGACATCCTCTATAGGAGTTATGATTACACAATTGATGCCCATAAGCTGAAATTGTTTCCATCTACTCTCAAGGAGGCTGCTTTAAGATGGTTCATGGGGTTAGGTGCCAATGCTATAGCATAATGGGATGCAATGAGAAATCTGTTCCTTTCTAAGTATAAAGAGTACTATAGGGGTCATGATTTAAAGGGAAAATACATTTTTAAAATGTCACAAAGGGAGGACGAGACCTTGGAAGACTATGTCTCAAGGTATATGTTCAATTTGCAGTGTAACACACAAAATTAGTTAAATGAGGAATCTCAAAAACATCTTTTCTTAAAAGGTGTAAACAATGGAAGTATTGAGGCTTTGGACCTTATGGTGGGCGGAGACATTACTTAGAAAAACTAGGCCAACATAAAGAATATATGTCTAAACTATTCAAGGGCTACTATAAAGAAAGGTAGAGGACTTAGAGACCTACCTCATAAGTCTAATGGTTCAGGAGTGTCTAAAATGGGGTTGTCAAATCTATTGTCTGACTTTAAGTAAGACATCATTAATGATGTTTCCACTTAGTTGGATAGCATGCAAGAAAGAAGAAAGAAGGATGAGGTAGAAGCTATGCTGGCCAAATTCTACTCTCACTGCAAAGAAAAGAAGAGAAACTGTAGGTGCAAAATAGTTGCATTTGTGGACACTCATTCAATGCCTACTGAGTTTAAAGCTATAGATGAGGAGAATGGAGAAATTTTATATGTTTCTCAAAGGTGACCATGGGCTCAAAGACAAGGTATGCCTCCAGATCCCTTGAATAATTTTGGCTATAACAATAGTAGTTAATGGCAAAACCACAACCCTCAAAATTTTGGCCCTCAAGGATAGAATTAGAATTATAACTGGTCTAACCAAAAGCCATAGTATAACCAAACCTATCATAAAAAACCTCCATTTAATCCATATCAACAACAATTCAACCAATATTAGTAGCCACAACAAGATACCCAATGGAAACCACATGGTAACTAGAAACAACAACCTCGATAGGGACCTAGTCAGCCTAATCAACATCAAACTCTCATGCCTCCACCTCAATAGCAAGCTATTATGCCTCCACCTCCTATAGCCAATAATAGCCCTCAAAAGCCAATACAACTGTCTATGTAACCAACTACAAATCCCAACAATAAGCAGCAAACTTATTCCCTACAAGTGAATGATATTCACCTAAGATCAGGAACTAAGTTTCCTAGACCTAAGGACCCCATAATAAATAAAGTTATTGATAATGAGGACATACCTATGAATGAAACCACTATTGTTCAACCTATTACTCAATCTGCACTAGTATTGAAAAATACCCCTTATCCACAAAGATTGGCCCAATCAGCACCCCCAAAAGAAAATCCTATAGCAGATAATTTGATTGACCAACTTAAGCAAATGACAGTTCAAATTCCCTTGTTGGTTTCCCTTAAAGAAGTTCAAATTTATAATAAGGCAATCAAGGAAGCTTGTATTAAGCAACCAGGAAGAAAGAAGAAAGACCCTGACACTATCCATGTCCTTGGGCAGCTTTCTAATCTCATGTTAAACAAAGTTTTAATGCCTAAGTACTCTGATCCATGAAGCTCAGTGGTTACTATTAATATTAATGGTATAAAAAAACATAATGTCTTGATTGACCTAGGAGCATCCATCAATGTCATGACTAGAAAGGTTTTGTTGAAGCTTAGCATCATTGGTTTAAGGGACACACCTACAATACTATAGTTAGTTGATAATTCCACTATAAAACTAGATGGCATGGTAGAAGATATTATTGTAACATTTGATTCCTTGGAGTATCCTTCAGATTCATAATCATGTCCCCCAAAGCCACACTAGGAGGTTATCCATTAATCCTAGGAAGACCTTAGCTAGCCACAGCTGATGCTTGCATTGCATGTCGCTCATGAAAAATGACTATATCGGATGGGATAAATATGAAAAAGATAACTATGTATTCTCCAGCTAAACCTCAAGTTGAACTTGACCAAGTTGTTTGGCCAGATCTAGGTGATGTTTCCCTCGAATAAAATTTAGTGCAACAACTCATGGTTATTAAATGAGATCCATTTATGGTCTCACATGAAGAAGATGACATACTAACAACAATTATCACTAACCAGTATGGCATTCAAGCATCTTCTTTTATTGTTCCTAACTATTCCCTGCAAACTATACTGCCCAAGAAGACCTCCCCTCAGTCTCCTGCAACATTTGATTATCTCCATACCTTATTACCTCATGAGATAAAGTCACCATCATGATAGAAATCATGATAATGGATAAAGTAAAAAGAGTTGAAATTGTTGTAGGAAAGGAGTTGAATGTCAATAGGAATCTCACTTCATCTCAGATGTCTAGTCTTCTCAAACATTAGAATAAAGTTAGCAAGCCTTTTCATGGGACTATACTAATATGAAGGGGTTATACCCTAAGCTTTGTACCCATAAAATCTATGTAAGTCCTAAGTGCAAGCCAATTAGACAAGCCCAGAAAAGAATCAATCTTGCTTTGAGACATATAGTGAAGACAGAGTTGCAAAAACTCCTTAGTGTTGGTTTCATATATCCTATCTCTGATAGCCAATGGGTTTGTCCTCTAGTGATTGTTCCAAAGAAAGGGGGGAAATGGAGAGTTTGTGTGGACTATAGAGAACTTAACAAAGCCACTAAAAAAGATCACTTTCCATTAACTTTCATAGACCAAGTACTTGATAATCTTGTTGGTAAAAAATGTTTCTCATTTCTAGATGGCTTCAATGGCTATAACCAAATCTAGATATTGCCAGAAGATCAAGACAAGACAATGTTCACCTATCCATGGGGAACATTTTCTTATTTAGTCTTGACATTTGGATTGTGCAACACACTTGCTACTTTTCGGAGAGAAGTACTTGGTATTTTCTCTAAGATTTCTATTGACTGTGTTGAAATATATATGGATGAATTAACTACTCATGGAACTACAATTGAGGAGGAAAAAGATAACTTGGAGAATGTTCTCAACAATGTCAAGAATACAACCTCTCCCTTAATAGTGAGAAGTTTTACATGATGATGGAGGAGGGAGTTATTTTAGGAGACTACCTTTCATCCTTTGGTATTCAGGTTGACCCTACAAAGATTGCAGTCATCAGGACACTTCCAACGCTAGTCAAGTAGAAGGATGTCAGGAGTTTTCTTGGTCATGTTGGTTACTAAAGGAGATTCATCAAAGACTTTATCCACATTACAACACCTTTGTATAGCCTATTGAAGAATGAAGTAGAGTTTGAATGGATGAATGACTGTGAATCATCATTCCAACAGCTAAAAGATGTTTTGACAAAGACACCTATCCTCATAGGACCTGAGTGGAAGTTTCCATTTCACATTCACAATGATGCATCTGACTATGCCATTGGAGCAGTCTTAGGACAAAAGGAAGGTATAGTTGAGCATGCTATTTATTATATTAGTAAAAACTTGTAAGGTGTTGAACTAAACTATACTATCACTGAAAAAGAACCACTTGGTTGTTGTATGCACCCTAAAATGGTCACCTAGACTTTGGGCCCCCATTCAACAATTTACCAAATCCCCGAATCAGTATTTTAAAAAATCAAACATTTTTCAAATATCAATTTCCTTGATCAAATCCTATTTCTATCATTTTCAATTATTTTTCTATAGGCTAACCATTTTATCCTAAAGTCTTTATTTATTTACAAGGAAATTCCTCCCCTTTTATTAAATAAAAATCCCCCACTTTTCCTCTTATCCTAAGTTGCACAAATAAAGCATTATTCTTATTTTATAAAAAGAAGAAAATCACTTTTTGTCTCATATGGACACAAAAGTCAACTCTTATTTTCTCATTGGAGGATATTTGTGCACATGGATTGCTCCTCTTTCAAGCTCCACCCTTGATTAAATCTTTTGCCTCTTAATCTCCATGGTCCATTCCTTTTCAATTCCTTTAAAAGGAGAGCTCTTTTCTCATTCTAAGATCCCAACTTTTTATGCTAATCTTATCCTACAAGATTTCTTGGAGACTTTGGAGCTTTGGAGATCTTCATGCATTTAGCTTTCATTCTTTCATTCTTAGCTTAGCTTTCATGGCATCTAGCTTAGTTTCCTTTATGCTCTATATTAGCTCACATAGCTTAATTAGCAAGGGTTTGTAATACTTTCCTTTCATAGCTTATCTTGCATCTTCATTCTTAGCATAGCTTGCATTGCATTGCATTTCCATTGTTGATTCTTGAGGATATTGGCATTCTTGCCCTTATCGATTTGAATCTCCCATTGTGTGGTTTACTAGCAAGGTTGCATGCTTCAATAGCTCTAGCTGAGAGCACTATACACATCCTTGTGACTCCATGCCTAGGGAGCTCTAGATCTCTTTCTCAAGGTTTCCCATTCATGGATTTCCTTAGAAGTAATGACTTGGAGAAGTGCACTATTTAGTGTGTACATTTTTGGTGCCCACCATGGTGCAGAACACTCTTGTTTTGTCCTTCATTTTATACATTTCCATTATTTTTTTCATCAATATTTGCTTCTTGTTTCGTCAATATTTGCTCTCTGGTTTTTTTTGACAGAATTATCATGCGACAATTTTCTAGTGTCGTATGATAGTTTCTTATATACCAGTGAGATATTTTACCAATTAAAGTATCACACACTTTGGTAGATTGTGTCGCACTATTGTTTTGTTCTCTGTCACATGTAGGTATAAGGAATTATCGTACGGAGATAAAATATCGCACCAGTACAGAATGAAATATCACACGATCCTTTCTCTGACAAAAATATCACCCAGGCCTGGTAGTGAGAAATTTTTGTCATTTCTTTGCAAGATTTACTTGGTTTGATTTGGATTTTTTATTTGCTATGGTAGAATAGGGGTCTATTTACATATTTCATTTGGTTTTTGATGTGTTAACCCTTGTAGGGATAACAAGTTGTGCTTGTAGGTGCTCCTATTGCTTGATTATTTTCTTAAAAGAACACATGTCAAAGCTCCAAATGCACAAGGGCTACTAACAATTTTTGCAGGGCTACCCAAAGCATAAAATCCAATCAAAGACACCTAAATGAAGGATTTAAATGCAAAATCTAGATATGAATCAATGCAATTAATCTATTTTTTTGGATTTTAGATGCAATGATATGATGAAAACTGATATGAATCTAGAATCTAAGATGAAATTGATATGCAATGAATTGATCTAAGATGAATTCTAAATGATATGCAATACTCAAAAACAAGAATGATCTCACAATAGCTTGGATTCGCCAAGATGATTCTTCAGTCTCCAATTCAACAACGTGAGGATGAAAAAATATGAGATTATTTGTGAAGAGCTGAGGCCTTAATTTATAGAAATCCAGGGCTTTGGAGGTGCATGAAAGAAAGCCATAAATCACTCAAATTAACTCAGCTTGATTTTTGAGTTATCTGATTATAAAGAATAATTAACTTACAAAAATATGCAAAAGCAGAGTTGAACTCAAAATAGAGTTTTTGATTTAATTGATAATTGATAGTTGTCTGCTTTTCTTGATTGTGCATGTTTTATTTATGAATTAATTAATAATAAAGTGATTTATTTCCGACTTAAGTGATTTTGAAAAATAAAATAATTGATTTATGGGTTAATCAATTATTTTTCAAACTTTTATTCAAAAACAATATTATTAAAAATTGACAACTTGCTTTAATTAATTAAATAAGAATTTAATCAATTATTCATAGGATTTTGGATTTATTGTCAAAATTAAATAATACAATTTAAGGATAAATAGAATTAACTTCAATTAAATAATTAAGTGGGAAAATTAAATTTAATTAATTAAATATTGAGAATATTCAATTAATTAAACTTTAGGATAAATAAGATTTATCGCCAAATAATCATTAAATTAAAGATAATTATGATGATTAGGAATATTACTAGGAATATTCTCCGATGCAAAATTTGGAATAATCAATTAGGATTTGATGATGTTCAGATGTGCCTTAGGTTAGGACTTTGATGTCAATTTTGTTCGATGTGTCGATATAGGAGATTAATGAACCTATAGCCCATTTTTGGGGTATTACATTTTGCCCCTCTTTGAATTACTGTAAAAAGCGCAATTGTTCAAAGATAGTCTATGTATGATAAAGATATGAAACTGATATGAAAAGATATGATGATTGAAAGATTTGAAGACATGATGTTAGGTCCTAAATGACCAAAGATAATGTTCACTATAATAGCAAATGAATCGATGATTGCAAAAAAGTGTCAAAACACCTGATTTTGAACCTTATGATTGCGAAGAAGTGAGTGACCGATTCCAGACTCAATTTTCCTTATATTGAATCACATTAGTATCACATCCAAACCCTTCATTTTTTGAAGAACCAAGGAAATAACTCAATTGAACCGATAGTTGCAAAAACTGATACAATTTACAAGATTAAGAGAATACCAGATTGATATGGATCTCAATGAATCTAATATGCCCCGAGTGATGATTGATTTGCCTTGAGCGATGAGGTCTTTTGATGGATCAACAACTAGACATGGTTGTTGTCTTGATTACTGAGGAAAGATATGCTTCAAGTTTAGATTACAGACTTTGAATGATGTGCAATACCATGCCCCCTTCGGGATTAAAATTGAAATTTGATAGGAAAAGTTAGCGTTGATAGTTTAGAAGCATGTTAATTGATTTGAGAAGTGGTTATACATGTTCGAGAATGCATTCTACATCATTTGGAGGTCCAGGAGACCAAGTTTGACTAGGTGAAACCATGAGTTGACCAAGTTGAAAGTTTGATAGTTTGATGGAAGATAATCAATTAAGTTGAATGCTATATTTCTATGATGATTAAAGATTGATTATGCAAGTAGTTAATAATATGAATGATCTCAGATTTTGATTTTGATACCGAAAAAAGATTCTACTTGCTATTTCGTTGCATGGACCTTCAAGTGAGACTCAGCTCTCGTTAGATGTGAAGAATTGATATGAAGAATTGTTTAAGGTTTGAAGTGTTTCGAAACATTTGTGAGATCATGCAGACATGCAAAATGTAAAGAAACATGCAAAATGAAATACAACCTAGGACCTAGGACCTACTCACTGATCATATGTCAATTTGTTATCATCATTGAACTTTGAGGTAACTCGATAAATCAATATAATGCCCACTAGCTATGAAACCATAGACATATGAATATCGATTTGTATGCACATGAATCAATACAACACCCACTGATTAGGAAACCATGGATATATGAATATTGATTTTGTTTTTGGAATGTCAGATTAGATATAACCATCAAGGCACAAAAAGCTAGGATGACCTAAATATCATGTCCATTTTGATATAGCAATTTGTATAAGCATCAAAACATAAACATCGTGATGACCTGAATACACCTTGCATTACAAACACATCAAATAGTTAAGAGATCATTCTAAATCCAATGTGAATTACCCATAGTGACCCTTTATCGTTCACATCCTTAGGTAAGATCCCATTTCACAGTAGGAAAAAGAAATCACTCAAAAAGAGAATAGTTAGATCAAACTTCCTTGAATTTTCCAGGTATCCATGGTCAAGGTATGCATGGCCATCCAATTCAAGATAGAGGCTCTTACAGTCGGACACCACTTCAATCTAGAATTTCCAAAGTTGTTAGATTTTCACATACAAGCAGAAGACAAAGAAAAGATTATGCCCCCAATCATCACTCTCTAAATCCTCTAAAGGACATCATCAAAGAGCTCAAAGGGACACAATATGGAAAAATCTCAATGCGAATCAGTAATCATACAAGGAGATAAAAGCATGAAGCATAGATTGTTTTCAGTTTGTTGTTATTTGATTGCGTTGTTGTAGATGCAAATTTTTTTTTGGAGACAAGATAGACACGCTGACTCAGATGAAGCTTCAAAGGACTCTGACTGGATATGATACATCTAAGATACATTGGAGGCCATAGGATATGACATTGATTGCCCCCAAGTGTTAAGCATTGATAGGATACAAACGCTTGAGCTGATTGGTGTAAAAACTAACTTATTGAAAACATGAATGCAAAAATAAACCAGGAGATATGTACAAAGTAAAGCAAGACTAGAAGCTGGGAAAGACCAAGATTGCACTGATAGATGAAGCATTTTGAAACAAGTGGTGCCTGTTTGCTAAGTTTTCACCATCTTGGCAAAGATTCTATTTTTGCTACCAAGGCGCCTGTTTCCAGGTTTTCACCAAGGCACTTTTTTCTTTTTCTCATTTTTTTGTATTTTTCATTTTTTTAATTTTTTATATTTTCTGTATTTTTTTGTGAATCATCAAGGCTCCTATTGCTAGGTTTTCACCAAGATGTTCATTTTTTAGGACTTTTTCCAATTTTATAGATTTTTATAAGACATTTTACCATAGATTGAATGCCTTAGGCATAGAATTTCTTCAGATGGAGAATGTTGATTGGTTCTCAGAGCTATTCTCCTTCTGTCATTAAGAGTTGATAGGCACCAAAGCCAAAAGTAGTAGTGATTACAAAGGGACCCAACCAGTTGGGTTCAAACTTCCCCTTGCGTTCTCGATGTGATTGATTTTTAGGATTCTCTCTCAAGACTAGATCACCAACCTGAAATTCTCTGTGTCTGACTTTCTTATTGTAACCTCTAGACATTCTCTTCTGATATACTCTAAGATGATCATATGCTGCTTGTCTGCGCTCATCTAGTAGTTCAAGTTCTTGCAACCTAGACACTCTGTAGTCATCATCAGTTACTAGACCATGCATTCTGATTCTTAGTGATGGGATTTCAACCTCAATAGGCAGTACCACTTTAGACCCATAAACTAAAGTGAAAGGTGTAGCCCTAGTAGGTGTTCTTATACTTGTTCTATAGGCTTAGAGAGCTAGATTGATCATGAGATGCCAGTCTCTTCCTATTTTATTAACTATGTGGTGCAAGCTTTTCAATAGATTCTTGTTAGAAGCCTCTGCGTGTCCATTCCCTTGAGGATAGTAGATAGAAGACCAATGTTGTGTGATCTTGAAGTTGGCACATAGATCATCTACATCTTTGTTCTTGAATTTTCCACCATTATCTTTGATTATAGAATGAGGTATCCCATATCTATATATGATATAGTTCAATATGAACATAGATATTTTCTTTCCAGTTGCTTGTGTCAAAGGGATTGCTTCTACCCATTTTGTAAAATAATCTGTAGTTGTGATTATATGGGTATGTCCATTAGAAGAATGAGGATGTATAGCTCCTATAAGATCAAAGGCCCATTGGTGAAAAGGCCATTGTGTAGTAAAGGGAATTAGATCTCTCCCTAGAGCATGAATTAAGTTGCCATGCACTTGGAATTTTTGACAATTCTTAGCAAACTTGATAGACTCTTTCTCCATTTCAAGCCAATAGTACCTAGCCCTAATAAGTTTTTGAGCTAGTGTTAAACCATTCGAGTGTGACCCACAAATACCATCATGGAATTCGTCTAACACATGTTGAGACTCTTCCCATTCTAAACATCTAAGTAGTGTACCATCTACACCTTGTTTGTATAGATCATGACCAATGATGACATATCGGGAGGCATTTTAGATAAGGTATCTCTTTTCACGGTGGTTGAAGGTATCAGGAATGATTTGGTCTTGGAGATAGGAAAATAGGTTTTTGTATCTAGATGAATCATGAAATACAATGGTGAAAATCATGCGGGTTTTAGGGGAGTCATATGTAGGATAAGATAGTGCTTCCACCAGGAGCTCGTAATGTAGCTCATGTTCAGGCTGCTATAATAAAGTAGATAGTGTTGCCATTGCATCAGCAGCCTTGTTCTCCGTTCTAGGAATTTTCTCAAATGTGATAGATATGAAATATTTCTTAAGATCATCTACCATTCTCTTGTAAGGAAGGAGCCTTTCATCTTTAGTTTGGTACACATCATTAACTTGATGAATAACAAGTTGAGAGTCTCCATGAATGTGTAGCTCTATTACTCTCCATTCAATTTCTATTTTCATACCATTCAAAAGGGCTTCATATTTAGCAATATTGTTTGTGCAAGGGAACTTTAGTCTGAATGCTTTTGAGATTGAGTATCCTTGATGGGTTATGAACAATATGCCTACTCTTGATCCATTCTATGTATAGGAGCCATCAAAGAATAACTGCCATTCTCTAGAAGAAAGAGTCATAATAGAGGAATCTAGAAATTCCATTTGCATTGGTGTATCATTTATCATAGGTGCATCTGCTAATTGATCAGCAATAACCTATCCTTTGATAGCCTTTCTTTCCACATATTCAATGTCAAATTCACTTAAGAGCATAACCCATTTAGCTAATCTACCTATGAGGGTAGCTTTGCTTAGTAGGTGCTTGAGCAGATCAATTTTAGCTACCAATTGTGTGGTATGAGCTAACATGTAGTGTCTCAGTTTCTATGATGCAAAGATCATAGCTAGACAAGCTTTCTCAATCATTGAATAGTTCTTCTAATATGCAACCAATGTTCTACTGATATAGTATATAGCTCATTCCTTTTTGTTCTCATCATGCTGTGCTAGCAATGCCCCTAGTGATGTATCTATAGAGGAGACATATAAGATCAATGGCTTCCCATGAATAGGAGGCATCAAGATAGGTAGATTTGATAGATACTTCTTGATATGGTTAAAGTTGTTCTCACATTCTTCATTCCATGCAAAGGTCACACCTTTATGTAATGTTTTTGTAAAAGGTTGTGATATATCAGCAAGCTGTGATATGAATCTTCTGGTAGATTGTACGCTCCCTTGTAAGGTTCTCATTTGACTGATATTTTTGGGAGGTTTCATCTCTATTATAGCCTTGACTTTAGCTAGATCAACTTCAGTACCCTTCTTTGAAACTATGTATCCTAAGAGCTTTCCAGAAGTGACACTGAAAGCACACTTCTTAGGATTTAGTCAGATACTAAACTATTCCATTCTATCTAGGATCATGCTCAAGTCCTTTAGATGTTTAGTTCTAATCATAGATTTTGCTAAAGTATCATCAACATATTCTTCCATAGTTCGATGCATCATGTCATGGAAAATAGATGTCATTGCTCTTTGATATGTAGCACCAGCATTTTTAAGCCCAAATGGCATGACATTCCAACAGAAGGTACCCCATGCACATGTGAAAGTAGTTTTCTCTTGATCCTCTGGAGAAATTTTTATTTGGTTATATCCAAAGAAACCATCCATTAAGGAATACATCTTGAAACCCATAGTCATGTCCACTATCATATCAATGTTAGGTAGTGGAAAATCATCCTTAGGGCACACTCTATTCACATCTCTAAAGTCTATGCACACTTTGATTGAACCATCTGGTTTAGAAATAGGTACAATATTAGAGATCCACTCTGCATAGTCAATAACTTGGATGAATCTAGCTTTTAGGAGCTTTTCTAATTCAGCTTTTACCAAGAGTGCAATGTGAGGATGCATCTTTCTCAACTTTTGTTTAACAGGTTTGACATTTGGAGCTATAGATAAATGATGCATTATAAGATTAGGATCCAATCCTGTTATATCTGAATATTTCCATGCAAAGTTGATCTTCTTCTCTGTTAGGAATGTTGTAAATTTTTGTTTCTCTTCTTCTGATAAAGATTGTGCTACATGAATCAACTGTGGTTCTTCTATTGTACCCAAATTGATAGATTGAGTGGGCTCAATTAGAACTAGAGATCTATCCTATAAATGACTTAGAAGAACATCAAATATCTCATCCTTAGGCACCTTAGAGAGGTTTTCACCTTTGGATACATCTTTTATTTTTACTTTTGTAGGTTCTGAGACTACCACAAAGTGGTTTTCACCCTCAGAACTCCTTTTCTTTTTCTTTATAATCTTATTTTTTTGACTAAGATATTTGATGTCCAACTCCATCATGCTAACACTCAGTTCATTGATGGAAGTACTCATAGCTCAACTGCATTGAGGTAGAAAGTAAGGGCATAGTCATTGGGAAAGGTGTAAACACCATGGCTCAGATTTGTGGAGGTTTGATCAATAAGTTCTGGATATTGGATAGTCAAAGTGGGGAAAGATTGGGAGATAGTGTTTACGGATATGGATCTATCATCATTGGTCCTAACCTGACACTCAAGTTCAAAGGTGATATTACAAATTAATACATTCAATTTTTGAATAGGGTCAATGTCATCATGGGAGTCCAATTCAGCCATAGGTGGATCAGACTCGATAGGTTCATCATTTTTCTCTAGACTTACGTTGGGATTAGGTGCATATTGGTGAATAACATCAACATGTTTCTCTATAATAAGCTCATCTTCATCTGGTTTTGGAATGGCTCCCCATTCATAGTCATTTGATTTAGCTTCTGATTCATGATCTTTAGGAAATCTTAGAACATGAGTAAAGTTAGGGTGAATACCCCAAGAAGGGTTACCCTCAGATTTTGATTTGAATTCATACTCATGGGAATCTATGGGAATCTATCTTAGAATCACTACCACTTCCCTCTTCTTGATTGTTTTTGAGATTAGCTGGTTCTTGTGTTGCAACTATCTCTTGATTGATAGTAGGTTCTTGTGTTTCTACTGCATTAATTATTTTGATTGGATCATCTTTATCATCAAGAAGGTCTTTGATCTCTTTAGGAAATTTTTCATAGGGGATGAGTTCTGAGCTGTCTAAATCACTATCTGATGGTTTTGTTTCTTCTTTCTTAAGAAGAGGCTCTCCTGGTGTGATCTTCTCTATGACATGAGAATAATTACCTTTGAGGTGGAAGGGTTTCTTTTCAAATCCTAAGCCAACTTTGCCTTTATTTTCTCTACCTGTATGTGGGAGAGGTACCTCAAGACCTTTTCCTCTGACTCCTAGAGGTCCTTTACCTAGATATCCCATCTTAGCTATCAATTTATTTCCTAGACCGTATGACTTAGAAGGGATCTGTGGTGCTGTAGAGTTGCTAGTTTGAACATTGTGGGATTCAGAATCATCTTTGTATAGCCATGATAGCACAACTTCATCCTCTTCAAACACTTTCTTGGATACTTGTTCTACCACAAAATTCTTTTTATATTCTTCAAGAGGTTCCTTAGGTTTGCGATTGGACTATTTCAAAGATTGTCCATAAGACTTAGGTGAGATAGGGAGAGATGTCAAAGATAAGACTAGCTCTATAATATATTCTCCCATCCCATTTTGTTTGATATTGACCTCTTTAGCAATGTCTTCCATTTTGGATGTTGAAGCAACATTTCGTTGTTTAGTAGAAGATTCTCTATTATTGGGAACAAGCTTATCAACACTTTCCTTCAATGTATTGCAAGTTGTATTCAGATCTGTGGGGATAGTAACCTCTACTCCTTCATAAGGAAACTTGAAACATTGATGGTATGTAGAAGGAATAGCTTACATTTTATGTATCCATGGTCTCCCTCAGAGGATGTTGTAGGCCAAAGGTAGATCAAGAACTTGACAGATGGTACCTTTGATAACTGGACCCACTCAGATGGGTAAGACAATGGTGCCTTTAGAAGATCTTTCTTGTTCATCATAGGCTTTGATAGTTATTTTCTTTCTAGGATCAATAGCCAATTCTAAAAATCCCAATTGTGTGATCAAGCTATAAGAACAAATGTTTAGGTCCACACCTCCATCTATCAACACACGTTTGACTCTACAGTTCTGGATCAAGACTTCTATATGCAAAGGCTGATTATGCCGGTGACTCAAGGAGTTGTCATCTTCCTCTGAAAAGGAGATATATTGCAGAGATGTAAGATGTCCAACCATAGTTTGGAACCTATCTAAATCAAGGTCATCAGGAACATTGGAACCAAGAAAATCTTTTTCTACTATAGCTCTATGAGTTTGAGAGATCCAAAGTAACTCAAACATGGACATTTTTGCATTAGTGTGTTGGAGTTGTTGGACAATGCTATAAGATGTTGGCCTTGTATCTTTAGAATTGGAAGATTTAGAAATAGCCTTCTGTTTGGAAGTGGAAGAAAGATTGAAGGGTATCTTAGGGACATTAGATGAATCTAGGATTTGTCCTTTCAGATGTGCCTGAGCTTGTGATCAAGTAACTACATTAGTTGAGGAATGATATCTTTCTCTTCGTACAATTGTGATGACATTGCAACTTTCAGAGAGACATGGTTCAACCATATTGATGACAACATTATTTCTAGGGTAGACATAGTTGACTTTTGCCCCCATATTGGGTTGAGAAGTTGAAAATCCTTGACCATGTTGTAGAAATGGTTTTGTAAATGCTATATGATTGTTATTTCTCTTAGGATTGTCAATTGTGATGTCTCCACTATTGATCAGATCTTGAACGGTGTGTTTCAATCGTAAGCAATTATTAGTTTTGTGACCTTTACCTCGATGGAAATCACATAATTAATTTTCTTTCCACCAATGTGGCTTAGGGTCTAGATCAGATTGTTAGATTACTAGCAAAGTGATGATGTTATCAGCCAGTAGAGTTCTCATAGCTGATTCTAAAGATTCTCCAAGAGGAGTGAACTTTCACTTTTTATCCCAAGATTTGCATTCTGGCTTCTTTTGGAATGGTTCAGATGACTTTTGTTCTGAAGCTTTAATGGCTTGGGAACCAAGAGTTAGGTTGTAGGTTGGTGCCTTTGATGGGGCATGGATAGTGTCATTAACACCATCTGTGATGATGCCTTTATTCTTGTTCCAGTTTTTGTTCTTGTCTTTAGAACTAGATCCTGATTCGTACTTGTCTTTTGGAAGTGTGATTTCTCCTTTTTTCACAAGCACTTTTTCGATTTTGATAGCATTGTCCACCATCTTATCAAAAGATGTATGATCTTGCATTTGTAGAGGATAATTGATTTCTGGAACAAGGTTATTGATGAAGATTTCCTATTTTTCTATTTCTAGAATAGGTCTAGCATATAGAGAGAACTTCTTCCTCCATCTCTTAAAAAATGTTAGGAATGGTTCCCTTAGATATTGCTTGAGATTACAAATATCGATTATGGTGACTGGATGTTGAATATTGTAGGAGTAATGTTGATAAAACAATTTGATCAACTCCTCAAAATTTTTGTTAGTAGAAGGCAATCTAGAGAACCAGTGGATGGCTACTCCCCCTAGAGATTGAGGGAAGAGACGCATCAGATAGGTTGGTTCATGCATGAACTCCATAGATTGTGTACAAAATTCTCTGACATGATCTTGAGGATTTGAGTTTCCATCATACTTATCATACTTAGGCATCTCCACTCTTTTTGGGAATGGTGGCATGTACAAGTCTTTATCGAATGGAAAAGGACATAGGGCCTCCATGGAGAACTCCCTGGGTTCCTTTTCTTTTTCAAGGTTGTTAAGTTTGACTTGCATGGCATGCATTTGTTTCATTATAGCTATTAGTGGAGTTTCTTCCTCATGCGTAATGATATCTTCAACATTAAAGTAGGGAGGAATTTTAGCTCCTTGATGAGCTAATTGTAAAAAGTATACCTCTCTATCTTCTTTCAAGAAATGCTTCATCTTTCATTTGAAGTTATCATCATTTTGATATTGAGCAATTTATTTAGGTGTGGGTTCCTGATCTACACCGTGTTGAGATTGAGCTCTTCTCGAGCCAAAGTTTTTCCCTAATTGAGACATGGTAGGAGCTTATGGACTCCCTGGAATAGATTGATGTGGGGTTTGTTGGGTACCTCCGTGAGTTGAGGAAGGAGGAATGTAACCAGTTTTTAATCAAAGGTTGCCAGCACCATTGTCTTCATAAAGACCAGAATCATGGAGTTGCTCAAAAGTTGGACCTATGTGAGTCAAAGGTAAAGTATGAGATATTTCCCCAGATTTTTTATGGGAGGAAGCTCTAGTTTCCACCATTAACCTTGGGTGAAGCAAAAGAATAAGATGAAGACAACTAAAGAATGAATTGAATCAAGATGACCAGATGACACAACCTTGTCAAGGTTTGATTGGTTTGAAGATTCAATTAGATGTGGGTGAAGGATACTGTGCCCTGGATGTATGGGTAGATTCCCAAAAGATAGCGGACAAGATATCACAACACTTAGTCATTTTGATGATTGATTAAAGACTCAAATTGATTAAATAGAAGGCTAAATCATATTTAAAAGGCCACTTTAGGAAAATGATTGGATTCTTAGTACTTACTGCTTTGTTCTTGACACAGTGATTTGTTCGACAGATTCTGGAAATAGGCTGAAAAAGCTAAGTATCTGGCAATTCTGACAATTTTCTAACAACTTTCAAAATTTTCCCAAACAACACTCTGCAGACTCATACGACAGTGGGTATGCTATGAAATGATAGTTGAAAAGCTCATAAGATAGTTGCAAAACTCGCACGATAGTTGCTAGCAGGATTTGACTTTTTTGAATTTGACTGGCAGAAAGACTCATACGACATTGGGTTCTTTACCATAAAACAGTTGGGTAGTAATGAAATGATATTTGATAAAAAATTGTATGACTTTCTAACCTCCTGAGATGACTTTTGACTCTAGAAAGGAATTTCACTTTAAATTTTTCAAATTTAGGGTTTTCTGTTTCAGATTGTTTGCAAATTTCAATGTCCAGATTTGAGGATTGTAACAGATTTGTTCATTTTCAGTAACTAGATAGATAAACAAGCATGCAAAACAACAAACAAGTGATTTCAAGCATGTTTGAAAACAATGAACAAGGGAAAAAGAAACCTTGTGCATGAACAATCAAGTGACTTATTTGTGCTAATCCTTAGAAGTGCTAATTGTGTATGTTCCAAAAAGTTTTGCATTAACGCACATAGTCCTAGAAAATGAAAATTTGGCCTCGCTAGGGTTTTTAGTAATGGTTTGACTCTGCAACTTTTATGATCCAAGAGGGTAAACTCCAATCCAAGTCCACCGGGGTTTTGACACAGTCTGAGAACTTAATCTTCAAGATCTGCTAGGGAGATCTGATAGCCCAATAAGAGACCACACCTATGGAGATTTCTTCCAACATGACATTTATATAGTGGTCGTCACTACTGCGGTGAAAATGGATATTACCGCTTGAGGTTTCATCAACGTGGTTGACCCAATTAAGGGAATGTACACTATGGTTAACCCTCTCTAAAGGTGACTCACAAGATATACCACATGGAGACTGGTTCCAGATTCAAGGATTTGGGTTTTTGGTACTATCCAAAAAGGAAGTAGAGCATAATCCCCTAGCCTTTTCACTTTTAACCCAAACAAAGAAGATAGATTAATCTGACATGGTAAGACCAAGATTATCTCACAAAGATCTATGACGTCAACCCCTTATGATCTATCAACCTCTCTGGAGAGAGAATGCCTCGATCAAAAGTTGAAAACACATGGATCTAGTGGAACGTGAGAATCCCTTAGTATCCTCCCCACCTACAAGGGATCCTTCCTTGAGAAGAGTTTCACTAGAAACCCACTCTCTCAAGATCCACAAATAGTGTTCATGGGGCCTAATTACTATGTGTAACAAAGATGCTGAAAGCAAACTATGTTCATTTTTATAGCCCAAATGAATTGTGTGATAGGAAAGCAATAAAAGTCACTCAAGCTAGACACATGAGATGTTCATTTTAGATCCAAAATTAAAGTCTTATCAGCTGAGAAGATTACCTGAATTCCTCACAACGTGCTTTGTATATTTTTACCTATTTTTAGAAATTCTTACACTTTTTCCAATCAAAACCAGCAGGAGTCAATCAAAAACAAAGAATTTCAATTGTTAAGATTAGCTGTTAGTCAAAATCTAAAAACCAAATATGACAAACTACCCTGAAAAATGAAAAAATAATGAAAACCTGGTGCCAAAACTCGTATGACAATGGGTCTACTTCTAGATGATAGTCTAGAAACTCATATGACATTGGGTGTATGATGATACGATAGTTGAACTTCCAAACGACAGTGTGTATAGTGTAGCATGATTCCTGATCCAATAGACTGTCGTACGATAATGGGTATAGTTTGAAATGATTTTTGTCAGAAACTCATATGAAAATTGTATGGATAGAATTTAAAAATCATAGTTTTGGCTCAAAAATTGAGAAGAAAAGAAAGAAATTGATAGAATTGAATTGGAAATCCTTTTCAAGGCCCCATGGCAGGCACCAGAAATGTGTGTGTGAAAATTGTACCTAATCTGTAGACACAACACTTTAGTAAAATATTAGAGGTTAGCAAAAATGAAAGCTATAATGAATTGAAAGCTAAACTAACCAGGTGATTTACTACCTTCTAATAGGTGCGAGTATGATGTTCTTAGATTTTTATCGAGATCAATGACCTTGATGACACCTAAACGAAGGATTTAAATGCAAAATCTAGATATGAATCAATGCAATTAATCTATTTTTTTGAATTTTAGATGCAATGATATGATGAAAACTGATATGAATCTAGAATGTAAGATGAAATTGATATGCAATGAATTGATCTAAGATGAATTCTAAATGATATGCAATACTCAAAAACAAGAATGATCTCACAATAGCTTGGATTTGCAAAGATGATTCTTCAATCTCTAATTCGACAGCGTGAGGATGCAAAAATATGAGATTATTTGTGAAGAGCTGAGGCCTTAATTTATAGAAATCCAGGGCTTTGGAGGTGCATGAAAGAAAGCCATAAATCACTCAAATTAACTCAGCTTGATTTTTGAGTTATCTAATTATAAAGAATAATTAACTCACAAAAACATGCAAAAGCAGAGTTGAACTCAAAATAGAGTTTTTGATTTAATTGATAATTGATAGTTGTCTACTTTTCTTGATTGTGCATGTTTTATTTATGAATTAATTAATAATAGAGTGATTTATTTCCAACTTAATTGATTTTGAAAAATAAAACAATTGATTTATGGGTTAATCAATTATTTTTCAAACTTTTATTCAAAAACAATATTATTAAAAATTGACAACTTGCTTTAATTAATTAGATAAGAATTTAATCAATTATTCATAGGATTTTGGATTTATTGTCAAAATTAAATAATACAATTTAGGAATAAATAGAATTAACTTCAATTAAATAATTAAGTGGCAGAATTAAATCTAATTAATTAAATATTGAGAATATTCAATTAATTAAACTTTAGGATAAATAAGATTTATCGCCAAATAATCATTAAATTAAAGCTAATTATGATGATTAGGAATATTACTAGGAATATTCTCCAATGTAGAATTTGGAATAATCAATTAGAATTCGATGATGTTCAGATGTGCCTTAGGTTAGGACTTTGATGTCACTTTCATTCAATGTGTCAATATAGGAGATTAATGAACCTATAGCCCATTTTTGGGGTATTACAAATATCTTGTTGTAGGAATCTTTTGGTGGTAGGAGAGTATGCTCTTCACCCTTGTGGTGAAACAAAAATCTTGACCCATCTTTGGATTTTGAAAGCAAGAGGGTAATTGAACCTTTGCTTGGTGTGTTTGGGAGAAATTTTTGAGCTAGGAGAGTATGCTCTTCACCCTTAAGGTGAAACAAAAATCCTGACACTCAAAGGTTGATCCACTCTTTGTTTAGCTTTTAGAATCCTTTAGTGGGCCTACTCTTGAGCAATCAAGATGAACGACCCAAGTGGGGACAAGCTTTTTGTCGGCTATTCCGACCCACTATAAACTCAAGTCTAGCAAGGATAGGAAACCTTGGTAGACGTAGTACTTGTCTTCACTTGATGTGAGTACTTGTGGGATTGTGACCATGAGGAAAATGTTGAGTAAGAATGCTTAAGGTACTCTTGTGGCTGTGAGGTCCATTACTTACCGCAAGGTAAGGAGTCCCTTTGGGGAGCAAGAGGGGTATTACGAATGGAAGCGCTTACTAAGAACCATAGATAGAAGCCACCCTATTTTTACACTTAGCTTCTTGGTGCAAGGATTGATCCTAGTGGACTAACCTAGATCACCCCAAGATTACTCACCATTTGTGTTCCTTTGGTTGTGTCATTGGCACTTCCATGACAAAGCCAATATCTATTGTGAGCAACCACTTTGTGTGAGGCAATGGAGCATCAAGTGTGGGCCAAGTTGTTAAGTATTGAGCCATTGTCTTTTTAGGCTAGTAAGTGCTTGAAGTGTTCTTGCTATGATTTACCCATGTAAACATTCTCAAATATCAAACATCATAGTAGCATTCATAGGATTTTATTGCTTTGATATCACAATTGCTTATCTTGGAAAGGTTCATTTTGCCCTTGTGCAAGTGTTTTATGACATGTTTGATCCCCTACTATTTGAAAACTTCTCTGATTACTATTGTCACTATGCTTGAAATCAAAAAATCCAACCCTCAAACTGAAATTTTGACCAAATTGCCCATAAAACTGAGATTTTTAGCACTCACTGGTCAAGAGTCGTACGATTCTGAAACTGCATCACACACTGTACTAAGAATTATCTGTTGGCATTAAGTAGAATTGCCACTAGTGACAACACTTATTTGCATTCTGAGTGCAAACCGAGAAGAATAGTGCAAACTGAGCAGAACAGTGCAAACCGAGCAAAATAGTGCAAACCGAGCAGAACAGTGCAAATCGAGCAGAACAGTGCAAACCAAGCAGAACAGTGCAAACTGAGCAGAACAGTGCAAATCGAGCAGAACAGTGCAAACTGAGCAAGATAGTGCAAAGCGAGCAAGATAGTGCAAACAGAACAAGATAGTGCAAACCGAGCAGGACAGTGTAAACCGAGTAACATTATGTCTACCGAGTCACCAGTATTTACCGAGTTCAAAACCTACCAAGTGGTTAGTATGAACCGTGCCTTCACTTCTACCGAGTGCATGATGATGTCGAGTAATGCAGTGGATGCCGAGTATCAGAAAGTCACCGAGTTAGTTTGCAGGAACCGTGTAACCATACTTGGGCCAACTTAGTGGCACTTATGTTTATTTGTCAAGCTGACTTTGTAATTGTAATTGTAATTAATTGTTTAGACTTGTATATAAACAATGTTGTAAAAATGTCAAGATGTAATAAATGAGTATGAATGTGAAAAAGAAAAAAAGGTAGAGATAAGCGAATTACAAAGGGCTACAGCAGTATAAGGAATAGAAAAGACAAATTCATCATAAAAGGTGATCAGTACATCAACGAATCTCAATCAGCAATCTAGTTGCAAAGCAAGAGATCTACTGTTTCATCCTAATAGGTGAATCAATACTAAAATCCTTTAACCGGGTAGACTTAATAGTCTTTTGTAAAATCTCTTTATCGAGTGCATACTTCATTGTATGTTTGTAAATCCTTTAACAGGGTGGATTTAGCAATCCTTATTGCTCCTAGCAGGGCAGATCATCAGAAGTGATCAATTGTAAGCCTTAACTGGCCAACTTTATACTGCAGTACTAAAGCTTTGTGGGTTTCATCCCCACCCCAGTTTTACTTTCTTTTTGGAAGGTTTCTGGGTAACCAAATCTATGTGTCATTGTTGTGAATGCTTTTAAGTTTCATGCTTTCTATATGCATAAGAAAAAAAAGGTGAACTATATGTTAATACATCTATAATTGAAAGAAAATTTGGAGTTACTGATTCACCCCTCCCCTCTTAGTAACTCGGTCAATTCCTGAATATTTCCAACAATTGGTATCAGATCTTGAATTGGTTCTCAAGATAAAGCTTAACTAGCTTGAGCAAAGATCCAGGACAATGGAGTTATTCAAACTGAACAAGGTGATTGAAAATGAAAAGCTAGATCTGGAAATGGCCATAGCTAAACTTAAAGAAGCAAAAGAACATCTTTCCCAATCCCTAAGAAGAAGGAAGGAACTTGCAAATTAGATGAATGATCAGAATTACATTGAAGAAAAGATTGAAGATCTTTTTCCCTCAAATAGCTCAGATGAAGCAAACAATGCTATCAAAGCACTCCTAGAAAAGAATGGGTCTCTGCAGGAAGAAGTGAGAAAATTAAAAAGAGAACAAGAGCTACACTCAACAAGATTTTGTGAGATCTTAGAACAAAGAAACAAGTTGAAAGATGAATTAGATGGAAGGAACAATGAAGTCCAAAATAAAACCCTTCAGCTAGAAAACCTAATTGATCAGATCTCCCATACAAATGAGGAAATTTTGAATCTAAGATCAGAAATAGAAAGCATAAGAGAAGAACTAAGATCTGAAAAGGAAATCAATCTAAGATTGATGGATGACCTAAACACTGAAAAACAAATCAATGAAGGAATGCTGAAAAGCCAAGAAGACTTAAATCAGCTTTATGAGTGAAATCTTCATAGACAGAAAGGAAAAGCAGGACTTGGATATAAAAGAGAAGGTGAATCTTCTAAGCAAGGTACTCAAAGAAATCAGAAACCTACTTGTAATCATTGTGGTAAAATAGGACATACTTCAAATAAATGTTGGAGCAATGAAAAAGCAGAATTCAATGGAAAATGCTACAACTGCAATCAACATGGTCACAAAGCAAATGAATGCAGGGAAAAACCAAGATTTAGAGGTAATTGTCACAAATGCAACAAACAAGGTCACAAGGCATCCGAGTGCAGATCCAAAACATTCAATCCAACAGAACAAATTATGAAAGCAATGTTTGGATGGGACTACAACACTTGGTGTAGATGTCATTACTGTGGAGAATATGGACACATTGGCATGAACTGCATAAAACATCATCTAAGGAAAAGAGATACTACAGGAAAGATGCTTCCAATGCACTAAACTTGGTCACATAGCCAGAAACTACATTCATGCTAGTGAAATTGAAGATGGAAAGAAGAATGAAGCAACTAAGGTCAAGAAACAGGTGAGACAACAATGGGTTCCTAAATCTACCGAGCAAACCAATCCAAGTAATGGAATGGGTGGCTCTACCGACTCAAACTAAATTTCCAAGAAAGCATTGGAACTGTATTCTCATAGACAAACTTCAAGCAGTTCCAGAACTGAATTAAAAGAAAGATCTAAATTAGCATACAAGATGTAGTAAGATCACAGGAAGGTCGGTATCAATCTTTATCGAGCAAGGTCGGTACCAGTCTTTACCGAGCGAGGTCAGAGCAATATGAATTCTTGAGTTCACTGAGTTGCGAAGTCTTTACCGAGCAATTAATTCTTAGTGGGTGACAGTCTATCAGAATTCATACCCTAATTTGTACTGAGCATTAATGACAGAGTTGTAAACAAAAGGCAAGAAATTGAACTCATTCTTCACCGTGAACTTTAGCACTTTGAGAGCAAAAAATTTCAAGAGCAACCCAGCGATTCAAAAACTTTTGCGAAAGGAATTTTCTATGAGCTACCATGGCATCATCCAGCACTTCAGCAAAGAAAGGATAAAAAATGTTAGTCCAAGGGGAATGGAGAACACCAGATTTCAAGATCATGCCCGCAATTGTAGCAGCCCTAGATCTGAACGGAGCTCAATCTCAGATTCCTCCTAAGGTACTACTTATTAATGATATTCACAATCATTTCAACTGTGCAATTCAAGAAATGGGAAACCTAGAGCTAGATATTGTGCATGAGGAACTATGTGTGGATGGTATTCTAAAACCCGACCACAAACATCTGGAAGATAAAGGATTACTTCACATTACACATTTACCTCGAATCTTTTGGGAGAAATGGGTTAGATACATTCTCAGCCGTGTACATGATGGCAAGATTTGTCTTGAGCAACCCATAGAGATCACCAAGAAGATGATTCATCAAATCATCGGTCTTCTCATGTTGAACAAAGCAAAAACTACCAAAACCCTAGGTCGGCCGGAACTGGAGAAGAAAACCCTAGCCGAGTGGGACGGTAGAGGCATGAAAGTTAGCAGCATTACCGATGCTGAATTGAAGTTTGGTACACACATAATTTCCCATAAAATATACAGTTCAAGTCGACAAAATAGTGTCTCCTGTGAAGCTATTGACCTAGCATACAAAGTGGTCAAGAATAACTTATCATTTGACCTTACAGATTTATTGTTAAAATAGTTTAACAAGAACATGGAAAGCATTCAAACTTCCAAAAACAATCCATGTAAGTTTGGATCTTTACTGGTCTGTTTATTCTTCTATGTTCAGAAATTATTCCCTTCCAAAGGAAAAGTTGTATGGAGAAAAGATGTGCTAGTCCTTTATGAGATAAATGAATACATTTCAGAAATGGGTGAAAATTTTGAAAGCGTCATGGATAGTTATTTTGAGTCTTTTAAAGAGAAGATGAATGACAGATTCTGGATTCCATAGAAGTTGGTTGAAGATTATAAGGATGACATTTGTTTCATGGTGGACTATGACAATGTATATATTCAAGCAGCTAAACTGAGGATTGTACATGCAAAACCTCTTCCTTATGAGGTAAATATGGATGAAACCAAGAATATCATTGAAGCCCTTCTTAATCAGCCTATCAATCCCAAAGCTCCATATTTTGGAACATATGATGAAGCAAAAGTAAGAATTGAATTAAGCATAAAGCTTCCACAGGCGGTAAACAAAGGAAAGAAGAGGATAGCCAAAATGCAAATGCTAACCGAGGACAAAGGAGAAAATGATGAAGAAGAAGAGGAAAAGGATGAGAAAATAGAGGAACCAGAACTTGCAAAGAAGAAAGGAAAGGTATTCATCACTAAGGCACCTAAGCCTCCCACTGCTGTATTTACAAGGAGAAGTGCAAGAGGTAAGGCAGACAAGGTAGACAAGGCAGACAAAGATATAGTATTCAAAAGGCCTCCTCTAAACTTTCAAGAGAGGATCAAACTTTTTAGAGAAGGATCAGGATCTGGAGTAAGTAACATAAAATCTTTTAAATATGAAACTAGATCGGAAATATAATAGAAGGAAATAGAAGATGTTGTTATTGAAAAGATGGGATAGTGGAAATACTCTCCTGATGAAATAGCCCCACAGGTTCTAGCAGTTCTATTAGATCCAATAAAAATGAGATGGAGCAATGCCAAGCAAACTGTAAAAGACATATTTGATCAAACCCTGAGACAGTTAATGCCGAGCTTGAAAAATGATGAAATAAAGAAGGCATTGAAGGAAAATGAAAATAAGATGACACTAAAGTTCAATACTTGTTTGATTCTGATCAACAATATTGAATCAGTTGTGAAGGCTACAAATGCCACATGGAAGAACATATACCATCTTCACCAACCGAGTATTGAAATAGTAATAATAAAAGACATTGAAGATGACAGTGATGAACAAGAAGAAGCCACTGAGGTAGATGATACTATGAGGATAGTGGCAGAAGTCATTGCATCACTTCCTACCTCTCTAGTAAAAGTTTCTACATCTAGCCTGAAGACACCTTCAAGCATGGTTGTGACAACTTCAACATTTGTCCAATCACCTATAGCAACAACAGAAGCAACCACCATTTCTTCTATCGAGTTGCAGTCTCCCACTTCATCAAGTTTTCCAGCAGTAAGTATTCTAGTTTTTGATTCTACAAGTGTAAATACTTTAAGTTCTCCAGTAGACAGTATGCCAGTCTCTATAGCTAGTCCTACTATGTCTACTGTCACTACTACTAAGGCATTAAGTACAAATAAGCCTAAGGCTCAACCGAGTATAAAATTTTTGGGTAAAAATATAGTAGAGGATATAGACCTAGATGAAGAAATAGAGATTCCAACATTAGATTTTGCAAATCTATCAACGGACCAAATGCAAAATATAGGTGAAATCCTCCAAAGGAAAGAAAAGAAAAAGAAGCTTAAAGAGGAGAGAGACAAGGAATATCAAATCATTAAGGATGCTAAGGACATTTTGTCTGATGCATTAGGTATTAAAGTAGACTCCTCTCAACATGTTTTGCTACAATTAGCAGAAGCAGTAAATAAATACAATGAGGATTCATTTGGGATAGAAAAGTTAGTTGAAAGAGCCAAGAAGAGATTCAACAATAAAGTGCTTGAGCACATTGCTCAACACATAGCTATTAATCAAGTGGAATTGTCTTCAGTTTTGTCAAACATTGAATCTACCTATTTGAATGTCACCTCTCTTTTGGCCAGACTGTGCAATATTGCCGAGTTCACAAAGGATGTCAAGGATAAAATGAATAAAATGGATGAGGATATGAAGATTAGCATACAAAAGCTGCAACTTGAACCAAGTTCAAGCTCTGCTCATCACATGAAAATCTCATACCTATCAAATATGCAGTCAGATCTACTGAAAGAAGACACAAGGATCCGGTCCACACTGCTAGACATCCAGAACATGATCCTTCCCATCATGAATACAATGTATAAGCACATTAAACATTCCAAAACATTGATTCATGACAATTAGTTCTCTATAGCAGATCACATGATTGAACTCTCTGCAGAAGTCCAAATTGCAATCCAAACATGCAAGATTCTGCAAGAAAATTGGGACAGAACCCTGGCACTAATAATGAAGGTACATTCTGATTTTCTATCAAATTTTGGATTCTCTTTGTAAATCACTTGTATATACACCTTTGGCATTATCGTCAAAAAGGGGGAGATATGTATAGAAGGAGATATGTATAGAAGGAGATATGTATAGAAGAAGATATGTATAGAAGAAGACATGTATAGAAGAAAAGTTAGCACATTGAAAGGGGGAGATAATGTATAAAGCCCTATGACAAAGACAAATTTTGAAAAATCAAAAATAAATCTCAGCATGATTCATGTATATAAGTTTTGGGCAATAAGTGTTTTTGTCACTAATGCCAAAGGGGGAGATTGTTGGCATTAAGCAGAATTGCCACTAGTGACAACACTTATTTGCATTTTGAGTGCAAATCGAGCAGAACAGTGCAAACTGAGTAGAACAGTGCAAATCAAGTAGAACAGTGCAAACTGAGCAGAATAGTGCAAACCGAGCAGAACAGTGCAAATCGAGCAGAATAGTGCAAACTGAGCAGAACAGTGCAAACTGAGCAGAACAGTGCAAACCAAGTAGAACAGTGCAAACCGAGCAAGACAGTGCAAATTGAGCAAGACAGTGCAAACCGAACAAGATAGTGCAAACCGAGTAGGACAGTGTAAACCGAGTAACATTATGTCTACCGAGTCACCAGTATTTACCGAGTTCAAAACCTACCAAGTGGTTAGTATGAACCGTGCCTTCACTTCTACCGAGTGCATGATGATGCCGAGTAATGTAGTAGATGTCGAGTATCAGAAAGTCACCGAGTTAGTTTGCAGGAACCGTGTAACCATACTTGGGCTGACTTAGTGGCACTTATGTTTATTTGTCAAGCCGACTTTGTAATTGTAATTGTAATTAATTGTTTAGACTTGTATATAAACAATGTTGTAAAAATGTCAAGATGTAATAAATGAGTATGAATGTGAAAAAGAAAGAAAGGCAGAGATAAGCGAATTACAAAGGGCTACAGTAGTATAAGGAACATCAAAGACAAATTCATCATAGAAGGTGATCAGTACATCAATGAATCTCAATCAGCAATCTAGTTGCAAAGCAAGAGATCAACTATTTCATCCTAACAGGTGAATCAGTACTAAAATTCTTTAATCGAGTAGACTTAATAGTCTTTTGTAAAATCTCTTTACCGAGTGCATACTTCATTGTATGTTTGTAAATCCTTTAACAGGGTGGATTTAGAAATCCTTATTGCTCCTAGTAGGGCAAATCATCAGAAGTGATCAATTGTAAGCCTTAACCGGCCAACTTTATACTGCAGTACTAAAGCTTTGTGGGTTTCATCCCCACCCCAGTTTTACTTTCTTTTTGGAAGGTTTCTGGGTAACCAAATCTATGTGTCATTATTGTGAATGCTTTTAAGTTTCATGATTTCTATATGCATAAGAAAAAAAAGGTGAATTATATGTTAATACATCTGTAATTGAAAGAAAATTTGGAGTTACTGATTCACCCCTCCCCTCTCAGTAACTCGGTTAATTCCTGAATATTTCCAACATTATCATGTGATAGTTTGTTCCTGCAAAATTATCACACTGCTTTCCTGGAAAGTATTGCACAAGCTACCTAGAAACTATCACACTGCTTATTGCAAAATATTGCCTGGTAGAAATTATCATACTATTAGCCTGGAAACTATCGCACAGAGTCTTTCTACTATTTATCTAGTTTATGCAATTTTCAGCCTTTCCTTAGCTGACCAAATTTTGGTAGGTGACTCACTCTATTGCTAGAAACCTGTTTATACCTTGGGTTCCTATTTTTAGACCCCTTGAATTAGTGTTCTCTAATTTTACAAAGTAGTCTTTCTTGGCATCGATAAGTTAGGAATTATCCTTGTTGAAAAAGTACACCTTTAGATTCTTTGGTAGCACACTTGGAGAGTTTCAATACTCTTTTGTCCAGTTTACTTTCATGAAAATTCAATTTCAATTTCAAATATATTTGGTAAATCCATCCTCTTGGTCCATATGTGTTAGGATATTCATCCTTTTATTATACACCTCTGTGGCAGTGTTGGTTTACACTTTTTTTTAGCTTTCTATCTCACCATCTCTTTTTGGACAATTGAACACATTCACTATCCTAGTTTGGTATTGAAGTTTCATAAGGTCATCTAATCACCAAGGGTCCTTTTCTTTCATGTTGGTTACAACAAGGTACCAAGTTAGTCAAGGAAAACAACCTCAAGTTGTCTTCAAACAGTTACCCTCAGTCCAAACTCATCAAAAGTGAAAGGGAAAGAAACCTGTCTTTGATCAATCACCTAGGAGTGAGTCTGAAGCTTGGTTTGATGCAAAGAGAAATCCTAGTGAGTTGAGTACCTCTTTAGCACCTTCTCAATCAGATATGGACATGAGATACACCATGACTAGAAAATAGAGAGAAGCGATGGATCAAACTATTGATGGCATTTTCCAAAGACATAGGGATTACATGCTATTTGGTGATGACAATCAACCTGAATCATGCCCTATTAACTCAAGATATTTAGATGCCCATCAAAGAGCTGAAAGACATTATGGGCAAGCTCACCAAGATGCATGGTCACAACATGAAGACCAAAACAATGAATCTGGTGATGCTCATGTAAATGCTGCATTCACTAATGACTTGTTCAAACACTCAAGGTCCAAGTCACTGGTCAAAACAACCTCAACATATGCAAATGAAAGGCTTAAAAGAATTGAGCATGAAAAGAAAGCCTTTTTGGAGGAACAAGATACTAAAGAAGAAAGGTTTAGACACCTAGAGGAAGAGAAACAAGCCTTGCTAGAGTTGAGAAGAAAAGAATTTCAAGAGGAACAAGATAGGCTTTTAGCCCAACAACTCAATGATCAATTCAACAATAGGGGTACCAATAGTGGAAACAACTCTCCACCCTCTACTCCCTGAAGAACCCCAAGAAGTAGAAGGTAGTCAAGGACCCCTTCAAGATCTCCTAGTCCTAGAGGAAGGAGGATTTCACAACATAGGAGATGAACACCTCCAAGGAACTCAAGACAACCCTCCCAACGAGCTCATCATGGCTCTCAACATGGAGGAAGTAGTGCAAGTTTTGATGATCAAGATTTTATGAGAATGCAACAAGAGCCACTATTCCAACAATATGTGAAGAAGTATCTTGATCAAAACAAAGATAGGTTCCTAGAGAGCTTGATTAACAAGGGTGCCAGAGTCCCTTACAACTTTGAGGTGGATAGGAGAATCAAGAAACAAGGACCCTCTCAAGAAGAGGAGATCAAGAAACTCAAACGTATGATGGAAAATGTATTGGCACATAAAAGTTCCTTTTCACTTTATTCTATTTGTCCCAATCCTTTTGACAAAAGTGTGAGTATGACGGATTTTCCTAGGAAAGTTGAAAACCCCCAATACGACAAGTATGACGGCAATGGCAACCCAAATGATCATGTGTGTCAGTTCTGCATGATGAGTTTTTAGTTTCACCAAGATGAATCCTATCTTATGAGATTATTTCCAAGGAGTCTCACGGGCCAAGCCATGGAGTGGTTTACCAACATAACCCCTCCCGTCAAAAATTTTAAAGAACTTGTCCACATATTCATTCAACATTTTGCATACAACTTGTCAAGATTAGTCACTATGTTGGACTTATGCAATTTGAAACAAAACCAAGGGGAATCCTTTGTTACCTTCTTACAAAGGTGGAGATGATTATGCTCCCTCTATTCTAGGACTATCCATGAACATGAAAGGATTGACATCATTGTTAGTCATTTGGTGCCTGAAATGCATTATGAGGTTTGGAAGATAGTCTTTGATGCCTTCGACACTATGGTCTAAACCGCATGTCAAATTCAGGATGTCTTAAAAGAGCAAGGCATTTTGACAAAACATAGCAATAACAACAATGGTCAGAATACTAACAATGCTAATAAGGAAAAAGGCAAACACTCGCACTAGAACAATAATAAGCAAATAGTCAATGATAGAGTTGTGGACTCTTCCTAACCCAAGGATCAAGGAGTCCTCCATTTGTCTAGTGCAGTCCAAGCTATGAAGCTCAAAACATCCTCCAACCAACAAGAGCATAAACCAAAGTATCAAGACAAGCCTAAGAAGGAGACGTGACAATTTTCTAAATTGGGTGACTCCTATGAGGATGTTTTCAAGACACTTGTTGCCAATAACCTTGCACAACCACAAGATCCAAAAAATTTACACATACCTAACATTAAGCCACATTGGTGGGATGAAAAAGCTTTCTTCAAATTCCACAATGGCATTGGACATGACATTGAACATTGCTAGAAACTTAAACACCTTATTTAGGATCTTATCAAAAGTGGCAAACTTCAAATTGATGGGTTGAATATCAATGCGGACCACAAGGCATTCAAGGAGCCTTTGCCCAAATATGAAAAGGGGGAAACCTCTAAACCCAAGAATGGCAAGGCCAAAATCAACTATACCTACACAGGTACAGAAAATGTGATCAATATACTTGAGGTTGTCGAGGAAAGTGTCAACATGATGAGAGACAATGATCCCTATGGTTATGATGTGGGCTTTCTTCCTATATTTGATGAAGAACCTATGGTGGTGCTTAGGGGTCCTCACTCTCAAAGGTCATCCCAAGCTCTTAATGCTGTCACCAGAAGCCAAAGTCAAGGTCCTAGTTCCAACCAATCCAGCAAACCCAAGCAGTGACATCTAAGAATGTCACCACCAAATCAGCAGTCAACCCTGAAATGAGCTATAATCTTGTTGACTAGTTACAAAGAATGCCAGCTCAAATCTCAATTTTTGAACTCCTAGAATTGTCTCCAAGACATAAGCATATCTTTGAGGATGCTTTGCGTGTAGCCAATGTTCCTAACAACATGGATGTTGACCAATTCCAGAACATGGTTAACCACCTTGCTAGCCCTCATTACCTCATGTTCTCAAAAGAAGATGACAAAGCCTTGAGCCATCCGCATAATCTTCCCCTTCATATTGAAGTCATGATCCACAAGACCTGTATCAGGCATGTGTTGATTGATGGGGGTGCTGGGCTCAACATTTGTTCTTTGAGTTTGTTGAAGATACTGGGTTATTTTGAGCAAGTTATTGATACCTAAAAGAAAATTACCATTAAAGCCTATGATGAGGCAGAGAGAAGCTCCAAAGGCTTGGTCATCCTTCCTATCAAGATTGGCCCTTTTGAAAAAGACATTTTGTTCCAAATTGTTGATGCTGGTCCTTTAGCATATAATATCCTACTTGGTAGACCATGGATCCATGACATTCAATCAGTGTCATCCACCTACCACCAATGAGTTAAGTTCCCCCATAATGGAGTAGAAGTTTGTATACCCAGGGATAGCACATTATCTGTTAATGCAATTTCAGCAGGGACTCATGTTCCTCTAACAGAGAAGAAGAAGATTTTGATGCCACTTTAGCACAATGCCAGAATAAGTTTAAAGCCATAGACCTTGGTATGGGGAGATATCAAATTGACTCCTTTAAAAAACTTCTAGTCTCACCTAGGTCCTATGGTAAACCTTCACAAGAGATAAATCCTTCATCTTCAACAATGACTTTGTTTGGTACATTTGTAGAGTCCTCAGTGCCCATCCAGGATGAAAAAGAAGAGGTAGCTATCAAGGATTGGATCTATAGAGAAGACAAATACATGCATAATGAGAACTTCTCTCCCTCTCCTAAGGTCTATGGAAGAGGGTACACTCTTTTCAAAAATATGGGCTATCCAAGTCATGGTCCTCTTAGTCACAGATTAGATGCTAGAGCTGAACCACTCGATCATGCTCTTTTTGGCCACAGATCTAAAACAATGGTTGGCCTAGGTTTTGAAAGTCAAAATGAGAAAAATAGTCCTCTCCTTGCCATGATGGATAGTGATGATGAATCAAATTACATACCCAATTTGCAAAATCAACAAGATAGGTGTGACGATTGGGTCCCTTGCATCAACCTCCTTTGGGGAGATTTAGATAATCCAGTTGCCAATTCAACAATTTTAGACCTAGAACAAGAAGAATCCACTATTGAAGATCATGTTGAGGATCATATTCAAGAACTTCAATACACAAATGGCATTCAAGAAGGTGTTACCCTTGGTGACATCAAAGCCTCTACCTCAAGGCATCGAACATATGCTTGGTGTAAACATCCTAGCTGGGATTCAGATACAGACTCACATGAGCATGAGTGGGAATCTCTCTCTGATTGTTCTACAATTGACATGGACATTGATGTTGTCCATACATATGGTTCCCAACCCAAGGTAGCTAATGAGTCTAGTGTAGGACTAGAAGATTGGAATTCGCAAGTTGCTTTAGTGGACGATGCTTCGCTTGGTAGGATAAGTCCTGATTTGGGTACCTTAGAGGGATACTTGATGGACCCTAACTCTTCAATCACTAGAGATGATACCATTCACATACACAACATTGAACTATTTACTGACCTACACCTTGCTAATCCTCACCTAATTGATTTGTCTCAGCACTATCAAGAGCCTTAGCTCCTAACTTTTCAAAATGACTATGAAATAGCATGTTACCTAAATGCCCTTGAACCTATAGTCTCTTCCACCAGTGAACCAACTACAAGCATGACAAAACTAGATATCAAGTACCTTAGTCACAAAATGAAAAGAAAAGAAAAAAAGAAAAAGGGTTCTGATGGTGAAAACCACTATGTGGCGGTGTTAGAACCAAAAAAAGTAAAAATAAAGGACATATCCGAGGGTGAAAACCTCTCTGAGGCACCTAAGGATGAGGTACTTGATCATCTCCCAAGTTACTTTTAGGATAGGTCTTCAGTGCTTGTTGAGCCTACATAGCCAATCAATTTGAATACACAAGAGGCTCCACAAATAGTGCATTTAGCTTAGTCTCTATCAACACAGGAAAAATAAGCATATACCAAGTTCCTACAGACCAAGAAGATTAATTTTGCTTGGACTTACTCAGAGATGCCAGGATTGGACACTAATCTCATTATGCATCATTTGTCCATAGCTCCAAGTATAAAACCAGTAAAATAGAAGTTGAGGAAAATGCATCCTCACATAGCTCTTCTCGTCAAAGCTGAACTAGAAAAACTCCTCAGTGCAAGATTTATAAGAGCCATTGATTATGCCAAATGGATATCCAATATTGTACTAGTTTCAAAACATGACAAGTCCATTCATGTCTACATAGATTTTAGAGATCTTAATAAGGCATTCCCAAAGGATGATTTTCCACTTACAAATATAGACATGATAGTGGACATGACCGCGGGTTATGAGATCTATTCATTGATGGATGGTTTTTCTGGGTATAATCAAATCAAGATAGCTCCTGAAGACTAGGAAAAGACTGCATTCACTTGCACATGGAGAACCTATTGCTGTAATATCATGCCATTTGGATTAAAGAATGTAGGATCTACTTATCAAAGAGCTATGACAACTATCTTCAATGACATGATGCATAAGAATATGGAAGATTATGTGGATGACACCTTGGAAAAATCTTAAAAAATGGATACACACCTAGGTGATTTGGAAGTCATTCTAGATCGTATGGAATAGTTTCAATTAAGATTAAATCCCAAAAAGTGTGCATTTGGAGTCACCTCTGGAAAACTCCTAGGATTTATCATTTCAGCCAAAGAAATAGAGGTGGACCCAGAGGAAGTTCAAGCAATATTGGATATGCCACCTCCCAAAAATATCAATCAAATGAGGAGTCTTCAAGGACACCTTCAATCTATAAGGAGGTTTATTTCACAACTAGCAGATAGAGTTCAACCCTTTAATAAGACTTTACACAAAGGGGTTAAATGTGTCTAGAATGAATATTGTCAGCAAAGCATGGACCAAATCAAGCAATACTTGGCCAATCCTCCTATCCCAGGAAAACCACTCATATTGTATGTGTCAGCAAAAGAATCTTCCCTGGGGGCATTATTGGCTCAACTTGATGATACTGGAAAAGAAAGAGCTATATATTACATTAGTCATACTCTTGTGTCATATGAGGTCAATTACACTAGTATTGAAAAATCTTTCCTTGCAATGGTGTTTGCTTCCCAAAATTTGTGACATTACATCCTTGCACATACAATACACCTCATTGCAAAAATTGATCCTCTCAAATATTTGCTTGGAAAGGCTGCTCTCATAGATAGACTTGCTAAGTGGATGATGATCTTATCTGAATTTGAGATAGAGTATGTTGAACATAAGGCTATAAAGGGACAAGCCATTGCAGACCAATTGGCTGATTTTCCAATTTGAGATAAAGCACCAATTCAAGTTGAATTTCCAAATGAGCACATAATGTACATGCCTACAAGAACATGGAGGATGTTCTTTGATGGCTCTTTCATGCAAAATGGTTCAGGAGCAGGAGTTTTGTTTGTTTCTCCTCATGGGTACACAATTCCTAAGTCCTACAAACTATTGTTCTGATGTACAAATAACATTGTTGAGTATGAGGCCTTGACAAAAGGATTAAAAATGGCAATAGAATGGAGAATCACAGAGCTGCATATTTTTGGGGATTCACAATTAATAGTCAATCAAGTTAATGAAGAATACCAAACCAAAGATGAAAAACTGGTACCCTACAAGAAAATGGTTGATTCATTGCGATGATATTTTACCTTTGTTACATTTCAAAAAATCCCTAGTTAGAGAATAAAGTAGCTGATGCTATGGCTACATTCACTTCACTTCTTCAGCTAGAACAACATGAGTCCAGATTTGAATTTATGGTGGAAGAGCTACATTACCCAATCTATGACTCCCAAGAAAGCCAAGTTGTTTGTACCCTTATTGGCCATGAGTCATCTCACTATGGTGCCATTTACTCATACCTCCATGATGGCATTATTCCCAAAACCTTCAACCATTCCAAATGAAGAAACTTAACCTGAAATGCCTCTCACCACACCCTTATCTTTGGTGATCTGTATAGGAGGGGTTTAGATGGGACACTTCTTAGGTGTTTAGAAAAGGATGAGTCCAACCAAGCGTTAGCTAATATTCACAAGGGCATTTGTGGAGGAAATTCCAATGGTCTTGCCATGGCTTGAAGGTTGCTTAGGGTGGGGTACTATTGGCCTACCATGCAGATAGATGCACTAGCTTTTTGCTAAATCATACAAAAAGTGTCAGAAACATGGTAACCTAATACATGCTCCAGGCAAGGAGCTTATTCCTTCTATTTCTCATTGGCCATTTCAATGCTGGGCCTTTGACCTTGTTGGGAAGATTCATCCCAACTCATCAAGTGGACACAAATTCATTATCACTGCTACTGATTACTTTACAAAATGGGTAGAAGCTGTCCCACTTTCTGTTGCCTCAGGCAAGACAGTTTCTTTGTTTATTTTGAACCATATCATCTATCAGTATGGAGTGCCTTCTAAAATAATCACTGATAATGGAGGTCAGTTTAAAAACAAGGACCTTAATCATCTTTGCAAGAAATTCAAGATAAAACAACATTGGTCCTCCATTTACTTCCCGCAAGGAAATGGACAAGCAGAGGCTTCGAATAAGACCATTCTCAAAATTCTCTATAGAATAGTTCACAAGAATGGTAGAGATTGGCATCTATAGATAAATCTGATCTTGTGGGCCTATAGAATGAGTATTTTTACTCCAATAGAGGCTACTCCTTTTGCCCTTACTTATGGTGTTGAAGTAGTGTTACCCTTAGAGGTGGAGATTCCTTCTCTTAGAGTTTCCCTTAAAGGTTTAGTGATAGATGAAGACTACTGCGCCATGAGGCTACAAGAACTAAAACTTCTACATGAAAAGCATAAAGCATCCTTTGATCACATAAGAGTCTACCAAAAGTGTATGTCCAAAGCATTCAATAAGAAGGTTCACCCTAGAGAATTTCAAGTGCGGAATCTTGTCCTCTGAGAAAACCCTAAGAATATCCAACATAGAGAGAAAAAGGGAAAATATGAACCTAGTTGGTTTGGACCATACATCATTACTACTAATTTTGGGACATGTGCTTATTTACTATCTGATCTAGAGGGAGAACAACTCCCTGATCCCATCAATGTTTTTCACCTAAAGAAGTTTTATCCATGATGCCTATTCTGTCTGGGGGCATCCTGTGTACATATTTATTGATCCTAAAAAAATTCCAAAAAAATTCATATATGATGCTAAAAAAATCCTAAAAAGCATATAAAGTCCTGAAAAAATATAAAAAATTTAAAAAAATAAAAAAATTGCCTTGGTGAAAACCTGGAAACAGGCGCCTTGGTAGAAAAAATATAAAAAAATTGAAAAATAAAAAAATCTCCAAGTAGTGAAAACCTGGAAACATGCGCTACTTGAGGCCTTTGCACCCTTGTTTCTTAGCATGCATCCTCAACACTTTACCTTTTTCCATCATGCCTTGACCTTGTTGCCTTGGTTTGGAATTGGTCTTTGTCTTTGTCTAGGGAGCATAACTATGTTATCTTTGGTCTCTAGGATGCGTTGGTCTTTAGGACATCTTGTAAATAGTGTTTTTCAACACCACCCCAAACTGTATTTTTCAACACTACCCTAGCATCAAGTGTTTCTCAACACTTATTAGATATCTTACCCACAGTCTAGCATGATATGATATTTCTCACTGGCAGATGTGATACTCAAAGTTTGACTCTATGACCTACACACACACACTTAAAAACTCAACTCACTGAGACTTGTTTGAATTTATTTCTTTGTGTGTTGTCTATGATGATTTCTTTGATGAGTGTTCTCTCCCTAATAGTTTTCGATGATGCTGAGCTAGAAGACTAGGGGCATGAGGACATGTTTTATTGCTTTTTCTACTTGTGGGTATATTTTGTTGGTCCTAACTGTCATTAGCATTTATGCTTGTTCCACTTGACAATGGGATCTACAAGGTATTATCCTTGACTTTTTTTGCAAGTGCATGCTTATAGTCATCTTGACTTTCTTGTGTCTTGATACAAGCATAATCTTGCTATATTAATTTAGGAAATCTCATTGCATTAGTCATCTTGACTTATATGTCTTTGATGCCTATGTTAGATTCCCACATATCTATCTGATATAGATCATATTCAAATTCACATAGTCATACTAGTGTGTATTGTATGATCTTGCGATGCTACCAATAATTCTTGATGATGAATATTAGAGTCTAAAAGCTTTGTGACCTTGCAAGTAAACCACTTTTCATAGTAGCTTGCATTTTTAGGTTCATGTTAGATTAATTTTGCATCTTTCATATGGAGAGAGCTCTCCTTTCATCTTTCACAGACTTGTCGGTCAACTGCGCTCACCTTTCCTTTTCTCGATCATGTCTTTCACTCCTTGTCTTTCACATCACGTCCTTTTCCTATCATCACAAGGGGTTAATCTTATGATCATATCTATATCCTAAAGAGATCATTTTCAGAAACATGAGTCTATATCATAAACATGAGAACTAAACATACATCTATGAGAGAGATTATACATGAGCATATATAACATACATTTTGAGCAATATGACAAGACAATATAAATGCTAAAACATCCATCACAAGTGGGACAAGTACACAAGATCTATCAAAAATCTAGTAAATCTCATATATATATGATAAATCTCATGATACAAATACAATGTGGGATCCAAAATCTGGATAATGTCCCAGGGTATGTCTCTATACATCTATCCTAGCCCTAGGTCTGACTAGCACCATCATGTGGAGGTGGTGATGGTGGAGGTGGTGCTACTACCATATTAGGTACCATATCAGATCTCCTAGCTCTCTCAGAGTAGAGTGGCACTCTCTATCCCTCAGGTACAACCTATACGTAGAGTCCATGATAATATGCAGCTCATGCTACCTCTCTCTGAATCTCTATTGCATCAACCTATGCCTCCCTCTCTCGCCACTCTATCTCAGCTCTTAGTTCAGTCAGCTACTGGTCTCTCATGGCTATATTGATCTATAGCTACTGCATCTCTTTCTCTAGAACCTGGATCCTCACTCTAAGATCCTCTCCCCCTACAAGCTGATCCTTCCCAACATCCACCCATCAGCAAGATGGTCTCACCATGTCATCTGCCTCATCTGCAGAACCTTGTCTTTGTGACCATTTCTAGCCACCTGATCTAGAACTCTGTCCCCTCTATCCTCTCCCTCCACCTCCTCTATCCCCTCTATCTCCATCTCCATCATCTCCCTATGCATCTGGTTGTGCATTAGGTACAGTAAACCTAGGGAATGAATGTCTCCTTCACTCTACCCTATATGCCACATCTGCCCCTGCATTTTCTATATCTGGGAGATAGTCCCATGGTTCCCTATGGATAGTTGTTGTATCTTGTACTACCTACTGGTAGTCTAGCATCAGTAGACATCCCTATCCCTCCTCATTTCTAACCTGAGCATAGGTGGTGGTCTGAGTAGGCACCCTCTGCTGTCACCCGAACTATCTCCAAATGTGGGTGATCAAAAAATGCTCTACTATATTAGAGTGCTGACCTACTAGTGGCTGGTTGCATAGCATATAACCTAACTCCCACTCTCGATCACCCTACTACTCACATGCCCTGTATGGTCTCCACTAAAATGAGGTGAGCTCATCTAGTAACTTGTGGTAGTAAGTCACATCCCCACTATGTGGCTATGATATGAAACCTTTATATCTATATATATAGGGGCGTCTCTGCTCCCTCAACTGCACATATGGGTGCACAACAACAATGTGCTCCCATGCCCATACCTATGCTAACATAGCCCCACATGCCCAAGTCCTGCTCTCCTAGTATACAATCTTGTGGAGCTCATGGTACATATCCGCTAGGATGGCTGGGCCCCATGCCATCCATTGTGGGTGTGCTATAAGATCTGCTACCAACCTACCCCAGCCTAGTGGGAATCCTCTCTAACTCCTGTTTGTGATGAGAGCCTGTGCCACTATAGAACATACTATACACGGGACTGGGAAATCCCCATCATACTCCTCCATCAACCTATCCCAGCTGAGGTTCCTATCAATGAAGGTTATGTCCTGGAACATGTCCTGCATGATCTGTCATCCCTCAGTTCGATCCTGATCATAGTACACCTATGCCAACAAAAAATCATGTCAGTTTCTATCATATGGAAAATTTACATTTATGAATATCTATAAACATGATTATACTCACAAGATCTCCATGGTTCGGAACTCGCAGGATCTGATAGACATCCTCCAGGCTGATAGTAGCCTCTCCAGTTGGCAAGTGAAATGTGTTATGCTCACTATGCCACCTCTCAGCCAATGCTATCAATAACCCATGATCAATCTGAATGTGGGGCATCTACAGCAAATAACCAAAACCCATCTCCCCCATGTTTGCCCGCCCTGGGTCATCAAGATCTCGGATGCATCGTAACCCGGTCACTCTCGGTGCTCTAATGAGGAGTGCAAGAAAGTTCTCTTGTAAGCCATTAACCCAAACCAGATGTTAGAACATATCATGATGGATGTATAAGATCAATACAAAATAGTTTAAAATCAAACATTGTCTAGACCCATGTCATTTTTCTCAAAAACATTAAAACATGTCATTTTTCTACACTGTGCGATACTATTTTTTGATAAAATATCATGCAATATTTTCTTCAATACCAGTGCAATAGTATTGTTGCATGTGATATTTCACATAGTATCACACAATGTTTCATTCGGTATCATGTGATACTGGATTCAACATCGGTGCGATAATATGTCGATCCACGAAGTATGACATGACAAAAGTTATCAAAGCGTGCGATACTTAGTAAATATCGTACGATATATCACATGAGAAAAAATCAAAAAATTTAAAAAAAACATAAAAAATGTGTTTTAAAGTGACATAAATGCTCATAAATCACCTACAAGGTGAGTTTTTCTGAAAACATACTGGGACACCATATTGCGGAGGCCGGTTATGCAACCGGGTGTGCTCGAATCGATGCCAGTGAACTGAAATTGCTACTTGCTGGGCCTTTTTCTCTCTCTAAGCTCTTGAAATTCTCAAATCACTAAAAGACAAATGATTTTGAAAATGATCTCTTTACCCCCTTTTATAGCATTTTGGCTTTTTGACCAATTTTCAAAACACCTCAGAATTGCGTGAAAATTGCACCCCTAGCTAATTTTGATGTCCTGGATCCATTTTTAGGATCAAAGTCAAAATTCAAGTTCATCTTGATAGTCAAAATTTCATTTCACACTTTCACCCTCTTCTGCACAGTTGGTTGACCATTTGAGGCCTGATCCTTCGATCTTTGTTGGGGCATCTTCATTTCTTCATCCCCATCTCTTTCAAACTCCTAGTCTTTCATTCATCTTCATTTTCTTTGTCTCTCTGAGGTTTGAATTCATTTTTATCCTATATCTTTCTTAGTCAAACCTAGTCAAACTAGGGCATATCTTCACTGCTTGATGGTTATCCTATCATCTTTCACCTTTGATTGTGATTCCTAGTGATTTGATCAAGTTTATCAAATTTTCTATTCTCCTCTACCTGATTTCGCTTTCGATTCTAAGGGGGAAGTACCTATCAGCTTTAATCCTTGATTCATCTTATCAATCAAATTTTCTTGAGATTCTTATCTCTTATTTGAGACTTGATTATCACCTAGCTATATAGGTGTTGGTCTTGTCTTTCATCTTATCTTTGTTAGCTTATGCTTATGCTTGTCCTGATGTGTTCCCATCCATCGAACACACATCTGGGTTATTTTTGTGATCCCAAATTGATCTCACATTTTCAATTCCATTCTTTGACCACATGTGATCCCAAATTGATCTCACATTAGTCAAAGAGGGGCAAATGTATGCACCCTAAAATGGTCGCCTAGACTTTGGGCCCCTATTCAGTAATTTACCAAATCCCTAAATCAGTATTTTAAAAAATCAAACATTTTTCAAATATCAATTTCCTTGATCAAATCCTATTTCTATCATTTTCAATTATTTTTCTATGGGCTAACCATTTTATCCTAAAGTCTTTATTTATTTAAAAGGAAATTCCTCCCCTTTTATTAAATAAAAATCCCCCACTTTTCCTCTTATCCTGAGTTACACAAATAAAACATTATTCTTATTTTATAAAAAGAAGAAAAGCACTTTTTATCTCATATGGACAAAAAAGTCAACTCTTAGTTTCTCATTGGAAGATATTTGTGCACATGGATTGCTCCTCTTTCAAGCTCCACCCTTGATTAAATCTTTTTCCTCTTAATCTCCATGGTCCATTCCTTTTCAATTCTTTTAAAAGGAGAGCTCTTTTCTCATTCTAAGATCCCAATTTTTTATGCTAATCTTATGCTGCAGGATTTCTTGGAGACTTTGGAGCTTTGGAGATCTTCATGCATTTAGCTTTCATTCTTGCATTCTTAGCTTAGCTTTCATGGCATCTAGCTTTGTTTCCTTTATGCTCTAGATTAGCTCACATAGCTTAATTAGCAAGGGTTTGTAATAATTTCCTTTCATAGCTTAACTTGCATCTTCATTCTTAGCATAGCTTGCATTGTATTGCATTTCCATTGTTGATTCTTGAGGATATTGGCATTCTTTCCCTTGTCTCTTTGAATCTCTCATTGTGTGGTTTACTAGCAAGGTTTCATGCTTCAATAGCTCTAGCTGAGAGCACTATACACATCCTTGTGACTCCATGCCTAGGGAGCTCTAGGTCACTTTCTCAAGGTTTCCCATTCATGGATTCCCTTGGAAGTAATGACTTAGAGAAGTGCACTATTTAGTGTGTACACTAATCATCTATGCTCTCAAAAAATTCAGGCACTACATCACTAGTTATGGAGTATTTGTATACACTAATCATTCATCCATAAAATAATTGTTGAACAAGCTTGCCATCACCAACAGATTGGCAAGATGGTTACTCCTCATGTAGGAGTTTGATGTGAAAATCATTGATCTACCAGGCAAGGCTAATGTGGTGGCTGATTTCTTATCAAGATTACAAGTTCTAGATGATCCTGCAACAATTGATGATAGCTTCCCTGATGAGCACCTATCCTCTATTGAATCTTACAACCCATGGTATGCTGACATAGAAAAATATCTTGCTATAGGAAGGACCCCACCTCATTTCTCACCTAAAGAACACCAAATTTTGATTGAGAAAAGTTTCAATTTCTCATGGATCTCAGGATTTATTTTTTACACGGGTCCTGATTAGGTCACCAGGTGATGTATTCAAGAAGATGATACTTATGACATTCTTAGGGCTTGTCATGATGAATTGTGTGGTGGCCATTTTGCAACAAAGAGGACATCATACAAATTTCTAATAGGAGGATATTATTGGCCTACCCTACATAAAGATGCAACTAAGCATACAATAAATTGTGACAGACACTAGTGCATGGGTCATCCAACTAAATTACATGAAATTCCCTTGCAGCCTCAGGTTCTGGTGACACCATCTAACAAATGGGGTATCAATTTTATTGGACCCATCAAGCCATCTTCTCATGGTAAGTCATATATCTTATTCTATACTGACTATTGCACAAAATGGGTTGAAGCTAAAGCAATGAGGCATGCCAGGGCTCATAAAGTGGCTGAATTTCTCTATGAATATATCTTCACTAGATTTGGAGTGCCTCAAGAGATAGTCACCGATCAAGGTGCACAGTTTACTTCTAATCTCATTACTAAATTAATGCATGAATACACAATGAGACATGGTAGATCTTCACCATATCATCCCCAGGCCAATGGCCAGATAGAGATAACCAACTAGGAGATAGAATCCATTTTAACCAAGATAGTTGATGTTCACAAGAAGGATGGGGCTACCCACCTTCCTAAAGCCATTTGGGCTTATCAAACAACATAGAAAACCACAACTGGGTTTACTCCATTTGAGCTAGTTTATGGAAAATATGCATCAATGCCTATTGAGTTTCAACATAAGACTCTTAGGACAACATTGGAACTAGACATTGATCTTACCAGAGCATAAGAGGAGTGGCTTTTACAATTGAATGGGTTGGATGAATACAAGAAATCTGCACTCCACAACACTAAATTGATCTAGCAACAATGAAAAAAGTGGCATGACAAATTCATCAAAGAAAAGAAATTTTCCATTGGTGATTGGGAACTATTATATGACTCATGTTACCAGCACATACCAGGAAAATTTTAGACTCGGTGGCTCGGGCCCTATTAGATAATCTTAGTGTTTGATAATGGACCAGTTCAACTATCTACCATTGATCCCGTGCAATTCAAACTACTTGTCAACAGACATAGACTCAAGATCTACAACAAGCCAATGAGTCACGTGAATTTCCTATAGTAGTTCAAGCCACATGATGAAAACATCTCTCCTGCAGGAGCAGAATCTAGGTCTTCCACCTGAATTTCACCTAATCATTGATTTCAATCAAGGAATCCATAATAAACTTTTCACTTTGCATGAAATTATTTCTCTGTAATAAATTCCACTTCACCTTCTCTCTCTACCACTTTTATGTCCCATTGCATCACTCCATAAAATGCAGGTCATATTTTAGAACACTCTTCCTATAGTGCTTAGGTACATTCCACCTACCATAGTACATATTTTATTTTATTAATTTTTATTAGGAATGCGTGTCTTTTTAATTTTTACTCTTGCACGACTTGGCCTGGCAAGACCCATGCCTTTAACTTAGTTGGGGGGAGGGAAATATTCATTTTTCAAACTTAAAATTAGCATGTAAAGAATGAATTTCTTGTCTTTTCAAGATGACTTTTGTCATGTGTTAATCAATCTGTCATTCTGTGATTGCATCATTATGGCTGAAAGGAATTAAAAGATATTAAAAGAGACATTAAAAGATGAAGTTTAACTTCTAATGATATGTTTGTGACGTGTTCATGGTGGCATGCCTTGACACGAGCAAAAATATTATGAGATTTCATGCATTAAATGATTTTAATTACTTGAAGTGAATAGCATTTTATACTCCACCTTGAGTCTATAGCATTTTTTAACCTCGATTTTCCATTTTCATGCTTCTATGAAAAAAAAAACTTCCATAAATTTGTTTTGTTCATAACAATGGGGGGTGATCTCCAGAGGCACGAGCTAGTTGACCATAGAGTTTTACTGGGTGATGCATCCAACTATGAGATGTTCTGAAGAAAAGGTTGGTTGGACTACTGTTTGAGCCTCAACAGATTTGATGAAGAAATTGCTTTGCAATTTTTAAGTACTCTCCAGAATGGGATTGTAGTGGTAAAGGGGTTGAGAGTTGAATTCACAAAGGATATTGTGGCAGAAGTAACTGGGTTGTTGTAGGAGGGAGAGAAGTGGACTAAGAACTTTGATTTACATTTGGCTAGGGCTCAGTTCACCTCTCATTGTGACCCATGACTTGACATTGACAAGAAGAAAGGTACTTCAAGGGTGTCATTGCCCTTGGATTTTATCCAGTTGGCTACATTTATCATTCAGTACTTTACCTATGAAGGGAGCTACAAGTATCTGCATGGCTTGCATTTCAAAATCCTGAGCCACATTCGACATGATAATAGACCGGTAAATTTTCCTAACTTCTTTTTCAATATTGTAAAGAAGTAATCTTCTTTAGTCCAGTCAGGGAAGGATCAATCAGTTTCCCATCATTTTTTGATTAAGTTAATTATAGAAAGGGAATTAAATCAACAATTGAATGGGACTTGGGATGAATTTCTAAAGATAGATGAAATAGAACCTAGGATGGTCAATCCTAGAGGCTAGGGTATAGGGAGAAGAGAAAATACAACCACTGGGGTTTGTAAGGTAATCCAAAGAACAAGAATTTTTCCTAAAGCCTCCTCCTCCACTCTTGAACTATCTAGGAAAAGAACTTATGATATTGGTACTTCCACTTCCAAGAGAAAGAAAAATAAAAGAAAGAAAACTGATGATGTTCCTAAAACCCCGCCATCTATAAATACTAGGTCCACTTCTAGAGAAGACAAGGGAAGAAACCTAGAGATAGAAGAGGAAATTCCATGACAACAACCCAATAATGAGAATGTTAGTGATGAAACATTTCCCTTGCATGAGGAAGAAACCCTAGAAGAACCTACTATAGAAGCTATGGAAGGAATGACTTCTGGTAGGAGGAAATGTAAGAACCCTCAATGCTCTTCTATAATCCTTGCAAGGAGAAGTACAAGGCTTTCTATAAACAATAGGGATGTTATGTCTCCCATTCCAATTGTTAATTTAGAATCCTCTGAATCCATGGAAAGATCCTCTTCTGAGGTAAATATTCAAGAAAATATAGACAATGATACTATTTTCCATAATCAAAATTTAGAAATAGAAGTTAACCCTAGTATCAACTATATACTCATTGATAGCAATGCAGATTCTGAAGAGACTGAGAAGTTTTTTGATAACTCTACTAGGCAAAATATCCCCGATGACTTAGAAGATCTCCTTTCTGATGAGTCCCCTAAATTTGGTAAGGATATTGTTGAAGAGGTGATAGAACAAATTGATGAGGATGGGTTAGATACTCTGGCTAAGGTAGCAACTAAAAATTATGAAGGGGACAATGTAGTAACAACCCTTGTTGTTTGGAAAGGGAAACCTTCCACATAGGAAAATGTAATGAAAACCCCTCAGTTGTCATTTGGACGGACTGATATTTTCAATCAGGAACCCATGCTACCTCTGGACTTGTCTACACCCCTAACTTGAAGGTTAAATTTATTTCAACAATTTTTATGGGAAAGAGGACAATGGAAAATAGAGAAGGAAAAATTGAAATGCACTATTGATGAGCAAGCTCATCAATTAGAATAGAAAATAGATTAGGTTGAGGTTTTGAAGAGAAGAATTGATTAGATCACAAAGTTGATTCCAGAAGTCATGACATGTAGGTCACCATCTCCAGTATATGCTCTATTCATTGAGGAATAGTTCATTAATTTTAAATTGACAAGGATTTTGGAAGGGCTCAATCCCTCTGTTTCAACACCTCATGAGTTCTATGATATATTTTAGTTAGCTCCAATGTCCCTAAAGAATTTATTGTGCAAATTATATTTACAAAACTCAACTGTACTAGATGATAGGGATTGGAATTCACTCCTTTATGTAGGAGATGTTCAATTAAGAGTGATTATATCTTGGATGCAGAATGAGATAAGCAGGGAGCATCAAGCTTCACCTTATAGGAATAATGAGATGACAACTCCCTTTCTCATGAGGCATGAGGTTCAACATTCTAGGAAAATATTTCTTGACTGGGTTTATGTTACAATAAACCTGAGTGGAGATAATAAAGTGTACCCAGTAAGAGAGGAAGGTTATGCAGATTGGGATAAACATTTAGCTCATGATATTGCAACAAAAATCAGTGCTTCTAGGTAGAGATGGATAATAATGTCACATGATCTGAAGGCTAGGAAACCCCACTCTCTGCAAAATCTAACCCTTGCTACTAGAAGAGTCCCATGGTATATCATGCTGGGTAGGACCATGCTTAATTACTGGTTTCCATTAAGGTTTCAACCTCCTATACTCCTAAAACCATTGCTGGCAATGAATGATAGTGTTGCAGATAATGATATGGCTACAGAAGTTCAGCAATGGGAAAGACTCAGGGAGAATCATGGGTATTTTAATTATGTTGATGATGAGCTTGGAGAGAAGACAACTAGTGATTTGAGGTTGCAAGTCAGAATCCAGAACTTCATGGTTGCTAGGGACCAACAATAGAGTAGTTAGAGGGAAATGATGAGCCTCTAAAAGGCTATCTTTCTAAGTTCTTTTTATTCCCTTCCAAATTTATTTTCAAATAGACACATGAACTTATGGTTTTTATATGTATATTTAATATATGTGAAGACATGAAGTAGGGATGTGGATGGTTAAAATACATGATATATTTTCTTGAACTAATGGACAGAAATGGTATAATGCAGTAGTTATATATGCTAATGAATGTTCCTTTACCTATGCTATGTTTTTGGGTAGTTTCCTTCCTATAGTCATAGGCCTTGCAAGAGTATTAATTAGAGATTAACACTTTCTTCCTAGTATTAATAATGAGGATATATATGTATGGAAGGTTGTTTGTGCATTTATTATTTTGTAGGTATTTATCATGATGCATTCAAGGATGGGCATTGTG